>JANAVB010022596.1:6138412-6568412 GCA_029216955.1 Iris pallida | reverse complement strand
CGACCACGTCGCCCGGTTTGGCGGGACGCACGTCATGTGGATGAATTTCTATGTTTTGAAAACTGTTTTTAAACACGTTTTTCTCGAATTTTGAAAATAGATTAACGACAATTTACTGGATGAAAAATAAATCTATAAATGGGGTTGTCATCCCGTATATGTTGTCAACAGTGATGTTCAAATGGATTTCCTATACTGTCGAGGAATCGACGGTTATACGGCTTCCAAAACGGCCTCATGACAGTTCGGCCGGGTTCTGTTTTTACAGGTTTTTGTCGATCTTTAACTCAATTTTCTGAATGATCGGGTTAGCCATTCACGATTCCACCTACTGGGGTCTCAAGAGGGTCAACTAGGCTTCGTACACGATTTTACGGAATCGAAATCGATATAGTATATGCGGAGAACACATACCTCGAAGTGAGGGCTTGGACCGATGGTTGCTGCTGTTGTTTCCCGAGTTCTACGCACGTGCACGCGGCCTTGGCCGCCGTCCGACGACCCCACGGCACTCCGTCGTCGGGGTGGGTCGCCAAGGCTGTGGGGCTGGCGTGGCGGCGAGTTGGTCTAGGGTTTCGTGCGAGAGTTCCTCGCTCTCGCTCGATTTATACTCGGCTCTGTTCTGTGTTGTGGTGAATAGGTCGGGCTCTAGCAGCCTGTGGGGAAAACCTCAGGTGCATGGGCTGCCTAGCTGGCTGAGATGGGCCGGGCTCGGGGTTGTTATGGCTGGGCCTGGGCTAGCTATGGGCTCGGGCCTGCCATCTCCTATTCTTTTTCTCTTTCCTTTTCTATTTCCTTTTTCTTTCTTTCATATATAAATCTATGTATACCTATATATATATATATATATATATATATATATATATATATATATATATATATATATATATATATATAAAATATATATATATATATATATATATATATATATATATATTATTCATATAACCATATATACACAAAATCTTATCATACATCTAAAATGACCTATACATGTTTATGCATATACACACACATCCATATATATTTATATATATTTATATTTATATTACTTACACCTATATACTTATATATAATATATTTATAGATATACGTACACTCTTACATAAATACTATAAGTACAAATACGAGGATTAAATATTAAGTAATATCCATATTGAAATCCAATTCCTAATTTATATATCAAATAAATAAATAAACAAATATTTTAAAAAAAAATTCGGGAAGGGGAGCTACAATTCCTAATTCTTTCTGTAACTTTCTGGAAAATTATTTGAGTGTCAGCTGTACGAAAGACAAACGCGTTCTCGGTGTTTTCGCAATTCCAGGAGTTTCCAGAAACGAAAACGCGATCCGTTTGAAGTTTCGGAAAGCTAACACATAGATCTATAACATACTTTAATCCTAGATTTTAATTCATGCTGAGATGATATAATATTGATTATTAATAGGAGTTACTATTCGGCATATGCATTTTGTGCACCCTTGTGTGTAATATAATATTCTATTTGATTTTAACCCATGTTAATGTATATACATTATGTAATTAAATAGAGAATGCATGCATGAGTAAATGTTTAAATAAATGATGTATGAGGTGTAAGTATCCTATCTAATGTAAGCATGTATAAGTATGGCTTGTAATGAATATGTAGGTTCCATAGTATGTAATGTATGGTGCATATAGTGGTGCAAGAGAATAAATGAATGATGAATGAATGCAAGCAAGAATGTAATATAATAATAGATGTAATGTATGCAATATATAAGTTAATGAGATGTAATGTTCTATGTTAACACAAATCCTATATTACCTCATGTACCCCCTTACACTATGTTGACACTATCACACTTGACACATTATTCACTTACACTTTGACATTCTTTGATATGTATACACTATGTATGCCCATTTAACCCTCACTTGTCCCTTTGCCATGTTCACATACACACACATAGCCTCTTAAATAAGTATTTATGAATATAGTTAACTTAGCTATGTATGTATATTATATATATGTTAGCATATTGTGTTGTAATATATAAGTTTATATAACCATTTGAAATACCATAATTATAGACCTAATGTTGAATACCAATATATGCATGTGTATATATGTGTAGACATATATAGCTTAAAGTAATAGATTACCTAGTGTATATCCAATATGAATTCTTGCCTATTTGAGTATTGAATAATTGCATGCTATATAGAGTTGGGCGTATGTTGGCTTGTATAGCCTTGTATTGATGTGTGCTTGCTAGGATAGTCCTGGTTAGGCCTAGTAAGACTTGCTGGGTTAGGACATGACATAGTTTGACCTAGTTTGACTAGTACAGTTGACCAGAGTTGACCAAGGGTTGACTTTGGCCTAGTTTGACCTAGATTCATGTAGAATGCATTGTAGTGCTTTATATTACCCTTCTGGACATGTTGTGACTTGTGCTGTTCTAATTAGGAGCCAGACACCTCTCTTCGGACAGTATCTTTACCTTGGATATTCAGATATCAGGCGAGTACATTCTCTGACCGTTTCATACTTGCCTGAATTTATATTCTTGCTCTAGATTACTGTACTTGATGCTGACACGATCATTATCACGGATTGGTACTATACGGATCTTTTTCTGAGATGTTATCTCCTTGTATTTACTAAATACATATTGTGATGTGCGTTTCACTTACATATTGTATTTATTGAATACTCATATCCTTGTATACTCCTTGTGCATATTGTACTCTCAGTATTACATGAGTCCCAGGAATAGACATTGTACAACTATTGTATAATATTGTACATCTATTGTATAATATTGTACATCTATTGTATAACATTGTACAACTATTGTATAACATTGTACATCTATTGTATAATATTGTACATCTATTGTATAACATTGTACACTATTATGCAAGATAACGTAATCGGAGTAGATCCTTGTGTATTGATTTGGGGAGGGGGAGTAGAATTGGTTATGTAATTAAATCCTATTGTAAAATATTGTATAACTATTGTATATGTCTATTGTACACCCACGTACAATGGAGTTACTATTGCATTTTTCTAGACCGTTTATATAACCATATTGTACTCTAAATCACAGTAGGCTTACAGTTCTTATTTATCATATTTAGATATTTCCTGTTATCAAATCTCTACTATTTTTCATATACTTCTTACTTTCAGCGTTTCATGTACCTTACTCTATTGCATGTTTTATATTTTCTAACATGATATGAACTGCGTGAGATGTTTTGTGCTCGCTCCCGTCCTGACTGGACCTGTTGAAAATTTTACAGAGGATGATGAGGCACCCTGCACCCTTACTTGGAGTTTGCCTAGTTGACACTCGCGACTAGACCCCAGGGGAGGTTCAGGCAGCTGCTGAGGGCGATACCTTGCTTAGTATAGATAGTTTAGACTGTTTTCCTTTTATGTTTAGTTGTTGTTCTTGATTCAGAGTTTGTATATTGTAGAGATGTTGAGACTTGTATTTTTTTTCTGTTGTACCTCGGTTGAGGATTCTCTTATCTATTTTATCGTGCCATATTCTATCTCTAGATTGTGATTGAGTTGTACCTCTGTGTTGGCCTCCTTATGGAGAGCATTCATATTATGTTAGTTATAGTTCATGACCTAGAACAGCGTTCTACCGCCGACACTGCGGCGTAGGCTGGGCGTTGTTACGCTCTCGTACCCTCACAGTGGGTGCGGATCGTGACACTCTAATAGCAAGTACCACAAGGGAGCATGATATGAAGGATTAAACCAGTAAGTAAAAGAATATAATAATAGATCTCTGCTTTCCACTAGGATTCATATAACATCACGACACTCTGAACCAACCTCCCAACCAAACAAGGACAGAAGTTGGCCCGTCATGTCCTGACATTCTGATCATCTCAGTTAGGCAACAGAGTAGATACAGTACACAAACAAATCATCTTGAACGGCCAATCGACTCTTACGGCTTGCTATTGTGAGTCCCAAGTTATCCTGGAATTATGCAAATAGGGATTCCTCAGTTCTTACTATGTGCGAGCAAGGCTAGTCTATCCAATCAATCAATTACGCCAATCATGTAGTTAGACGAGTCCCAGCGGGACGCCCGCCGTTATAGCATGTACAATAATATAAGCAGATACCGTTCCCTGCCCGTGTGACAGATTTACAGTATCTGTGGGAACCAGCCGGCCTGTCGGGCACTTAATAGTCCCAAGAGGGCTGCCATGTAAGAACTCGGGAATCCATTCTCTCCATGCCATCGTTATTTTATTTGACTTAATGGTCTCTACGTTGAGTGAAGTTTCATGCCATGGATTATGGTCATTCAAATGAGTACTTTCGTACGGGGTACGATATACGTAACTCTACAACGATACCCGTGCGGCTAGGTTGTAGGTTTTACATAGCGTGATGCAACAATCAAATCTAACCACGGAGTAATCATGCCTTGACCATAAAGTACACATGCTATTTTTGTAAAATAGATAAATAAATTTGAAGCCTGCATGTGCCTGCATGCTAATATTCGGGATTGGCTAATCGAGTACAATAGTTCATTACATGAACGTGTCTCATTCATTTCATTCAATAAGACGACTAGCCAGTCTCTTAGTTCCAACTAGGAACGCATGATCAATTTAGTTAAGATAACCATTATCATCAATGGTGACAAGGCATGAAAGTCAATTAGTATTACATGGGGTCGAGTCTACAACTCTCAAGGTCAAGTTCTAGTCATACTGGGTATCCATGGATCAATCAAGACACAAGGCGCATTCCACATAACAATCCATTTTAACAAATTTAACATATCATAATTTATCAAGAAATTCACGCAAAAGGCGTAAGAATATAATAGAAGAATTATCATGCCATCATTAAATGAATAATTATAGGACAAATAAAAACACCCAGGTCAAGAAGTCATGCCAAGTTGAGTAGGTTATACTAAGGCCAACAAGTCACGCCAACAAGTCTAGTCGAAGTGAGCGTGAAAGTGGTTCATGTTGGCATACACAGTGTGAGTGTGGAAAATGATAAGAAATTCACGCACGCACTGGTGGACGTGTGCGTGACTAAAAATACACGCATTCATGGATGTGTGCGTGACTAAAAATACACACACGCTCATGAGAACGTTAGCATGACTAAAAATACACGCACGCTCATGAGAACGTTAGCGTGACTAAAAATACACGCACGCTCATGAGAACGTGAGCGTGACTAAAAATACACGCACGCTCATGAGAACGTTAGCATGACTAAAAATACACGCACGCTCATGAGAACGTGAGCGTGACTAAAAATATACACACGTTCATGAGAACGTGAGCGTGACTAAAAATACACGCCAACACGTAAAGACGTGTGCGTGACTAAAAATACACGCAGCCACGTAGGAACGTGTGCGTGACTCAGCCTTCGTCCCAGCCAGAAAATAAAGTTCCCAGCCAGAAGACACGCTAAGTTGGAAGATCAAAATCCATGAATAATCGAAATACAACAACTTAGATCTAGAAAAAACAAGCCATAGAAATCAAAAATGCCAAGCACTAAACTCTCTCAGGATCATGAGAGGAAGAGTAATGATCCATAAATTGGATGAAGGAGAAGCAAGATTGCACTTGCCTGCTGTGGTTGGTGGAGAGAGTGATGAGAGGAGGAAGAAGAAGTAATGGTGAAGAAAAGTAATGAGGAGAGAGAATGAGAAGAAAGCTTTAAATAGGAAAGGGGGTGGTAGGTGGGAGTTATGGGCCGGGTTTGAGCCATCATGACCCAAAACCCTCCATGAACCCGAACCACAAGGCAAGACTAATAGCAGAGAATAACAGCAAGAAATAAAAATGCAAAAAATAAATTGCAGGAAATAAAATGCTGATAATTAATTAACATGAAATTAAAGGAATTTAAATACAAGATAATACATGATCACTACTAAATAAATATACATGAGTTGTACATGAAAAAAATACGCATTCTGGGAACGGGGAGTGACAATCCACAACACCGGGCCGAGCAGACCGATGGGATGTTTCCTGCCGTCGCTGCCAAGCTGATCCGCGACTCTATCAATGATCAGAAGGATCGTGATCGTGTCGGAAAGCCGATCCAAGGTTGGATCACCCCTGATCAGTAGAATACGATGACGGCTCGATTCGAGGAGCAAGGTACAAGGAGAAGTCGGAGAAGGCCAAGGCGGCTAGGCAACATGCCTCGAAGTGGCACGGTGGGTCGATTCCGATGACGGAACATTTTCGTCGTCTGGTATGTCTTCCTCTTTTACAAATATTATTTTAATACAAAACCGATAAATTATTACTAAGATAATATATTTAATTACAGGTAAGGAAGGTCGGTAACGTCGACATGGTGACCGTCTTCCTGGCCACCCATCGTCGCGGTGGTGACCTTATTGACGAGAGGGCCGAGCAGACTTATGTAAGTATTACAATACGTTATCTTAATTTAATACTTTGTGTCAATTTTAATATAACTTAGTAAATATGATACAAATAAATATTCATGTAGTTAGTAATAATAAGTACATTAATTAGAAATTAGAAATAATAAGTACATTAATTAGAAATTAGTAATAATAAGTACATTAATTAGAAATTAGAAGTTAGTAATAATAAGTACTTTCTAGGCCGAGTATCAGAGGCTGCGGGAACGGGCGGTTGCTAGTGCACCTGATGTAGGAGAGGCCGGTACTTCCTCGCAGCCCACTCAAGCTCCGTCGGCGGACGAGCTGTGGATGGTCGCCGCTGGTGGACTCCGTAGGGGTACGTACTACGGTACGAGATCCTATGACGCCCTAGTTGCGACCCAGTCCTCTAGGACATCTCCTGCTAGTGTGCATGGTCCACAGCCGTCCCAGGAGTCTGCCCGAGTCCACCAGATAATGGAGTCTCTCCGTGACGACCTGCTACGACGGATCGAGGAGCAGTCTCAGCACCCTACGGAGGATCCTGCGCTGCTAGCACAATTGGATGCACTCGACCGCGGCATTATGGACCTCAGGAAGACGACTGAGAGGACAGAGCGCACCGTTGGAGGGTTAGAACGCACGGTGACGGAGCTACAGACAGGACAGGTGACCATGGCCGAGAGGATGAGATTGGCGCAGGAGTCGATGGTCCAGAGCAGTGATAGAATGTTATCTATCATGGATTCATACCACCAGCGACTTACAGCGTTGGAGCGTGCTGGTCCTTCGGGTGCGCCTTCATCGTCGTCGACTCCGCCGCCTCTACCGCCTTCTTCTTCGACACCGACTCCACCGACGTCACTGCCTCCTCCATCGGTATCGATTTCACTTGAGGAGTATGAGTTGTTCTTATCCCTTCGTCGCGGCGGTGCCCCTACTGCACCAGATTCCTAGTAGTCCTAGTTAGGACTGTTTCTTTGTGTTTGTTTCATTCTTTATTTGTGACTTGGATATTTGTTGGTTGTGTAGATTTGAATGTTTGGATCATATTCTATTTGTTGGTTGTGTGTAGACTTTGGTTATTTGGTTGTAGACTTTGTTATTTGGTGTAGAATTGGTTATTTGGATACTTGGTTATTTGGATATTTGGTTATTTGGTTAGTTGTTGTGTGATTGTTGTAAACTTGGTTATAGGGACTGAAATCTGTGTACAGTGAGAAATGGACATTCTAAGAACTGGATATTGTGTGATTGTTGTAGACGTGGTTATAGGGACTGAAACCTGTGTACAGAGAGAAATGGACATTCTGTGATTGTTTGGATCCTATTCTACAGTGAGAAATTGTTATCTTTTTAAACTGCAGGAAGAAATGGACATTCTGTATATTATTATTTTTAATTTTTTTTGCAGTTTTAGCGACGTTTACCGACGTCCACCGACGTACCTTTGCGTCGCTAAACGTCGGTAAATATGCGATATTATCCAGGGTACCGACGTTTAGCGACGTCAATATATGTCGGAGAACGTCGGTGCACGTTGGTAATCATCCCAAGAATTTTCAGGATTTACCGACGTTTAGCGACTTTGAACATGTCACTAAACCACCGACGACTCGACGGTAATTCGTCGGTAAAGTTACCGACGCGTAGCGACACTAAATAATACGTTGCTAAGCCACCGACGACACGACGGTAGACGTCGGCAATAGACCGACGTATAAATACGTCGGCAAACGTCAGTAATTGCGACGTTTAGCGACGTTTAGAAGATCAGCGACTTACATTTCCGCGACCAGTCCAAAACGTCGGTAATTTCGTCGCTAAATATTTTTAGCGACGAAAAATGTAGTTTTAGCGACGTCTTTAGGCGTCGCTAAAACGACTTATTCTGGTAGTGAGTTGACAAAATATCTACCCCTGTCATAAAAGGAGCCAGTTTTCCAACCACCCAACCATCGACCCTACCCCAACCGTGAAGCTCACCGAGATATAATGCAATCCCAACAGAAAGAAAGATCCTAGTAACAGCCCAACAACTGATCCTACCTCCACTGGGCGGGTGGATAATGATTGGTCCACTAGTGATATGATGGTATCAGATTGCTGCACATACTCATCGGATCCTGCACCAAACAATACATCCTCTCAACTATCACAAGCTGACGTCAGCCAAAGCAAAGTCAACCAAGCGCAGCATACCCCCCAAAAAAACCCCTTATCCCTCGCTATCCTCATTTCCCAACTCCTCAACAGAACTGCACAATACCCCGGTCATGGGCCCTATCATCGAACTTCCCCCTTCTCCGCCATCGTCACCCTCCATGGCGCCCGACCATCCAAAGTTACCTGGAAGAAACGAGCACGAAGGAACTCGCCCAACCAGCAAACCCACCACTGGGACACTGAAACTTCGAGGAAACGACCGGGTTCTCCTTCCCCCACCTTTGGTCGCAAAAAGCGAGCGATTACTCCCCATCAAGATACTGTGTTTACCGACTTGGCCGTGGCGGATGGCCTCAAACAGCCGCACGAGCAATGTTAGTCTTATCCTAGAACTGTCGAGGAGCGAGGAATAACTCGACAGTTCAAACACTCCGTTCATTCCTCTCTGCCACCCAACCCTCCATATTCTTTCTCTCTGAAACAATGTCCCCCCCTCCCCATCCCGTATCCTACCTCACCTTGGTTTCAATAGTGTCCACTCGATCCCCCCCCCCCCCCCCAACCCCACCCCACACTAGCCGATCAGGCGGCCTATGGCTCGATTGGGACGATGCAATCACTGCCTCCGTCACTTTCTCATCCAACAACATAATCCTTCTCTCTATCAATGCTAGTCTTAATATGACAGCATGGAACCTCCTTTGTGTTTACGGTTGCCCCAAAAAATAAGGATAGGCCCAGGCTTTGGAACCACATCAAAATGCTATCGGACTCCTTTATTGTTCCTTGCTATTACAAATCCTAAAGAAAAGCTCGGTCGTAGAGGTTTTGATGCCTTGGCAGCAGCTTCATTCAACAATATGGTAGATCAATGTGGCCTCATCGACTTGGGCTTCGTCGGGCCCGCCTATACTTGGACGAATGGTCGCAGCTCCACCTCTCATATAAGTGAACGTCTGGATCGTGCTCTTGCCGATGCTGATTGGTGTCGCCTGCACCCTCACTCCATTGTCTCCATTCCTTCCCGCATTAACAGTGACCACTCCCCCATTCTCCTCAACACATGCAGCAGGATGCACCAAATACGCCGACCACTTCGATTCGAAGCAATCTTGCTTTCCGACAAGAGATTCATGGATACCCTCAAAACCAACTGTTCGAGCAACAAACAGGAAGAGGAAGAACGATATCAGAGCTATCCAACTCATCGACGGGTCTTGGTGATCGGACCGAGCCACTATTGCTCGAGTGCTCACCGACTACTTTAAATCCATTTTTCACGAAGAACCGTCAGCCCCCATGGATCCCTCCTTCGTCCTCGATAACGACCCCATCACTCTGGAAGAGAACTCCAAACTTGGAGAGACCCCGTCGGATGAGGAGATTATGCAAATCATTAATTGCATGGGTCCGTTAAGGGCGCCTGGCCTGGATGGATACCCAGCCTTGTTCTGCCAGAAAAGTTGGCACATTGTTGGCAATGACATCTCTCACACTATTCAGAGTTTCTTCGCCGACCCATGCATGCCGTGCACAATGAACCACACACATCTCGTTCTCATTCCCAAGAAGACTGCTCCGGCTACACCAGGGGACTACCGCCCCATCTCGCTCTGCAATGTCACCTACAAAATTATATCCAAAATCCTAACCACTCGGCTCAGACCCATGATGAACAAGTTGATTTCTCCCTTCCAAAATGCATTCGTCCCCGGCAGACAGATATCGGACAACATCATTATTGTCCAGGAGATTATCCATGCTATGAAGACATTCCCCAAAAAGAAGAACTTCTTCGCTCTCAAGATTGACATGTGACATGTCGAAGGCCTACGAGCGCCTGTCATGGAGTTTCATCAAAAACGTACTCCACGGTCTAGGCATCCGTGGACACACAAACAATCTAATCATGGAATGCATTACATCCTCCTCATTCTCTATTCTTCTAAATGGGAGCCCGGAGGGTTGGTTCAAACCGGGGAGTGGGATCCGCCAAGGATGACCGCTCTCCCCCTACATCTTTATACTATGCTCTGAAGTTCTTACCTGCCTTTTCTTCTGCTACGGACGAGAGGACTTATTTCATGGCGTACGCATAAACGGGTACTCTCCTTCCATCTCTCACCTCCTATTCGCTGACGATCTGCTGATCTTTGGCCGAGCATCACCAACCGCCCTGCATCAAGTCCACAACATCCTTCACACATTCTCCAGTTGGTCGGGCCAGAGAATTAACTTTGAGAAATCGAGCATCCATTTCAGCAAAGGAGTTGAGATCCATGACCAACAAAATCTGGCCTCTCTACTGCACCTTGAGTTAATGGATGTGGATGACAAGTACCTGGGCCACCGACTCTTCAAATCGAAGAATCAACTGGATACATTCCAATTCTTGGTCGACAAGTGCAAGTCTCGCCTCCAAGGATGGAAAGTAAGATTACTCTCTCATGTGGGTCGCAATGTACCCATTCAATCAACGCTCGGCTCCATCCCGATCTACTTCATGTCAGCCTACAAAATCCCTAAGAACATAACGGCCAAAATGCCCCAAGCCCAAAGAAACTTCTGGTCGGGGCACGCCATTGAGGAAAAAAGACTACACTTCCTCAACTGGGACAAGTTTACTCAACCTAAACGAGAAGGTGGATTGGGTTTCTGTAACCCCCAATGGGTCAATGACTCTCTTGTTGGCAAACTGTTGATATATATATATAGTGTTATTGGGCTTTAGTCCCACATTGGCTAGAATGATAGAAGAGGAGGCTAGCCTCTCCTATATATGTTGTTACTCCATTCAATAAAATCACTTCAAGTCTCAACATGGTATCAGAGCCTAAAATTGCTTAGCATACCGTTAGAGACCCCTCCTCCACACAAACCCTAACCCTAATCCCCCTTCTACGCCGCCGCTGCCGCCCGCTGCCGCTGCAGCTGCTGCCGCCCGCTGCCGCTGCAGCTGCTGCCCGCGCCGCCGCCGCCGCAGCGCCGCCCCGCTGCTGCTGCAGCTGCCGCGCCGCCGCCGCCGCTGCCGCGCTGCTGCCGTTGCTGTGCCGCTGTTGCGGCTGCAACTGCTGCTGCTGCTGCCGTTTTTACGGCTGCAGGATTCATTGTACCGCTATTGCGGGTACAAGATTCACGCTCGTTTCTGTGGTATCACGCTCGTTCCTCCCATACCGTTTTTACGGCTGCAGGATTCATTGTACCGCTATTGCGGGTACAAGATTCACGCTCGTTCTTGAGATCAATCTCAAGGAGATGCCTATAATCCCTAGATCCGATGAAATCAGACATATTCGGATTTAGGAGAGGACGGCAAGGACGAGCGTGAGTCGTGGAGCAAGTGTGAAGTGATCGAGAAGAAGCATCGATGGAGGAGATTCTCAAGAAGCTGGATGTTGACGATGTGGCGACATTGCTGAAGTTGATAAAGGTGTCGGCTAGTGAAAGCACGACACGAGCACCGCCAAAGTTAGAACTACCCTCCATCGATCTGAAGTTGGATGGACCAGCCACCTATTTGAGTTGGTCACGGCGGGTAAGAAGAACCCTTGCAGGTAAGAACCTGGAGGGATTCTTGACAGGCGAGAAGACAGAGCCGGAAGAGGGCTCGACAGGACGCGACGAGTGGAAATCCACTCATATGGTGATTTATATCTGGCTTCTCAACTCCTTAGTCCAGTCTATTGCTTCCACAGTAGATGGCATTGAGATGGTGAAAGACGTATGGGAGAAATTGAGAAGAACCTATGATGGCATAGGTAACAATCTACGGATCTTCCAGATAAAAGGGGAGATCGACGACACCGTACAAGGCGAGAAGACGGTGCAGGAGTACGCTACGGAGTTGGAACGCCTCTGGCTGGATTATGATCACCATTCCAAACGGGCAAGCTGCGGGGACCCAAAGTGCAAGGAGAGACAGGTGTGTCTGCAGGAGAGGACGATGAAATTCCTTAAGGGACTGACTGCAGCATTCACACAGAGAACAGCCTTACTCCTCGCCCAGCCAGCGATCCCTAGTCTCGAGGAGGCTATCTCAGCCATGATTCAGGAGGAGACGCGGATCAGATTACAGACAGGGACAGGCGCATCATCGACAGGTGCTTTACCCGAAGTGAAGTCAGCACTAGCAGCTACCGGTTCGGGGGATACAGGATCCAAGGGAGAGCTCTGGCAACAGAATCGGCAGTGCTACAACTGTGGGGAGATGGGCCACCATCGATATGCTTGTACCAAACCACCTAAGGAGGGAGACTCAGGTGGTGGACGTGGACGAGGATATGCTGGACGTGGACGTGGTCGAGGAGGCCGACGAGGCGGTCGAGGAGGCTATCGGGCAAACCTGCTGGTGGCAGATGGGAATGGAGGAGCTGGCGGCGCCTTTACTGAGGAGGATCAGGCGCTACTGGATCTGCTGGAGAGAAAGTAAAAAGCGTCAATCGAAGGAGACAGGAGGAGCGTAGCAGAGGAGGCATCCACTCCATTCTTCAACGCCGCTATGTATGCCCATCCATCAGAAGGTACTGACGAGTCTCACGCTCTTGCATCTATGTCTTCCCTTAAAATGTCAGACTGGATTATCGACTCAGGAGCATCTCGGCATGTGACCGGAAATGCTAGTAAGTTTTCCTCGTACACTCACCTAGCATCGACAGACACCATTCAGACTGCGGATGGTACTTTCCAACCAGTGGTCGGTAAGGGTACTGTTAATTGTACGGGTTCAGTAAGGTTATCCAATGTTTTGCATGCTCCATCCTTCCCAGTCAGTCTCTTGTCTATTAGTTCTATAATTCTCCAACTAAAATGCATTGTTTCTTTTGATATTCCTAAGGTGATCTTCCAGGAGAAAGGGACGGGACGAAGACTTGGGACTGGCACTTGGCATGATGGACTGTGGTACCTAGATCAAGACGGACTGGACTCAGCATTGGTGTCTATGGCAGAGAAGGCTGGAATGGAGGAGCTGCAGCAGAAGACTGAAGACACTTTGATACTTCATCATAGGAGGATGGGGCATTCTTCCTTTGATACTCTAAATAAGTTGTATCCAGATATGTATGCAAAATCAAATAAAAGGAAATTAGTATGTGATGCATGTGAGTTAGGAAAACTTACTAGGAGTTCATATGTTGGAAATGGTCATAAGAGTTCTTCAGTCTTTGAGGTAGTTCATTCTGATGTTTGGGGCCCATGTGCTACTAACACTATGAATGGGTATAAGTATTTTGTTTCGTTTATCGATTGTGCATCTCGTGTCACCTGGCTGTATTTGATGAAGAACAAAAGTGATGTATTTGCTTGTTTTCGGGACTTTCATAAATATGTCCAGACTCAGTATAATGCAGTGGTGAAGATACTGAGATCTGACAATGGGACGGAGTATACCAATAGGACACTTGCAGAGTACTTGTCAGCACATGGAATACAGCATCAGACCTCTTGTGCATATACACCAGCACAAAATGGAGTAGCAGAAAGGAAGAACCGACATCTTCTGGAGACCGCAAGAAGTATGATGATCGACATGAATGTCCCACAACACCTATGGGGATATGCGGTGTTGACAGCAGCTCAACTTATAAACAGGATGCCTTCAAAAGTCCTGGGATGGAAGTCTCCATGTGAAGTATTACAAGGTAATAATAGTGGAATACTTCCACTAAAGGTGTTTGGATGTGTGTGTTTTGTGAAGGACAACAGACCATTCGTTGGAAAACTTGACCCTAGAGCAGTCAAGTGCATCTTCGTGGGCTACTCAGCAACTCAGAAGGGGTATGTATGCTGGAGTCCAGTAGAGAAGAAGAAATTTGTTAGTATGGACGTCCACTTTCGGGAGCATGAGCCATATTACCGCCAGGATGGAACTTCGTATAACACGCCTCATACTACAAGTATAAGGCGAGAGGGGGAGATAGAGAACTTGGAGAACCTGGTGGTAACCGATTTAGAAGTTTGGCATAGAGACACGGTTGAGGAGGAACATGAAGGTGAAGCGGAACAGAGGGAGGAGACGAGAAGTGTTACACCTACGGCTCAGGGGGAGTTACTGACCTACAACAGGAGAAACAACAAGCAGACTACAGGACCAGTACCTACAGTGTCAGTGCCAAGTCCCTTGCCTGCGCCTGTCCCAACTCCTGAGACACCTATACCACCATCCTCCTCATCTACACCACCATCCTCCTCATCTACACCACCACCCTCCTCAGGTGATATCGTTCCTCCCATACCACTACCTACACGAAGGACTACTCGCAGCAATACGGGAAATCCTCCGGACAGATATGGTTGGGATCTTGCTAAGTTTGTTTCTTATGATCATATATCTTCTTCTCATGGAGCATTTATAGCATCTTTGGATAGTATTACTGTACCTAACAATTGGCAGGTTGCCAAGAACGATCCAAAGTGGAAAGCGGCAATGCACGAGGAGTTGGGAGCTCTTGAGAAGAACCACACTTGGGAGCTGGTGAGACTGCCAGAAGGGAAAAGAGCAGTTGGATGTAAATGGGTTTTTACTGTGAAACAGAACCCAGATGGACAGGTTGAGCGCTATAAAGCTCGACTGGTGGCAAAAGGATACAGTCAGACGTACGGCATCGACTATGACGAGACCTTTGCACCAGTGGCGAAGATGAGCACTGTCAGGACCTTGATCTCCCTGGCAGCCAATGGAGGGTGGAAGCTACACCAACTGGATGTGAAGAATGCATTTCTTCATGGAGATCTAGTAGAGGAGGTGTACATGGAGATACCACCAGGATTCGGCACAAAACAGACAGAAGGCAAGGTCTGCAGACTGAAGAAGTCTCTCTATGGACTGAAGCAGTCTCCTCGGGCATGGTTTGACAGGTTCAGGAGAGCAATGATAGGGATGGGATATCAGCAGATCAATGCTGATCACACTGTCTTCTTCAGACGGAGTGGAGGCCATATCACCATGCTTGCAGTATATGTAGATGATATGATTATCACAGGCAATGATGAGCAGGAGATCGCCCAACTTAAAGTAAAACTTGGCAAGGAGTTCGAGGTAAAAGATCTTGGCCCCCTTCGATACTTCCTTGGGATTGAGATTGCTCGAGATAATGAGGGAATCGTTCTTTCTCAAAGGAAGTACGCACTGGACCTGCTTACGGAAACAGGGATGATGGGATGTAAACCAGCTACGACACCGATAGACCAGAAGTTTAAACTGGATGCTGAAGCTGGAGAACCAGTTGACCGGGATAGATATCAGAGATTGGTGGGCAAGTTAATCTACTTAAGCCACACTCGACCTGATATCAGCTTTGCGGTAAGTGTAGTAAGCCGCTACATGCATGACCCCCGGAAGGGTCACATGGACGCAGTGTACCAGATTCTGAGGTACTTGAAGGGAGCTCCCGGGAAGGGACTGATCTTTAGAAGAAATAATCATGTAGGCATTGAGGGCTATTATGATTCTGACTGGGCTAGCTGTGCTGACGACAGGAGATCCACATCGGGATACTGCATATTTGTAGGAGGCAACTTGGTCTCTTGGAGGAGTAAGAAGCAGTCAGTAGTGGCCAGATCAACAGCTGAAGCAGAGTATAGAGCGATGGCCTTGGGAGTCACAGAACTATTGTGGTTGAAGAATATGCTGACGGAGCTAAAGCTGGACCAGGGAACAAAGATGAAGCTATGGTGTGACAACCAGTCAGCTATTAATATTGCCAACAATCCAGTGCAGCATGACAGGACCAAACATATTGAGATTGACAGATTCTTCATCAAAGAGAAACTGGATAAAGGAGAACTAGAGCTGGGCTATGTTCCAACCAAAGATCAGGTAGCAGACGGACTGACAAAGGGGCTTAGTTCTATCAACATGATGAGAGGATGTGACAAGATGGGCTTAGTGAATATCTTTCGCCCATCTTGAGGGGGAGTGTTGATATATATATATAGTGTTATTGGGCTTTAGTCCCACATTGGCTAGAATGATAGGAGAGGAGGCTAGCCTCTCCTATATATATGTTGTTACTCCATTCAATAAAATCACTTCAAGTCTCAACACAAACTATTATGGCGCTTCCTCGAGAACTCCTGACCAACTATGGGCGCGCTTGCTTAGAGGTGTTTATCTTCAAAACAAATCATTCTGGTCTGCTACAAGACCCAAGCGAGCCTCTCAAACTTGGTTGAGCATTCTGGACAGTCGACAAGTTATGGCCAACGGCGTATGCTGGAAAATCAAGGGAGGATGGATTGACATTTGTACAGAGCCATGGGTGCCGAAGCTATCAGGGTTCAAATTCCCAGATTATAGACCCCCTCCAAATGGCCCCCGACTTATTAGGGAGCTTATGCACCCCGACACCCGTCAATGGAATGCTGAGCTGATCAAGCAACTGTTCTCCCCTTTAGAAGCTACAACGATCCTAGACATCAGTTTGCGAGACGGAGATGGGTCGGACACACTACTCTGGACTTGTGCAAGGAGTGGTCGCTTCTCATCCAAATCTTTGTATGAATCCATTCGACAACGATCACCGGGTAGCTCGTCCACTGCAGTGGACAACGCCATATGGCACAGACTATGGAAGAATATGAGATACATATCCCCGAGAATCCAGGTCTTCATTTGGCGCCTCTTGAACGAAGCCCTTCCTCTGTTATCAGCGATCAATAGGAGAATACCAACAATGAATAACCTATGCCCCTTCTGCCTAACTCACGAGGAAGATTATAATCATCTGTTTCTCCACTGTCAGACTGTCCGCGAAGCTTGGTTTCTCTGCCCTCTGGGACTGCGGATCGATAGCAACTACAACATTCACACACTACTCTCGACATGGTTGAATGATGCCCAGTCTCACCAGGATTTTGGGATGGGCACGGCTCTCCTATGAGCGATATGGAAGGCCAGATGCGCCTCTGTGTTTGGCGCATAATTTTTGTCACATAAGCTTCACAATTGACTTGACAATTGCATTGGAGAAGAACTTTTGAATAAAATTTTGTCATTCCTATGTGGCAACAAATTTTGTCATCTCCAACTCTATTGTGACTTTGGAAAAAAGTTATTGCCACATAGGAATGACAAAATTTTATTCAAAAGTTCTTCTCCAATGCAATTGTCAAGTCAATTGTGAAGCTTATGTGACAAAAATTAAAGAAGACATTGTGAAGTTGATTGTCTTGTTCTAGACAATGCACCTGACAATGTCTTCTCTTCCATGTCATCAATTATGAATAAAAAATAGGGAAGATTTATGAAATGCCCAAAAACTAAAAAAGTTTTATGTAAAACCCACCGCTAAAAAAACTTTCATCGCGTGCCCAGAATTAGAGAAACTTATCCAAAGCGGGTTCCAAATGACCCTTTTGTCCTTCCTTTTAATTTATTGGAAACACCCACAAAACTGCTCTTAAAAAAACGTTTCAATACTCCATCTTCTTCCATACGCTGCTCACTTTCGAATCTAGGTTTTCTCCTCAAAAATCTTCAAAAACTCGTCGAAAAATTTCGGAAAGACCGGGACGAACGACAAAAGTGCTAAAACGGAGGTCCAAACATCATTTTTTTGCGAATCTAAAATTTCGGAAGGCCGTCTAACGGTGAAGCGGTTACTTTCAGTCTCCTCGACGATACGCTCATTTTGCGACAAACGGGACCTCGTTTCGACCTCCCAGTCAAAAGTTATGGCCCTCCAAAGTTTCAGCTAACCATAAAATGCTGGAGAATGACATTCTCCGTCTTAATTTAGACGGAGAATGACCATTCTCCGTCTTAATTAGGACGGAGAATGACATTCTCCGTCTTAATTTACACGAAGAATGGTCATTCCAGTGTTAAAACGCAGGAGAATGACCATTCTCCGTGTTAGAAACACGGAGAATGCTATTCTCCGTGTTAAATGAAACGGAGAATGTCATTCTCCGTGTTAAATAAAACGGAGAATGGCATTCTCCGTCCTAATTAAGACGGAGAATGGCCATTCTCCGTGCTAAATTAAACGGAGAATGACCATTCTCCGTCTTAATTAGGACGGAGAATGCCATTCTCCGTGTAATTTATCACGGAGAATGGTCATTCTAGTGTTAAAACGCAGGAGAATGACCATTCTCCGTGTTAGAAACACGGAGAATGCCATTCTCCGTGTTAATTAGGACGGAGAATGCCATTCTCCGTCCTAATTAAGACGGAGAATGCCATTCTCCGTCCTAATTAAGACGGAGAATGACATTCTCGGTCCTAATTAAGACGGAAACGGAGAATGTCATTCTCCGTGTTAATTAGGACGGAGAATGGCATTCTCCGTCTTAAATAAAACGGAGAATGGCATTCTCTGTCCTAATTAAGACGGAGAATGCCATTCTCCGTCCTAATTAAGACGGAGAATGGTCATTTCCAGTGTTAAAACGTGTAATTTAGTTTTTTCAGGAATAAAGAGTTTCGTTCTTCTTTCAAAGCGATGATAATTCTTATGGAAAAGAAGAAGAAAGATCTTCTCTCCACAATTGAAGATCTGAGTTCAAATGTCTCCACGATGAAGATGATGATGATGGTGATGATGATGACGAGCGATGATCTGAGTTCGACTGAAGAAAAACACACCGAACTACGAACGATCTTTGCGATCTCTGCTGAATATGAGAGCAATGGAATTCAGATTTTCCGTGAAGAAGAAGAAGACGAAAATCGCAATCCAGATCTGAGTTTTTTGAATTCAAATACATATAGATGACCAATTCGCGCGGAGGGGTAGTTTCGGTATTATAAAAATAGCAGTTTCTAGCGGGTGGCATCTAAAAGGGAATCTTGGAATATTTAACGTGAAAATACTTAATTCTGGGTATTTCATAAAACTTATCCAGCGGGTGGGCATTTCATAAAAGCCCACCCCGAAATTGGGTTTCTCAGCAATTTCCAGTAAAAAATATTAGAAAAAAGAAAGAAGATGAGTAGTTGTCTTAAAAGTTACCTTGGAAGATGGAAAAAATATTTTTTATTGTCTTCTCAATACTTTTGCATTGGAGAGAGTTTTTCTATCTCATTGTCTTTTGAGATATAATTTTGCCACATAAACAAGACATTGTCTGGCTTATGCCACATAGGAGCCACCTAAGACTCACAACACTTAACAAGACAATAGGGTTGGAGATGCTCTAACATAGGCTTAAAAAAATGGGCCAATCAAGACCACCACATGGCCGTGCGGTTTCATACGCACTTTAAACCGCGGTAAGTGTAGTGTACCACTATTGAATAACTTATCACATAATAAAAAGAACTTGTACCATTAATCATCGAAGCATTGGCGGCCCTGGCCCAGGACAAGCCGGGCGACGGCCTAGGGTCCCCTGACGAAAGGGGACACCAACATGGAACTATCTTCAATAGAACTAATATGTATCATGTACCTTTTTTTTAATAAAAAGTATTGTGGTGTAGTGGTTATAATGCTAGATTTATATTTAGGAGGTCCTTGGTTCAAATCTTGACTACAAAAAATTTTTATACTTTTTTATGGGGGTCCATTTTGAAAGTTTTGCCTCGGATTTCCATTAGCTCAGGACCGGCCCTGAAGCAACAAAACAAATATTAAAGAAACAAAGAAGGATTGAACTAGGGGATGTTAGCTCGAGTCTACTTTCGGATCCGATTAGAATAAAATGGAGTTCAAGTAAGAACAGATGTGACGCCTCAAGTCTAATAACGATGATTAATTAATAAAAAAAGATAAGCATGATTAATCACTAAAGAAGATAAGCATAAATATTAAGTTCTACTGTTTACATGCAATTAATTAACCATACATAGGAAAAAAAAAATCTAGATTATTCCAACAAAAACAATAATTTATCACATGTCACACATAATAAAAGAACTTGTAGTATTAACTAACGAAACTAACGAAGCAAACCTCGAAACCACCCCCCCCCCCCCCCCCCCCCCCCCCCAAACAAAAGAAAATAATAATAAGCATAAGCATAACATTTAAAGTAGAAATTTTTAAATAAACTTATCAAATTAGAAAAAGTTTATTAACATAAATGTATTGTTTATAAATATATAAATATAAATGAACCAACATGTAAACTCGCGGTGAAGTATTTTTAAGTTTTTGTTTGGATTCTTTTATGTAAAAAATTACTAGGTGCGACACACAACGACGTGATAGGGGCCATGACATGATAGGAGAGATTACCGTTAAGTTGTAAAGTGTTATGGGACATCATATCATTTGAAATAACCAAACCCATAATCCCTCTTCCTTTTCCTTTTCCTTTTCCTTTTCCTCTCACACAACTTTCTCTTCCCCTTCATCTTTCTCTTACACCCTAATCGAATGACAGTCCAACTCCATCTCCTACTTCAACTTCTTTCGGTGAAAACGAACAAATGTCCATCCACCAAAGAAGGCCGAATGATGGTTCCAGATCTTCTAAAGAGACTCATCCCGATGGTTGTTCTCTCCTAAAATTCTTTGAGGACCACATTGCCTATAAGATATGAAACAGAAAGACAAGTATATTCATTTTCATTTAAAAAAAAATATAGTTTGTTAGTTTTGATCTCATTTCACATATCTATTTTTCATGAGACAAGACAGGTACTAAGAGTCATTTATCATGGAAAGAAGTGTTAGACATGAAATTTTTATGACTTGGACGACAATACTAAGGACAAAATTGTATCCATCGGTATGCACTATCTAGCAAAGTACTCATATCATCAGCTGGACGATGCACTAATTTTCGTATTTCGTCGAGAGGTGGCATTTGGAGACGAATATCTTCCATCTCTCATGTGGGGAGATGACAATTACCTTAGACAACGTATACCATATATTGGGACTCTAAGTAGACGGTAGATTTATGATGCATACGTACTAATGAAAAAAAAAAAAAAAAGAATGGCGCAAGAAAAGCTCGTGAAACGGGTTAGGGAATCCTTGGGAGTTGACATGATTAATTGATGATGGACTAAGAGGTCCATGGATATTTCATGTTCATCCTGGGGGTGTCGGCATTATAGACAAGTCCAGTACGTCTATACAGAAATATATTTGGAACCTCGAAGATGTCTCCCACTTTGATGAAATTTCTTAGGGAAGATGTATATTGACGTTTCTTTACCGCGAGATTGGCCTGCATCCTACGAAGGATCAAGAACAATATCGAGTTGATTAACTCTTTTGTATGTACTTTTGTATGTACAGTAACTTCGCCTTCACTCTAATTTTGTCTACGTATATGCATGGATATACAAGCACTTTCCTACTCTCAAACTAGCTACTCTCAACATAGATTATGATGAATCTCTCCCTAGGATGTGCAGATGGAGGGCCAATAAGCAAGATACGAAACTCAGGCATACATTGGCCGTCCTAAGGATTGCACTCAATGATATTTCAGAAAAAGCAGGTGATTGACCACTCTTAATTTACTTTCACCCTCGTGTACTTAATCTAATATGAAACTTTATCTAATTTATTTTCAGATAATTTGGGATCTACATGTGGATCTACGAAACAACACACGTCCTGTTCAACCCATGTCAGCATCTCAAGACCAGTGGCGCCGAAACTTACTAGATGTGGAGGAACGAGAAAGTGTGGTCCGCACATGGAATTGTAGCGACGACTATATGCACTACTATCGTAGATACGGGCATCCAAGGGTGGTAATCCCGATCATTGTGAAGAGGGTGAGCCATTGATACAATCCCGACAATTGACGAAATTGGCCTTAATTTTGGCATTCACTAAAATGGTAAGAATAATATGTTGCTTTGTAATATTTAAAGTTCGCATATCTTTTGTCTACCTAGCAAAGGTTTGGTTTTAACATGTACATGTCCACAAAGCCAAGAAGCTTGACAAGTCTTTGTCTTGGTGCAATGGGAAAAATTGGAAAGAAGTGAGCAATTGTTGTAATTCGATACCCCAAGTGTTTCCCATATTTGAAGAGGTGGAGAGACGCGCGAAGAAGCTCGTGGATAGGAGGGAGGGTTGAACGTTTATATTGATGGCTTTTATTAACTAAAATTCAAATGTGACTTTATGGTTGAATGCGACTTTAAGTTCGATAACTTCATGGTTTGTCTAAGTTGGATATCAATACCTATCAGACCATTTCCTCACATGATTTTTGTCATATATATTTTTAGTAATGTTATGTATTTGTGCTTTGAGGCTTGAGTGATGTTCATCACATAAATATGCTATTTGCCAAAGAATTGTTGGGACTCCCAAAACAACACTTACAAAACTATAGTCAAGACTGTAGACATCTCTCCGTCCTAGGACTGATAGAATAGAATTATGGCATTCCTAGCAACAGTCAGCACAGTCTGGATTATGGGCCATAACAATGGTTTAGTCTATAATTCTGACAGTCCTAGGACATAATTGTAATTGATCATAATATTTTTTATTTGAAGAATAATTTGGATGTAAAAACATGCGCCTACTAATTTTCTTTATGTAAGCAAACTTATTCTTAAGTTCAAAGACTGAGCCAAGGCTAAATCAAAAAAGAAAAAAAAGAAAGGACTGAGCCAAGGCCCAACGGGTCTGTTTTGTCTATTCCCTCTCCTCGGTCTCTTCCAATACCCAGTTCTAAAATTCCTATATTCTCTTTTTCTTTTGATAGAGACCTTCACTCAGTGTCGAAGTTGAGAGTTTTCTTTGTTTTCTCTCAAAGTTATGGTCTGGTTTGTCCCTCCTCTCATCTGGGTCATGGCTTCTTTGATCTCTGGTTGAGTTTTTTTTAGTTTCTGAGGCTTTTTTGGTTGTGATGGGAGAAAGTTGAGAACTTTGGTGATCTATTGGTATGTATGATGTGGATTCATTGGTTTCCCAACTGGGTCATGCCCATTAACTAGTTTTTTTTTTTCAAAAATGGTTTGTTTTTAAATTTGTTGGGCAGGTTTGATAGATTGGCTTCCTCCGTTTTTAAAGTTAGTTTTGATAATTATCATGAAATTTCGTTATTCGTGCCAATTTGTTGAAATTGTGTTCAGTTTGAGTAGATAATTTACTGCAAAGTTAGTTTCTTGTCAAATAAAAATTCTATTTTCAGTATGGTTCTTGGATCATTCTGGTTCTTCATCTATGATCATCTTTAGCTTTGTTCAACTTTTTGAATTGATTAGTTTTCTTTTCATTTCTTCTTCATGATTCAATTTTCCTTAATTTCTTGATCTCTAAAAAAATAGATTTTTTTATTTATTTAAATGAACAGAAAGCTTAACAGATTTTTTTTTTCATGCTTTGATGTAGTTTGTTATAGCTATGTACATTTTTGTAGTGTGATCCTCTACAGTTGTACTCAAATTGCTGCTTCTATTGTAGTTAATTGCTGGAAAAAATTGGTCATATCGACAGAATATACATTGGTGAAGGGTAGATTGAACAATCCATAAATGGGTTCAGAAGGGCCTTCGATTGTGACAATTCATGTTACCGGATTTAAGAAATTTCATGGAGTTTCCGAGAACCCCACAGAAACAATTGTCAGCAATTTGAAAGGGTACATGCAGAAAAATGGAATGCCCAAAGGCCTTGTTCTTGGTAGTTGCAATGTTCTTGAGACTGCTGGAGAGGGAGCGCTTCTTGAGCTGTATGGTGTACTGGGGTCGGCAGTGGATGGGCAGGACGATGAATCTTCGAACCCTGGACGCGTTATTTGGGTCCGTCGCGCACTTATGTATCAATGTTTATAACAATATATTTTGGTAGATTTTATTTGATACTAGCTTTATTGCTCGCAAACATACGTATATGATAATCTCAAACTTGTTGGTTATTTAGTTTTCAAATTTGGTATGCATCAAAACTTTAGTAAGAATGTATCGACATCTATGAAATCAGCCAATATTTGTATCTTAGAAAAACCTGTTTCATATGAACAACATTCTGAAGTGAAGTTATTTCATTAGAAAACCAATATGATTTACCAAATAAGTTAAGCTACTTTAAGTTTCTACAATTGGAATTTCCTAAATTGTTGTTTAGTTTGGAATAAACTAGAGCTTGTTTTCGTTTTCTTTGGCTATAGTAAGCTAATTCTACATTGAGAATGAGCCTCGTTGGTGGTGGTTGTTTCTCCTCTGTGGTTTATTACCTGTGACTTTGACCTACCCTTTGGATTAAGTTGACTTGAGTGGAATCTTAGATTTTGTTTGAACAACAAGCCCGTAAAGCACCTCGGGACATTGATACAAGGGCTCAGAGTTCTCATCTCTGATCGTTATATTTAAATTTAAAGTACAGGATAATGTTGCACTTTGAGGGTTAATAAATGTTAATTTTGGCCACGTTTTGTCATTATCAAAATAGGATCAGTTCTGAAGCAGAATTCTACATTCAAGAAGCCTCCTCAGATGGTTGAGCAGACTTTAATTGTGTTGCTAAGAACAGGTACCACGAAACTAGTAAAGCCAATTGGCACACGGATTGCTAGCTTTCCCAGAAATACGATTTATGGCCTACCCAATAATTAGACTAGGGTTTTTTTTTTCATTCCTAAACAAAGTATGGGACCTCCCTGGTAAGTCTCTAACTCTCTATGGGCTAGTGCTCTACTAATACTAGCCGGACAATTCACTTTTGTGCAAAAGGGCAGCATTGATGAGAGCACATAGTTAGCCATAAAAGATATGCATGATTCGATGTTTTTTCTCCTTTCTTTTTTTGCATTTAGGAAATATATAGATTTGTTTGCACTTCATCTCTATTATGCTTTCTCTATGTGAACATTTACTGTCAGCTCAGGAATCATTTCCATTTATTCCTTCTGCCATTTTATCTTGTAACGTGTTATTTTCCCATATTGACTTGTTGCCTACCAGCTTCACTTTGGCGTTAATAGTGGTGCAACAAGATTTGCTATTGAGAATCAAGCAGTTAATGAAGCTACTTTCATATGTCCAGATGAGCTAGGATGGGAACCTCAGGCAAGCTATGATTGGTTGATCTGTTTTGATTATCGATCAATTTTATGCTACCCTTCCAAATTGCATTAATTCTTTCTCATCCTATAAATTTGTCTTGCAGAGAATCCCTATCGTCTCCGATGATGGTGAAATCACTCGAAGTAGAGAGGTAAAGTGGCTATATATGATCTTCAGACAAGTCTCTAATGACAAGTTATGGTGTAACTTTGGTTTCTACTTGAGATCATAGGTTGTTTATGAAAGATTTCCATTATTGTTTTATAATGATAATATCTGAAGTAACTTCTTCTCACATCTTATGCCAAACTGGCATATAGCCTATCATAGACTATCATAAGAGGTAGTTAAATGACCTAAAGATTGTTCACAGCATGTGCTTATATTTGATGTTTAGATACCTATCAAATTGGAGTATTACATCATACAGGATCTAGTTAGCCATGTCCAGATACATGCACATAACAGCTGAAGGATTTGGTAAAAGATATCGCATAGGAAGGAAAATTGTGGATGACTGATATCATAGTGGTTTCACATAGGAAGGAAAATTTACCAATGGCATCCTAAGAGCATCTCCAACCCTATTGTGAGTTTGAAAAAAATGGTTGCCACATAGGAATGACAACCATTTTTTTCAAAAGTACTTCTCCAATGCAAATGTGAAATAAAGTGTGGAGTTGACATGGCAATGACATGGCAAAGACAATGTGAAGTTGGTTGTCTAGATCTAGACAATGCACTTCACAATGTCTTTATGTCCACATCATCATTTGTGAATAAAAATATTTATAAAAAAGTTGAAGAAGTGGAGGAGTTGCCTTGGAAGTTGGAAAAAATACTTTTTATTGTCTCCTCAATACTTTTGCATTGGAGAGAGTTTTTGTATCTCATTGTCATTTGAGATATAATTTTGCCACATAAACAAGACATTGTCTTGTGGCTCATGCCACATAGGAGCCACCTAAGACTCACAACACTTAACAAGACAATAGGGTTGGAGATGCTCTAAAGAGCTGATTCAGGGATGTTTATTGCAGCTATGTAGCAAGTTGTTATTGTTCATTGCATCTGTCTACTATCATTAGTTGCTTTTTGGTTGCTGATCTAGTATTAGTGGTTGCTGATAAGGAAAAAAAAGAAAAGGAAATGCCCCTTAGTAGAGTCAAATGGAATAGGAAGATTCGTGTGGCGGAGCCGAAAATACTGTACGGGAAGGCCAGGATGTCCAAATTTGTCTCATAAATGTCCTGTACAGTTTTATTCATATGCATATAGATCTATCAAGGTTTTTTCTAACAGGAATGCCACCATTTCGTAACTGATAGCTGAATTTACCGTTGTCTATACACTTGGTATTTGATTTCATCAGAATCAGTCGTAAGAAACCCTTCATGATACCTTATTCCTGTCCTTTTGAAATTCTCTTTGCATTTGTTTTGTTGTTTTTTAAGACTATTTTCAAATATGAATAATTGAAAATTCACCACGAAACAATTGACTCCTTATACACTTGGATTGAGTGAGATAAGCTTGTCGCTTGTCAAAGTAGAAGGCATAAGTTATATTCATGCCACCTTCACGGGGGAGGTGGACCTAGAAGGGAATCTTTTGGTAACTGCCCCGTGCATGGTAATGGGGGCTTTAAACTTCGGAGTGAGTAATCCAGGAAGCCAGACAGATTCGATAGGAAAAATAAATCAACTCCTTAGTTGAAGAATACACCTTAGATACCTGTATAAGACCTCATATCTGAAGTTATTTATCATGATAATATTGTCTTAGTCCTCTTGACACAACATGGTGCTCCCCGGGGGAGTTGGTCCTAAGTGGAAAAAGGTGTTATATTTAGTTCACACAAAACGAAGAGCAGGAATACTTACCAGAAAAGGATTTGAAATGTGTTTGTAGAACAACCAAGATTAATCATGTTTTGTGTCTCCTTAATGCAACACAAACATATAGGTTGTTATAGTGTATGATTTTGAATTAGTTAAAAGATCCTGGTGAAAAAAGTCTTCGGCACAGCATGAGGATTGGTCATGTCAATCATAGTGTTCTAATTGTAACTTTAACTGAAAACCCCTTGCCCCTTATTATCATACTGCACATATTGATCCCTAACAGGCCTCAAAGTCCATGAGCAACATTTCATCTCCATGTAATCATAAACCCTCGTAGTTGTGCATTCAGTAGTACTACAGTAGCATGCTCCTAAATAATTTTGAGATGGAAATATCTTGCCTCTGCATACAGGTTGATTGCGGATGCATGATGGTCTAACCTCCTGTCATCTCCTTGAGCCAGTGTGGCAACTTTTCTTAATTCTCAGAATTTATATTCTTTTTCTCACTGCATTGCTCCTGTGACATGTTTCCTCTTGTTGTCCTGTGCACGGGTGTTGCCCTTGTTGCCCCTTTTTTCGTCTCAATAGTTAAGAAGTTACTCATAGTTGACTAGAAGTTTAATTCAAATTTGAAATTGTGCTTGGTATGCATTGTCACAATTTTCCCTAATTATTTTTTCTAGATTCAAAACCAAAAAGTGAAGTCGTTAATATTCAGCTCCAGGACAACCTAAATAAGACCGCCAGCTTTAAAGGCTCCTTAGTATGCCCTTCGGTGATTGTAAATTAACCTCTTTCACTGTTTTAGAAACCGGCATGCACATAAAATAGTTTGATGTGTTTCGTGAAACTTTATAGTATGTCTTCATTCCATGCTACTATATATGATATATTCTCCAAGAGAAAAAAAAAAGGGTTCTGACATGCATGTACTGTGAATGATCCATTCTCCTACAAAAGAGTTCAGCGGAGCTTATGTTTCTCCTTATGCTATCTACTGGCGCAGATAGCACACTTTGTAAATATATCGAACACACTTGCCTCGTTTATGCTTAAGATGGGGCCTATCTATGTGGTAGTGTAAAACATAACTGTAACGTCCTCCAAATCTGCTTACACGAGCAATACAATCATTAGTATCTCGTTACCTTTACATATATATGTGTGCTTCATTTTCATTCTTGAATGTTATGTGGGACCCGTAAGACATGACAATAACCACTTTAACTAAGTTTTGAGTTTTTTGGCAACATACTTCTGTAGAAGAATTCCTTTATAGATAGTTCTAGCGATGTTACTGGTGGTGTTACATAAGGCAGACCACTTTAACCAAGTTTTGAGTTTTTTGCCAACATACTTTTGTAGAAGAATTCCTTTCTAGATAGTTCTAGCACTTTTTCGGATGGTGTTACATAAGCTAGCTATTATTCAGTTGTCTATTTTTGTATTTAGCACCTCTGTATATAATACTTGTCCTAGAGCCTAACGGACCAATCCACTTACTCCCAATGTAGCTCTTCTTCAAACTGCAACAAAGCTTTAGGTTATCTTCTTGGAAAACCTTGCTCTTCTCCCTGCCCCCTTTTTAAACGATAAAAATAGTCCAACCAAACAAACCGTATCAATTATCGGTTCGATTTCGGTTATGACTAATTTTGGTTCGGTTTCGGTTTTGGATTTTTAGAAATTCGGTTTATTCGGTTTTGACTATTTCGGTTCGGTTGAAACCGAATAAAATGAACACTCACCTCTAATGATTATTCATGGTTACACGGATTTATTTGATGAAGACTCAGTCTCAAGTCTCAAGCCTTTAACATGTTTCAAATCTTTGATCACGAAGTTCAAACTCAATTTTCTCGTGTTGTTAAAATTTTCACATCGATAATGCCTTAAGAGTATTGTGCGTCTTGTGGTATCATTCATCAGTCTTTCAGTGCTCATACCTCTTAGCAAAATAGAGTCGTAGAGTAGAAAAACCGTCATCTACTTGATATTACCTATACTATGATGTTTCATATAAATATTTTCAAGTACCTTTGGCATTAGCAGTCTTTACTGTGACCCATCTAGTGAACCATATGCCCTTTTCTATTCTTGATGGATGAACTCCGTTTCTAATGCCTTTATCCAGATGGGGCTATATTTTTCCTGATTACTCGCATTTTCTACTGTGTTGTTTTTGTTCACAAGTTGACACGTGGTCATGACAAGCTTACTTCGATCGATCAAGTGTGTTTTTCTTGGATATCCTGGTACCCAAAAACGGTACCAATGCTATGATCATGTGAGACGTCGTTACTATACGTCAGTCGATGTTACATTTTTTTCAGGATACACCATATTTTACTATGGTCTCTAATCCTTTTCCTGCTTCTCCTGTGGAGGTTCCCCTACCTACCTCGGCCGTTCCGTTCCTCCACTGCATACTACTATCTCGACGGTTCTTTTACATACCTCGTTCCTTTCCATTTATCCACTATATAGGACATACTGCCACCTCCTCTATTCTTCCTACATATCCTACGTGTATTCCTATTACATCACCCCCATTCGTCTCTCCTACTTCTACACCTACTTCATCTCCACCCACTACTATATGCTCGTCTTGGCCTTTTTTGTCGCATGGCCTAGTCACTATATACTGTTTTTATTTCGCGCACACCAGAGAAGGCGCTTACTATACCTACCTGGAAACATGCCATGATGGATGCAATGAATGTTTTATTATCTCGTGTCACTTGGGAGCTAGTTCCAGCTCATGCTGATAATAATGTTTCACTTGCCCATGGGTCTTTATTCTAAAGTATATGTGAGATTGTTCTGTTAACTCTACAAGGTGACACTTGTAGCGAAGGGTTTACTCAAACTTATGATATTGACTACTTTGAGACATTCTCTCCAGTTGCTCATCTCAGTTGTATTTGGGTTCTCTTCTCTTGCGGTCAATCAAGATCAATCGATGTTGCAACTGGATATGAAAATGCCTTCTTGGCTTCTTGTATGGTGATCTTACTGAGGATTTCTATATGGAGCAACCTTATCAGGAGGAGAGGAGAATGTTGTATGTGAACTCAAGAAGACTATCTATGCACTCAAATAGAGTCCATATACTTGGTTTGAAAAATTTAGCCAAATTGATTTATAGTCAGGTTTAGGTGCAATCACGCGGACAATTCAATACACTTTTACTTCTGGATATTGTATATATAATGGGGGTAATCTCCTTACTTGCTGCAGGATGAAACATACAGTTATAGTCATATCTAGTGCAAATGCATAGTACAGAGTCATGACTCAAAGTTTGTGAGATTTTGTGGCTCAAAACACTTTTGGTCGACCCTATTGTCTAGTATAGCGATCCACTTCCTATGCACTACAATGTTCAAGAAGTCGGCATGTTCGACCGCCTAGGCACCCTAAGCCGAAGTGAAAACTTGCTATTCGGCGGTATAATGCGGTTGTCTTTATTGTGCGCTCCTGTTCGGCGTCTTGTGCGGCTTATGCGGCTTGTTCGGCCTTGTAGAAGATGTCTTATTGTTCATACAAAATGATAGTTTGATCCAATGTTTTCATTGTTGCAGCGTTATAGAAGTGTTTGAATCATGTAATAGATAACAAGATACGTTTAGAGATGAGAAAAATAGTAAATAGAACCCAAATTGTAGAAGCGTTTGAACCATGTAATAGATAACAAGAGACGTTTAGAGATGAAAGAAATAGTAAATAGAACCCAAATTAGTTTTAAAAAAATACTATATTGTTGCAGCCTTGTAGAAGCGTTTGAACCATGTAATAGATAACAAGAGACGTTTAAAGATGAGAGAAATAGTAAAGAGAACCCAAATTAGTTTAAAAATATACTATATAAACTGTTACAATGGAGTAGAAGAAGAGAGAATCCTGATGCCTGTTAGGCTCTAGGCGTCCCTCCTCCACACCGAACCTACATAGCGAATTTTAGAACACTGATGCACTATGACGCTAGCAATTCAGTCTTCCATCAGAGGACCAAGCACATTGAGCTGGACTGTAATTTTGTTCGCGATGCAATCATAGATAATTTGGTCAGCAAACTATTCACTCGATCTGAAGACTAGATTGCCAATCTTTTCACTAAACCACTATCTATATCTCGTTTTATCTCTCTTTATAACAAGTTGGGCATGATTGATATATATGCTCCAAGTTTGAGGGAGAGTGTTAGCATATTAGCATGTGTAGTGTGTAGCATATAGTCCAATATGGCTTATGGGCCTAGGAAAACTCTTTACCTTGTACATGTACTCTCCATATCACGAATAAAAGCTGGCTAGGTTGGATATTTCCTAAATCACACCACTTACCCATAAGATAGCCAACACCCCCCCCCCCCCCCCCCCCCCCCCCCCCCCCTTTTTTATAATTAAATGACATTGTGATTCTTTTTCACTCCAACAAAATCATGAGGACTATGGGGGTGGAATGATATTCACTCAATCTCATAACGGACTTAAACCCATGCATATTACTGTAACTACCATGGAGAATGAAGATTTACTTGGAGCAAGGATTCTTACAGTTCTTATGCTTTTTTGTTGTAGAGGATTAAAACCCATCGAAATTTCATTGCTTTCATCTTGCGTTGTTTTCTGAATTTGAGGATTGGCATCTCGGAAAGAAATTTAAGTTGGTCTCGATAGTGATTCTGCTTTGTTGATTTTTCAGACTTCTCTTCCCGTGAATGATATCGTGAAAGCCTTGGCAAGGAAAGGATACGAAGTGGTTCCTTCAGATGATGCTGGTCGATTTGTGTGCAATTATGTCTACTATCACTCTCTCCGGTTTGCAGAAGAGCATGGGATTAAATCACTCTTCGTGCATGTACCCCTCTTCTTTACCATTAATGAAGAGACCCAAATGCAGTTTGTTGCTTCCCTTTTGGAGGTACTTACTTCTTTGAGTTAAACTTCATCTCTTTGTTGCCTTCTTTCGTATTGCAATGCGTCTCTCATAGCTATAGTCAGCATATGAAATCATCAGCCTGCTGCAGTATGAGCGCATAACAGAAGCCAACTTAATGAAGTTCGACAATGATCAATGAAGGCTAATTTATGCTTCAAGGGATGTTTATGAATACCTGTGTATGTATTTGTGACCAAGTTGTGTAAGGCATGCATCCTGTAAAACTTCTCTAGTTTTGTCAAATAAAAGTCCGGGAGTTTATTGTTCTTTGAACAACTCTACTTTTTTGCAGCGTTATACTGTTATTTTATTTTATTTTATTTGTTTATGCGTATTGTGTATGGTGGTAGCGCCAAGTGAAAGTAAGGCTTGATTTATGTATCCTGGAAGATGCAAGTTCAGTTCAAGAAATAACCTAGCTGTAAATGGGGGTACTGTTACATACATCTCGACCCATCGTAGCTGCATATCCTATCACAGAACATTGACGAGCTTTCTCTCTGTGTATGATTTTGCTGCAACTTTGGTGAAGTGTAATAATTTGTCAGAGTACATGCTTTATAACTTTGAGATTATTGTCATTGTGAAAGGTGGGTGGGTGATAGTCATATGATCCGCAATAGAGTAGCAAGATCCCCCTGCGAAAGGGTTCGCGGGGAATAGGGATATTTAATTTTAGAGTCTCACATATACATGGATATTATGAACAGTGATTTCGAGACCCAAATCCTAACATCGGTCAATTTCGAGACCCAAACCCTTATATATGTGAGACTCTAAAACTAAATAACCCCGGGGAATAATATAGAACTTGCTTATATATTTCCAGAATTGGCATGTGTCTTCTATCACACAAGATATTTTACTGTCATTTGTTGTGAAAAAGAAGGCAAACATGGTAGTTTGGGATTAACCCTGCCAAGTGCTTTATAAAAAACTTCGTACTCATCACTATTAGGTTCTCTTTCACCATTTCTCTGAGATGTAACAGGTTTATTTAAGTCCTTTTATTGCTAAAGATTTGTTAGTATACAGACTTTATGCCCATGCTTCCCATCAGTTGTAACCATGCTGATCAATATATAATTTCAAAGGTCATGGTAGACACACCACAACCTGATCTTACCTTCTGATGAACCATCCATCTGTGGTAGGGCACAAGAACTTTGCGCTAAAGTAACATTTTGAGTTCAGAATTTGATCGTGTTCTCGACAAAGTATATGTGCATATCTACCACAAAGCTGTTTTGTTCCAAAAGCAAATCTCCGACGCAACAACTTAGTAGTTGTTGAAGAATACCTATCAGGTAAGCCAACACTCTTAGTATCCTATAATTCCTGTATTAGTAGTTTCAGACTAGACCTGATCTCTTCAAGTTATTGCTCCTTTGTGCAGCTTTTACGCAATGATGAATTCCTCTCATGCATTGAAGCAGAGAGAATCTACAAAGCCCACCCAACCCACAAGAATATTTTGCAAAAAGCACAAGGGAAAAGAAAAGCCCTTCTTTCTGCACACTCCCCTCTTCTTTGTCTGATCTCTCTCCTACCAAGCCATTAGCCACTTTTGGCATATTTTATCACACTTTCCCCTTCCCTACTTTTCTCACATTATCATCATCATCATCATCATCATCAACATTATCATTACATAAATGAAGGTTCTAAGCTGATGATGTCTGATGACTAATCCACTCAAGTGTTTGATCAGTACTAAATTGCCCACTGATAACATATGTAGATTTGATGACTGGAGCACTCATGTACCTGGAGACATTCACATAACAAGCATTAGATTAGTGTAAATGGAGAACTCGATCATTCCCCTGTGATTGCAAGGTCTCAGTCGACATGCTGTTATGATCTGATTGTGGTCCTTGTGCATCGATTTGGTTCACATGCTCAGATTTGTACAAAGGCAAAGAAGAAAGGAAGGTGCGAAGCAGATGGTCCTATCGCTGTGTCATCGATGCAACGATGCAGCAATGGAGGGGGTTCGGACTACTTTTGTGTATGAGTGGGTATAGAAGACGGTCTTTCTTTGTCAGGTGCTGTAGTTTCGGTGCTTTGTTAGTCTTCCTGCAAGTGGCTTGTGAGTTATGGTATAGAATGAGTAATTGTCCAGACTTGTTCAGGTTCATGCTTGCCAAATCTGAAATCCAAGTTCATGCCAATATGGTTACAGCTACACATTGATACCAATATCTCCGATCTGTCCTGTAGCTATTGAGGTTGCAAAGTAAAATAGGGAAACATAAAGGAAAAAAACTGCACAAGAAGTTGACACAGCACTTAATTTTAGGGTTATTTAGTATTAGGGTCTCACATAATAGTGGACTTTAGGATTTGGGTCTCGAAATTGTCCAATGTTAGTGGGTCTCGATATCACGGTTCATAGCCTACATGAATGTTAGGGTTTAGGTGCTAACTTTACATAGGTTGGTCGTATCCGAGGAGATTTTGAAGCGTTGCCAACAATCAATTGCTTTGAAAGTTTAAAGGAGATTGATGTGGTCAGCCTAAACTTATTAAGTGACTTGATGCCATAAGGTATCACCACTACAAAAATGTTGATATTTAGCGACGGAAAACTTCGTCACTAAGACAACTATTTCTGTCACTAATTAATTTTAGCGATAGAATAGCGACGGCAACGTGGTGCCGTTAGGAAATATGTCGCTAACAAAATTCCGTCGCTAATCTGTCGCTACAGCGACGGTTGACAGTACATCAGCGACGGATGCATGACGGAAATGGTCCGTCAGTGAACCTAGTGACGACATAGCGATGGATGTGCAACGAACTTTGCGAGCCTCTTTTTTTTTCTTCAAATCTTCCAGAAGGTTACCGACGGAAATTTTTATCGCTAAGTCATCTAATACTTTTTTGGTATCAGATAGCACGTTATCGACGGAATATTCCATCGCTAACCTGAAAATTTTTCAGTTTTTCGTCGCTGGTTTGTAGTGCACTCAACTAGAATCCTGATAAATGGAACATTGATTGTTCTTATTTTGCAAATGCATCTTTCATCAATGAGATTAATTCCAATGGCTTTATCAATGTATAAGTTACTAGGTGTGAGTGGGAAGAAAAGGACAGCCCCACAAGTAGAGATAAATGGGCATGCAGCCCTCCAAAATCTTGAAAGCATGATGGCATCTCCCTATCTAGTATGCAGAGAAAGAAGGATATACGTTGGTTGGAGAATGAAGAATGTGGGGGGGGGGGGGGGGGGGGGGGGGGGGGGGGGGCGGTGTGGTGTGTATCATGAGGGCCAAAGCCTTGCCCCCAAAAGGAGCACTCCCATGACTATATGCCTATACCTTTCTTACTGTTTCCAGTCCTACACTATGCTAATGCTACACTTTGCCACTCAGATTTCAAGGAAAGTCTGTGTGTTTACTAGAGAAAGATACAAAGGAGAATAATAGGAAAAAGACATCAAATAGGTGGAGGTACTAAGCTTTTGGGCTCATTGCATTAAGAGTTCATATATTACACTCATCTGTGGCTGCTGTTTCTGAATACTTTTTTCTTTATTTTCTAAAGGGGTTATTTAGTTTTAGGCTCTTGTATAATATTGAAAATTTACGTTTAGAGTTTCATATTGTCCAGAATAGGATATGGACCTCGTCCTGACGGTTGATTTGGCCGACTATCCAAAATGGATACCTAAATACAAAATCTAAATATTATACGAGTTCCTAAAACTCAACGGAAATATATGAGGGTTGTGTGACTTGGGTTATTTAGTTTTGCATGGTGGGGGTTATGTGACTTGGACTATTTAGTTTTGTCATGACCAATCGAGAATGAGACTTGTGATATTGTTGTTTGCTTCTATTCCAATCTCCACAGCCATACAACCACCATGATGGTTGTTTTGATGGGATCGACTTCATGAACATTGTGTATTGTCATATGTCTATCGTTTCGAACGCATTGTTGAATGCTTGCAACTCAAGAGCCCCGGAGCCCTGAAGGGTTATGTGGCTGCTGAGATCATGATAGAAAAAAATAACATCACAAGTCTCGTTTTCGATTGGTAATGAATAAAACTAAATAACCTAAGTCACACAACCCTCGCCATTGAAAACTAAATAACCCAAGTCACACACCCCTCACATATTTTTGTTTAGTTTTAGGGTCTCTTATAATATTCAAAATTTATGTTTAGGTCCCCATTTTGGACGGTCGGTCCAACTCAACCGAGAACAAGGTTCAAGCTCTCTTCTGGACAATATGGAAATGTAAACACAAATTTTTAATATTATATTATACCCTAAAACTAAATAACCCTCTTAATAATACTTGACTTGTCTATTGTTTGTGTACCTTAGTTTATCATGTCCATGTTAAGCTAGAAAGATCAGTAACATCAGACAAAGAGCTCAATCTAGGTAATATAATGATCTGATTCAATAGAAAAACATGAAGTCGTGTCCTCGTCTGGACTCGCATAGACCACTTTAAATTGTCCTTTGGCACCAATCAATTTTTAGGCTTCCCAGTTATGATTGATTAAATCTTTTTCTCGCAGCGGCACACGCAAACAGTAGACATAGTGGTATGTACGAACTTGAGATGCGATTATTGTCAAAGTTACAAGTTAAGGAGTTTTGTATGTAATTCCGATACTAGGTACACTTTTTTGGTGGTCAGTAATTCCAATACTACAATAATCACCCTGATAAATAAGCATGACTAAGGTCCAAAGATATGACTCGTTATTCTTTTAAGGCTTAATTATAATTTGATACCCTTAACTATACCATTTTTTTTTAACTTGATATTCTAAATTTTTTTACTCGACAACTTGATACCATCAACTATTTAATATTTTCAATTTGCTACTCAAACTTTTAAAAAGGACAGAACTATCCTTTTTTTCCATCCCAACCCCCCCTCCCCCCCTACCCCCCCCCCCCCCCCCCCCCCCCCCCCCCACCCCCATTCCGGCCACCCTCATCCTCTCCACCCCCCTCCAGCCACCGTCCATCCCCCTCTCTCGGGCCACCCCGCCCCCGCCTCCCCTCTCTCTCCGCGTGTGGCAGCAATAGCGAAGGAGGGGTGTCGAGGTGGTGTAGTCAGCAGGGACAATTTTGTCTAAAAAAATTTAGGGTATCAACTTGATGCATATCAAAGTTTCGAGTATTAAGTTGAAAAACTGGAATAGTTGAGGGTATCAAGTTACAATTAAGCCTTCTTTTAATGTAATACCTATTGAGTAGTGACCGAGTTTCTGATTTCTTGGTTAAGATCATAAACTATATCTTTGCGGAAATTAGCAATGCCTGCAGATATTCATCAACCTTCGCTAGAAATCGATCTTCCTTTTCTGGCCGACGTAAACTAAACTATGTGTGAAAATTAATTCACATAAAAGTACTAGATTAGCTCTTTCAAGTTGTGTAAATAATGTAGAATTCAGTCATTCAGTAATTCCATAGTGATTGCCAAGTCTGGGTCGACATGGGTCGAGTAAAGGACCGCCACCTTAGTGTTGTGACCTAATTGTGGTCCTCGTGCATCGCCTTGTGTTGCAGGCGCAAAAAGGACCGCACCAGAATGCTTGGCATGCTCAGATTTTTGACAAAGGCAAAGTGAGAAAGGAAGGTACTAAGCAGATGGTCCTCATTGCCATATCATTGATGCAGCGATGGGGGGCTTCGGACTTTTGCGTATTGAGTGTTGAAAGACAAATTTTCTTTTTCAGGAGCTGGAGCCTGAGTTTGCCTTATTTGCAAGAAGAGACATCTCTGAGCAGGATAGTGTTTCTGTTCAGTTCCTTCTTGTCTGCTTGCAAGTGGCTTGTGAGGGATTGCAGCCAGGGGGTTGGGTTGTCCTAGCTGGAGCTAATTTTGGTTGTCCCCTTGACCCGGCCTCTTGTGAGGCACTTCTTTTATGTCCTAGGGGGTCCCCCCGGGACCCTGACCTCTTGCAGGTCACGCTGGGTTTGGAGGGTTGCCCTAAGCTTAGGAGGGTTGTCCAAGTCCGAAGTTCTGTCGGCCGACTTATCCCTAGGTGGTCCTGCATCTATGTTAGGTCTTCTTTTCATTTTGGCAGTAGCATTAGTACTTGTCCAGGTTCATTTCTTGTCAAATCTGACATCCAAGCTCATTCCAATTTGCTTACATCTACCCATTGGTGTTAGATCCATATCTGTGACATGTCCTTTACCCATTAAGAACTTTCTTTCTCGAGCTTTTGCCAGAAATGTTTTCCAGTAAATGTTTGAAGTCTATAAGATGTTGGTGCTTTCTTTACATGGAGAAAGCTTGCTCTCAACATGCCTTATAAAATTTTAGTCCCACATCGAAAATGCACCATGAGTTATCTCAACATATATACTTGGTTGTGTTGTTGAAAGATGCACATGGGGTGGTGACCCTAAGGAGGGAACCATGTGGGTGATTTTACTAGGAGGTAAGAATAAGGCTCCAAGGATTAAGCATTAATGCTTTTGTCATTCTCTTGGATTAATTCCACTTGGAGCTAAGCCCCAAAGGGGCTTAGCGACTCGGACTCGGATTTGGGCTCATGGGCTCATGAGTCGTAATGTGGCGTTTTGTTGGCGCGGTCCATGCGGCTCATGTGGTCCATGCGGCCCATGCGGCTCATGCGGTCCATGAGGCCATGCGGCTCATGCGGCCAGGCTGCTGCCGCATGGCGGATTCCGCTGACTGTGCAAACTACAAGTCAGTTATGGAAAGACTGATTCAATGCGATTAATTCAGATCCACTTTTTGTGGGATTTGAATTAATTTCGTTGCTATCTTTGTGGGATTTGAATTAATCTCGTTGCTATCTTTTTGGGATTTGATTCAATCTTTCCATAACTGAAGAGGCGGCTAGGGTTTCCACCCTCTCTCTATATATACTCTCTTCTGGCCTCCTTTGTGGGTACTACGAAAATATAAGTCAGAAAAGGAGAAGGAGAGAGAGAGCTGCTGCCGCCATTGCAAGTCCATCCGAGGAGTCAGAACAGAGGTGACTTCGAGCGTTCCACAAGTTCTTCAAACTTGCTGGTTCCTGGAAGCAGTTCGTGTGGGGCGAATCTTGCTTTGAGCAACGGTGTTTTGACACCCCAGCATTTTTCTTCTTCTCATCTTTCTCTAGATTATTGTAACTCGTTCTGTCCCAATTGCAACACGTTTGCAAGGAAGAACGAGAGATCTTCTCTTCTCTATTTTTCTCCTCCATATTGTAATCGGGTTATTTGGTTTTTGTATCATCGTAGATCTCTGTTGCATCTGTTTTACCATCTTTGATCAAAGTTCCGGGACTAACAATCTCAAAGCAAGATCCTTATAGATGGAAAATATTAATGCTTCGCTCGTCCAATCGGACTACTGCAAGTTGGAAAAGTTCGATGGAGAGCATTATCAAGTCTGGAAGAGAAAGGTTTATCTAACTCTTCAACTAAAAGACGTTGATCATGTTCTGTTGGAGGAAGAACCCTCTGTTCCAGACACTGGATCTACTGCCGCAATCAATGCGGCTACCAAACTCCAGGCCAAATGGAGAAGGGAAAATAGCATCTGCAGGCTTCTCATCCTGAATGCTATGGAGGACTCCCTGGCAGAATCCTACTCGAAGAAGGAACTTGCCAGAGACATATGGGAGTCTGTGAAAAAACTGTATGAAGAAGACAGGAACAGAAGCAAAATGTTCGTGGTTGAAAAATATCATAAATTGCTCTTTGAGGACGAGAAGTCCATGTTGCCACAGGTGAAGGAATTTCTGAAGCTACGTCAGAAACTGGAAGACAAAGAGATGCCCCTTCCCGACAAGTTTGTCGTTGGAGGGATCGTCTCAAAATTTCCTGCTGGATGGAGTACCTTCTATGTAAGGATACACAGAAAGAAGCTAGACATTAGCTTGGAAGATCTACTTCAAGAGATCCATGTTGAGGACGAGATGCGTTCCCAACAGAAGGTGGACACTCTGTCCAAACAGTTGGCTAAAGCCAATCTAGTGCAGACGAAAGATCCCAAGGGGAAGCAGGCGGCTTCTCATCCCAAGAAGAAGGACTTCACTAATCTAAAAGTGAAGGGTCCTTCATTCAAGCAACAGAAGACTAAGTCCCACGTGACTTGTTACAATTGTGGCAAGAAAGGCCACTACAAGAGTGAATGCAGATCCAAGCCGAAACAATCAGAGAAATGTGAGCCTAATAAGGTTTTATTGGTTTCTAACATTGTTGCTATGATCGCACAGGTCACAACTGTGGGGGTTGACTCTGACTGGTGGATAGACACTGGTACGACTTGCCATGTCTGTTCTGGCAAGGAATGGTTCGTCACGTACCAGCCGATATCTGAGAAGGTTGTCATGGCGAACCAGGCCCAAGTTGAAGTTCTGGGGATCGGGACTGTGGAGCTGAAACTCACTTCTGGGAACACTCTGACGCTTCAAGGTGTGAAGCATGTTCCGGCGATTGCCAAGAACCTGATCTCTGGGAGTCTGCTCTGCAACGCAGGATTGAGGATGGACATCAATGCTGGTCAGATGGTGATGTCCAAGAAGGGAACATACTTCGGGAAGGCTTATCAAACCGAAGGAATATTTAAAATTCAGCTTGTCAACCAATTTGATGACATTAATGCAGTTACATTTTCTGATTATTCTCTTGAGTTGTGGCATAATAGACTAGGACATGTCCATTGTAAAAGAATTAACAAAATATCTAGTCTAGGACTTATCTCCAAATATGGGGGTAAGGTGGAGAAGTGTGAAGTGTGTGTTCAGACGAAGATTACAAGGAAACCCTTTCATCGGGTCAATCGAAGCACAGATCTTCTGGAGTTGGTGCACTCCGATATCTGTGACTTCAAACATTTCTCCACGAAGGCCGGGATGAAGTATTTCATAACCTTCATTGACGACTTCTCAAAATATGCGTTCGTCTACTTGCTCAAGTCTAAAGATGAAGCTTTCGAGAAGTTCAGAGAGTTCAGGGCCAAAGCTGAACGGCAGACTGGACAACAACTCAAGAGGTTGAGAAGTGATCGAGGTGGGGAGTACAGGTCTCATGAATTCGCATCATTCTGTAAAGAACATGGAATCATATGCGAGACTACTGCTCCATATTCTCCTCAATCCAACGGAGTAGCAGAGAGGAAGAACCGAACATTAACAGAAATGATGAATTCTATGTTGCTTACTGCAGGCCTTCCAAAATGCTACTGGGGAGAAGCTGTATTAACGGCCACTTTCATTCTGAATAGAGTGCCATATGCAACTTCGGACGTAACTCCTCATGAACTCTGGTTCAAAGTCAGACCAAACTTGAATGTCATTCGAGTGTGGGGGTGTCTGGCGTATATGAAGCTCCCAGATCTGAAGATTCAGAAGCTAGGGACAAGGACTACGAAGGCGATCTTCTTGGGGTATGCCGAGAAGAGTGATGCTAGGAGATTTCTTGATATTGAGTCAAATCATATCATTGAATCTCGCGATGCTGAATACTTTGAAGACAAGTTTGCAAAAGATAAAAACATTGTTCTTTCGGACATTCCGGAAAATGATGTAGGTGCAAATGAGACTGAAATCTCATATGGGCCAGTAGTCCAAGAAGAAGCTGTTGTTGATGAAACAACTCTTGTACCAGAACTCGCACAGCCGTCAGCTAAGCGAGCGAGGAGACCGAAAGACTTCGGAGATGACTTTGTCACCTATCATGTGGAAGCAGATCCGCTTACCTATGATGAGGCGATGAAGACCAGAGATGCTATCTTCTGGAAGGAGGCAGTGAATGACGAGTTTGACTCTATCACCTCCAATAACACATGGGTGTTGGTAGATCTACCCGAAGGAGAAAAGCCCATCAGATGTAAATGGATCTTCAAGAAGAAGATGAAGGCAGATGGAACTATTGACAAGTTCAAGGCCAGGCTGGTAGCCAAGGGATTTTCTCAGAAACAGGGGATAGACTACTTTGACACGTACGCTCCAGTAGCTCGGATGACCACCATCAGGATGTTAATCGCTCTAGCAGCTATACATAAGTTGGTGATACATGAGATGGATTTAAAGACAGCATTCCTGAATGGGGAGCTGACCGAAGAGATTTACATGCAACAGCCAGATGGATTTGTCGTCAAAGGTCTTGAAGACAAAGTCTGCAAGTTGGTGAAATTATTGTATGGTTTGAAGCAAGCTCCCAAGATATGGCATGAGAAGTTTGACAAAGTTATTAGGTCAAACGGCTACAGAGTCAGCGAGACGAACAAATGTGTTTACACAAAGTTCGCTGATGGAAGAGGAGTCATCGTTTGTCTGTACGTGGACGACATGCTAATCCTAGGCACGGACATAGGCTGTGTCACAGAGACAAAGAAGTTCCTCTCAACCAAGTTCAGTATGAAGGACTTGGGGGATGCAGATGTCATCTTGGGCATAAAGATCATCCGGACAGACACTGGAGTAGCGCTGTCACAATCTCACTACATTGAGAAGATGCTCACACGCTATGGGTATAAGGATCTTCCAGGGATCGATACGCCATACAGGTGTGATCAGAAGCTGAAGCCAAACTCGAGGAAAAGCGTCAGGCAGCTGGAGTATTCTAGCATTATCGGAAGTTTAATATACGCAACCACTGCCACAAGGCCTGACATAGCTTTCGCCGTGGGAATGCTGAGTCGGTTCACAAGCAACCCAGGGGTTGAGCACTGGAAAGCTGTGAAGCGGGTGATGAGATATCTCAAGAAGACTTAGACATATGTACTGCACTACAACGGGTATCCGACAGTAGTGGAAGGCTTCAGTGATGCTAGCTGGTGTTCAGAGGTGGAAAGCGAGAGATCCACAGGTTTTCCTTGGGTGGAGCTGCTATATCATGGAAGTCGAAGAAGCAGACTATACTCTCTCGTTCCTCCATGGAATCTGAATTCTATGCACTTGAAACTGCAGCAGATGAAGCAGAATGGCCTCGGGAGCTCATGTATGATCTTCCAGTGGTTGGGGCTCAGATACCGACAATACCGATATACTGTGACAACCAGGCGACTGCGGCGGTGGCATCAAATGACCTCTTCAACGGGAAGAAGAGGACTGTGCGGTTGAATCACAGGGCAGTACACGATCTTATCAAAAGAGGTGTAATTGCAGTGGTTGATGTTCGGAGTTAGGAGAACCTGGCAGATCCGTTCACAAAGGGCCTCAAGCGCCAGTTGGTCGATGACACATCTTATAAAATGGGCTTGAAGGCATTCTGATAGTGTGTCTTTGTAATCCTACCATAAAGTTTTATGCAATTAGTTCAAAGAGAAATCTACTAGGCATCTAACTTTTGGTTCAAAGGAGGATCACTGACTGGAAAACTATCAGTTAACAGTGGGTACTTGTTCTCTGGAACATGGAAAGGATACGGACCCATAACCACTGTTGTCTACTATGTATTTTCTACGGAAAAAACAGATCCTGTGGAAGGTTGGCTTAAACGCCTTAATGAGTTCTCAGGCAGAGTGAATGCCTGGTGTGCTTTACAGGAAGCACGGTAGAGCAGCACTACAAGGAGTGAAACTCCATGCTACAGTGGGGTGACTCCACCATGAGGTTCCCAGGTCTGGGGTAATGCCTCGGCTTTGCAAGCCAAGTCATAGCGACGTAGCACCGCAAATAGACAGGTAGCCTAATGCTGTATGACGTAATTAAAGAGTTGTAGACAGCACTACAAAGGGGAGGATGGCCCCATGTTACAGTGGCACGACACCACGATGAGGTACCCAGGTAGGGGTAAAGCCTCGGCCTTGCAAGCCATGTCGTTGCGGCGTAACACCGCAAGGAAGCCTTAGGCTTCATGCTGAGTAGATTGGCACTACAAAGAGGCTGAGACCTCATGCTACAGTAGTATGATACTATGATGAGGTTCCCAGGTAGGGGTAATGCCTCGGCTTCAGGCCATGTCATAGCGGCGTAGCACCGCAAGGAAGCGCAAGGCTTCATGCCATATCTCTTTAATAAAGAACTCACCTATATTGTATGGAAAGAGATATCAGGCCGTCTTTTGAGGGTAAACTTGTAGACGCCCAAAATTATACACTGAAACCAGGCTGGCACAGGGCCTTTAATGTGCAGCCAGAAGCACACGTAACTACACTTTGTGAGTGGGAAGAATTATAATTGTGGTGCAGAATTCAAGGCGTAGTCCATTCTTGTATCACATTGTTATTTAACCCATGCGGGAAGATTCAAGTCGTCAGCGACATCTATCCTAATGCAAAATGGACAGTTACTGTAGGGAACGCTCAACCCTGGACACATATATATGTTGTGATATGTGGGGGATTGTTGGTGCTTTCTTTACATGGAGAGAGCTTGCTCTCAACATGCCTTGTAAAATTTTAGTCCCACATCGGAAATGTACCATGAGTTATCTCAACATATATACTTGGTTGTGTTGTTGAGAGATGCACATGGGATGGTGACCCTAAGGAGGGAACCATGTGGGTGATTTTACTAGGAGGTAAGAATAAGGCTCCAAGGATTAAGCATTAATGCTTTTGTCATTCTCTTGGATTAATTCCACTTGGAGCTAAGCCCCAAAGGGGCTTAGCGACTCGGACTCGGACTCGGGCTCATGGGCTCATGAGGTGTAATGTGGCGTTTTGTTAGCGCACTTTGCACTTAGCACGTCAGCAGTCATGCGGTCTTATACGGTGTTTCACTTAACAAAATGCCATGAAAATTGGCTTTTGAAAATAAAACGAGAAAAAGTACAAGAAGTACAAATTTGATTCTGGGAAAGTATTGCTATGGAAGTCTGATCTGTAAATGATTACTTTGTTCCTTGGACCATACGATGATGATGAAGATTACTGCTTGAAGATGAACAATTGGAAGAACTAAGTCACCAGAAAGGTATCGGCGCACTTGGGCACTGATGGCGAGGCCGAATGCTTTCCTGCTTTGCTTCACTCTGTTCTGAAAGAAAGGTTGAAGAAGAATGCTCTGGAGAATCAAAGTCTCTGAGTTCTAATCTCTCTGTTTTCTCTCCTCCTGTCCCTGTCTGTCTGAGAAAAATAAGTCTATTTATAGACTTGGACTCTTGCGCGTAAAAACTCAGCAAAAGTTCCGTCTTTACGCTAATAACTGCCACCCACGACCAAAGTCATCCTCTGTATACGTTGACACGTGTCCCATCATTTCATTAAGAATATGATGCACGTGCACACGTTCTTCGGGATGTGTGGCATGAAAGCCATGTAGGCAAACCACGTTCCAAATTGGTCAGAAAGAATAGGGCATAAAAATAGCCCCAATGTACTCTGAGCGTAAAGCAATAGACTAGGCATAAAAATAGCCCTGACATGGACTTCCCGCGTAAAGTGGTTATTAAATAACCTTGAGCGTAAAGTAGCTCAAATAAACTTTATGCACATGTCGACTTTTGAGCGTAAAAACTCGTATAGTCTCCATGCGTAAAAGAAGCCATACTATGAGCGTAAAAATAGCTCAGTCCACATACTAAACGACAACATTGGTCTCTGTGTAAAACAAATCCCTTCAAATTCTGTGGTATATGCCATCATTAATATCTTCATGTCAGACTTTGCATTAAATGCAAGACTTGACAGCTTTGTCCAGCATAAAAGTGGCTAGCCTGTCCTAGGCGTAAAATCCTTGGCTTGACCCTGGCGTAAAATGATCAGCCTGCTTTAGGCGTAAAGCGATTAGCCTCTCCTTGGCGTAAAATAGATCATCTTGAGTGGAATGATCCGTCTCTTTGACTCATTCTATGAAGCACTTTTTATGCTCCTACAAGACCCCCTTCAAAGTTTTCAAATATCTCCAAAATTTGAAACACTTTGAACAGAAGCGTAAAAGTCAGGATTTAATCAGTCAGCGTAATATTCGGGATACGCAACAGTCATCCGCGTAAAATTGGGGATATCCAACAGTCGGCGTAAAATCAAGAAATAGTGTCGGTCAATACTTAACCGTCACAATGAATTTCTTTCTCGAAACTTTCGAATGCTTCCTCATCTTTCCGAGTTTGCATTAATAATGAGCAGTTTTCCATAAGGAATATGAAGAGTTGATTTGATTTTATAAATAAGAATAAATTCTTCATTCTTGCCATTCATCCTTATATTGTCATGGCGCCAAAGAAAGAGATTAACAACGAAGAGGCTCCGAGCTCCAGGATTGATTTTGAGCGAGCACGCAACTTTTTAGAGTGCTTTGGACTGACTCCAGCAGTCTTTAGTCGCATCGATGGCGGTCCTTCAACTGCGTATGAGGGATCAGGAGATGCAGAAGTATTTCTTAATCTAATGCGTCGCTCCGAGATTCGCAATATGCGTGAGTTAGGTGCCTCCCTTCGTCAGCCCAACGAAGGAGAGAAAAAAATAATATTTTATGTAGAAGTGTCGTCCATGTATTGCGACTCTTCAAATTATCTGTAGGGGCCAACTCCCCTTTTAAATAAAATCTTAATGTTGATCTTATCTGCTGGCATATGGAATTGTTCTACTCCTTCTTTGACTGCATCTATGGTTGTTCATTCCCAATAGAAACAAAACGACACGTGGCATCTGTTTTGTGGTCACAAATGCCTTTTAATAAGATCTTTCCCGAAATAGGCTCACGCTAACTGTTTCTTCAATCCTTATAAATGGCTGAGTTAAAGAATGTTTTATACATTCTCATTCTCATTCTTCCGAAGTTAGCTTTTTGTAATATGTCATTCTCCAACAAATAACGATGGCGATGCTTTCCGATGGCGTTCCTCTGTACGCCCGGTCACCAGACGTTGATTCAACCACTCTTAGAGCCGAACCATTCGACCTGAATGGTAAGTTTGATCATAATCAATTGTTTGTCTTTGAACTTTTTATTGAAAACAGATGCTCACGAGCGTAAATCCCTGTCAGATGTATAATCTTATAGGTAAGATGCACGGGCGTAAAAAGCCTTGTTGAATAGGGTGCACAAGTGGCATAAAAGCCTTGTTGAATAATGGTACGCCTGAGACACTGGCGTAAAAACCTCAGGCGTAAAATCCTTGTAATCTGTTGAAGATAAAACAAGATGCGTAAGCATCTGTTTTTAGTTAGCGTCTAATGATACTTCTGTTTAAAACAATTTTTTGTTATTGTTTTCTGCAGAAGTTTGGCTGAAGAGCTTTTTCAGAACCGGTATTGGCAACTTTGACGCTATGAGGAGCATTCTTCTGACATCAACATCAGGGAGCTCATGCGCTTGTGACGCGTAAATCAGACAACTCAGCACTCTTCGTGGGATAGAAGGGTCTTCCTTTGTCGGTAGGAAGAGCCTTTATACACGGAGAGTTGGATGGTGGAGTCAACTCTAACCCAAGAAATTGGGTAGTAGAGTTTCTTTCACGGCAGAACTAGGAATCGTATCCCAATGCTGGATACATTCCTATCTCCTCTGAAAGGCCACCACTTCTCCACCAGTTGTATTGGCAGCAACACGTCTTCGGGCTGCCGTACTCTGGGATTCTCCTCTCGTCTGAGAGAGAAGACCAGAGTTTGATTCCTACTGTTCTGGTCGCCACAGAGGCTCAGACAGCAAGGAATTGACACCAACAACGAATCCGACGAAGGAGATCCAAAGAAGTAATAGATCTCCATTAGGTTATCGTTGTGTGTATAGAATGAAAATCCAAGATGTAATAGATTTCCATTATAATTTGTAAGAAAGTCTAAGAAATGTAATAGACTTTTATGATGATATGAGAATAGAAATGTTAAGTCTTCTATGCTCAATGATCTGTATCTATCCAGATGTAATATGGACATGATAGATAATGAAATCTTGTTTTCTGTTTTAGAGTATACAATACTATCAGAGGTAATATGGACATGATAGTATGTAAGAACTCAAAAGAAAATTAGATTAATATCTATGCAGAGGTCAAAATGGAAATGATAGATAAGAAAAGTAAGTAGATTTAATATTTATTCAGAGGTCATGAAAACATGATAAATAACGAATCCCACTTTTTAATCAATTGATAAAATAGAAGATTTAAAATCCCTCTCCAAGAAATCAGCTTAACCAAAGTTTGGTAGCTGGGGATTAAGAAGACAGATGTCATAAAATATCGATGAAAGAATGAATGAACCAACATATCTTTCGGGAAAAGAAAAAGGTCAATTCAATTCCATAATTAAATGGATGAATCTGATATAATGAACGGACAGGACTTTTCAGAAATGGAAAGTTATTTTCAATTTCAAAGATCGGTTCATTAATAGATCTCTCCTATAAATAGGCGAGAACTTTTTGTAACGTTTCATTCTTATTTCCACTCCTCTATTGGAAATGTCTTCCAAGGATATGCAGCAAAAGAATGAAGTCTCCATAAAGGTTGAGGACGTCATCGAGACACACCCCGTTGAGCCAATTGTGTCAGGCCCTAACCGAAGTAGGCGAAAGCTCTTCTACGCCCAAGCCACCACAAGACATCCTTGCTTTCTTAGTAGAGCCAGGGAAAACTCCTGAAGAAGAGGCACTGAGGATGGCTGCCTGCAAATTTTTTATGAACTCAGGCAACGATGCCTTTGAAGCACTGGCTGACTATGTATTCAATAAGGAAGGCAGTGGTCCTTGTCCTTAATCCTTTATTCAGAACAAAAATAATAAAAGGAATTTTATTTTCATTCTTTTTTTTTATACATAGTACTTCTTAAGAAATTTGCCATTGATTGACATCATGAGTAGATCTCCATTAGGCTTTGATAAACGATAGGCGCCATTAGAAAACACGGTCTCAATTACATAAGGGCCCTCCCATTTTGCTTGGAATTTCCCTTTGCTTTTGTGAGTCATCACCATCGGTCTTCGAACGGCTAATACCAACTCGCCAATCTTGAATACCCTCTCTTTAACTTTACGATTGAAAGTTTGAGATATACGGGCTTGATATAGCTCAATGTACTGTTGTGCTTAAAGACGCTTCTCGTCCAATCCTTCAAGTTCTTGGAGTCGTAAGCGATCATTGTTCTCTATAGTTAGCTCATTAGCAATAGCTATTCGTAGAGATGGAATCTGGATTTCCAAGGAAAGAACAGCCTCACATCCATAAACCAATAAAAATGGTGTAAAACCAGTAGGAGTCCGGACTGTTGTTCGATAAGCCCATAAACATTCTTCAAGTTTCTCATTCCAATCACGTTTGTTAGAAGAGACAAACTTTTTAAGAAGTTTAATGATCGTCTTATTGAAAGCTTCGGCTAAACCATTAGCAGCTGTAAATGATCACATCGGAAATATACCATAAGTTATCTGGGAAAGTATTGCTATGGAAGTACTAACAAAATGTACCAAGTTTCTCATTAGTCCCACATCGGAAATGTACCATGAGTTATCTCAACATATATACTTGGTTGTGTTGTTGAGAGATGCACATGGGGTGGTGACCCTAAGGAGGGAACCATGTGGGTGATTTTACTAGAAGGTAAGAATAAGGCTCCAAGGATTAAGCATTAATGCTTTTGTCATTCTCTTGGATTAATTCCACTTGGAGCTAAGCCCCAAAGGGGCTTAGCGACTCGGACTCGGACTCGGGCTCATGGGCTCATGAGGTGTAATGTGGCGTTTTGTTGGCGCACTTTGCACTTAGCACGTCAGCAGTCATGCGGTCTTATGCGGTGTTTCACTTAACAAAATGCCAGGAAAATTGGCTTTTGAAAATAAAACGAAAAAAAGTACAAGAAGTACAAATTTGATTCTGGGAAAGTATTGCTATGGAAGTCTGATCTGTAAATGATCACTTTGTTCCTTGGACCATATGATGATGATGAAGATTACTGCTTGAAGATGAACAATTGGAAGAACTAAGTCACCAGAAAGGTATCGACGCACTTGGGCACTGATGGCGAGGCCGAATGCTTTCCGGCTTTGCTTCACTCTGTTCTGAAAGAAAGGTTGAAGAAGAATGCTCTGGAGAATCAAAGTCTCTGAGTTCTAATCTCTCTGTTTTCTCTCCTCCTGTCCCTGTCTGTCTAAGAAAAATAATTCTATTTATAGACTTGGGCTCTTGCGCGTAAAAACTCAGCAAAAGTTCCGTCTTTACGCTAACAACTGCCACCCACGACCAAAGTCATCCTCTGTATACGTTGACACGTGTCCCATCATTTCATTAAGAATAGGATGCACATACACACGTTCTTCGGGATGCGTGGCATGAAAGCCATGTAGGCAAACCACGTTCCAAATTGGTCAGAAAGAATAGGGCGTAAAAATAGCCCCAATGTACTCTGAGCGTAAAGCAGTAGACTAGGCATAAAAATAGCCCTGACATGGACTTCCCGCGTAAAGTGGTTATTAAATAACCTTGAGCGTAAAGTAGCTCAAATAAACTTTATGCACATGTCGACTTTTGAGCGTAAAAACTCGTATAGTCTCCATGCGCAAAAGAAGCCATACTATGAGCGTAAAAATAGCTCAGTCCACATACTAAACGACAACATTGGTCTCTGTGTAAAACAAATCCCTTCGAATTCTGTGGTATATGCCATCATTAATATCTTCATGTCAGACTTTGCATTAAATGCAAGACTTGACAGCTTTGTCCAGCGTAAAAGTGGCTAGCCTGTCCTAGGCGTAAAACCCTTGGCTTGACCCTGGCGTAAAATGATCAGCCTGCTTTAGGCGTAAAGTGATTAGCCTCTCCTTGGCGTAAAATAGATCATCTTGAGTGGAATGATCCGTCTCTTTGACTCATTCTATGAAGCACTTTTTATGCTCCTACATGCGGCTCATATGCGACCATGTGGTCTTATGCGGCATGCGGCTCATATGCGGCCTCATGCGGCTCATTCGGCCATGCGGCTCATGCGGTCCATGCGGCTCATGCGGCTCATGCGGCCCATGCGGTCCATGCGGCTCATGCGGTCCATGCGGTCCATGCAGCTCATGCGGCTCATGTGGCCCATGTGGCCCATGCAGCTCATGCGGCTCATGTGGTCCATACGGCCCATGCGGCTCATGCGGTCCATGCGGCCATGAGGCCATGCGGCTCATGCGGCCAGACTGCTGCCGCATGGGGGGCTCTGCTGACTGTGTAGACTACAAGTCAGTTATGGAAAGACTGATTCAATGTGATTAATTCAGATCCACTTTTTGTGGGATTTGAATTAATTTCGTTGCTATCTTTGTGAGATTTGAATTAATCTTTGTTGCTATCTTTTTGGAATTTGATTCAATCTTTCCATAACTGAAGAGGCGGCTAGGGTTTCCACCCCCTCTCTATATATACTCTCTTCTGGCCTCCTTTGTGGGTACTACGAAAATATAAGTCAGAAAAGGAGAAAGAGAGAGAGAGTTGCTGCCGCCATTGCAAGTCCATCCGAGGAGTCAGAACAGAGGTGACTTCGAGCGTTCCACAAGTTCTTTAAACTTGCTGGTTCCTGGAAGCAGTTCGTGTAGGACGAATCTTGCTTTGAGCAACGGTGTTTTGACACCCCAGTATTTTTCTTCTTCTCATCTTTCTCTAAATTATTGTAACTCGTTCTGTCCCAATTGTAACACGTTTGCAAGGAAGAACGAGAGATCTTCTCTTCTCTATTTCCCTCTTCCATATTATAATCGGGTTATTTGGTTTTTGTATCATCGTAGATCTCTGTTGTATCTGTTTTACCATCTTTGATCAAAGCCCCGGGACTAACATAAGATATCTTTGAAATTTCTTTGGGATCTTTTCTATTGAAAGTACATCCACAACATACCCACCCCAGACACAGAAGAATCCTATAACTTAAAGTTGCTTGTGGGCATTTATGTAGTCAGCCTAAACTTTTAAGTTTTAAGTTACATGTTGATGAAAATGTCTTGATCCTATAAGATATCACTCAACTAGAATCCTGAGAAGTGCAATAATGAATTGTTCTTATTTTACAACTGTGAAATGATTCCAATGGCTACGATGAGATACTAATCCGAGGTATTTTGGATCCGATGTACTTTGGACCTCAAAGTGCGACTCCAGTAACAAATCAATATTTCTTTTTAGTTTGTTACAATCATGTTAGTTACATGATCATCGACATATCATAGGTTAAATACTAACATTGTATCCACATCCTATATATAGCCAATCACCTCTACCTGAAATGGGTGGGAGGCATTCTCCCCACTGTGTGTGTGTAGGTGGGTGGGTGGGTGGGGAAAAGTTGAAAAACGAGCCTACAGACCAATTTGAGGGCCATTAGGGTCGAGTTGTCTAAGTGGACATCCGCGTCCCAGTAGGATCGAATCCACCCAAACAGGATATATTATGTCCACTTGCCAGCCATTAGAGCTAGGAGGCTTTGATGTGGGTGTGTGGATGTGTGTGTGCATGTATGTGTGTTTGTGTTTGTGTTTGTGTGTGTGCGTGTGTAAGACAATCCAGGAGATCCAATCTTACATGGTTCAACGTCGGCTCTAACGAAGGGGTGGATAAAGGAGGAGACACCCCACCAAGAGAGGATGATGGACATGACATGGACCGTTGCTAGACTACAGTGATCCGACGATGGAGGGGGTCTCTGTCGGTTGTACAGAAAAGGGGGATGATTCAAGGATCAATACCCAAGGTACTTGTAGGCCTCAAAAATAAAAGTCACGCTGAGTTGATCAGAATAAAGCGTAAAAGTCACGCTCAGTTGATCAGAACAAAGTCTAAAAGTCACGCTGAGTTGATCAGGACAAATTCTAAAAGTCACGCTGAGTTGATCAAGACAATATTTAAAAGTTATGCTGAGAGACAGCTCATCATTTGTCAGAATGTCATTATGACTGACAGCACGACAGTCAAAGAAGGTCTTCTCGTATGCCACGTATGCACGGAACTCGAGAGATCACAGCCGACTATTGCATGACTTTCGAAATCTTCTTCAACAAGACTCAGCCTTCATCAAGTTGGCGTACCAAAAGAGCTTATTGTCATTTAATGCAACTGACAAAAGGCAATCAATGTCAGAGATTTTGTGTCAGTCGAGGCACGTCGAATCAAGACAGCTGGCCGTTCTGACTCAAGTCTGCGTGTATTTTGAACTTCTATGTTCCTTTCCCAAGTCTGTGTGGATTCTGAAGCTTTCTGCCCCAAGTCTGCATGGATTTTGAAGCTTTCTGCCCCAAGTCTGTATGGATTCTGAAGCTTTCTGCCCCAAGTCTGCGTGGATTCTGAAGCTTTCTGCCCCAAGTCTGCGTGGATTCTAAAGCTTTCTGCCACAAGGCTGCGTGGATTTCGTCCTCAACAAGTCTGCGTGGATTTCATCAAATTGGAGTACGTGGCAGCCATGCCACCAATCTCTTGCCTGCGTGTCCTGTAACTTGTATACGACTCATGCACGATTGCCATGTGTCCAACAGTTACAGGCCACGTCCAGTAACTGCTCATAACCTTGCGTATGTTAAATCCTGCGTGATTTTTAACTATGCACAGGTTGTGAAGACAGTTATCTTTTCAGTTATTTTTGACTCTATAAATAGAGTTCTTTTCTCATTCATTGTACAGATACATAGATATCTAAATTGCTGTTGAAATTTTGAGAGCTTTTTTTCTTCGCATCGTCTAAGGGAGAAAGCGATCGTCTTCTAGATCGGATTCCTACAGTTGTAATTTTCCCAGAAATACAATAAATAAAGTGAATTTATTTATGGAAAATAAATTGGCGACTCTGCTGGGGAAAACCATCTCCTCTTCTGAGATGGCAACAACTCAATGCGACACTTCGTCAGTCGGATCGACGAAGAAGGTGATATCGATCCAATTTGATCAACTCGCCTACGAAGAAATGCAGCGGGCTAAGGGTGGCAAGCCCACTTCAGCCTCCATCACCACTGCCAAGTCGAAGGGACGATCTGTCTACGTCCCTAAGAATATGTTGGCAACCAATGGTAAAGTTTCTGCCACAGTGTCTACTCCTAACACTGGCAAAGACTCTACTGCAAGCACGCACGCTCTTGTGTGCTCGAAGACGACAGCAGTCAAAAGTCACGCTGGCAGCACTGGCTCCTTAGTCAAGTCTATTCCAGCGTGCAATCTCAAAGTCAAAAGTCACGCTGACAGCACTGGTTCTTTAACCAAGCCTGTTCCAGCGTGCAATCTCAAATTCAATAGTCACGCTGACAGCACTGGCTCATTAGCCAAATCTGTTCCAGCGTGTATTTCTAAAATCAAAAGTCACGCTAACAGCACTGGTTCTTTAACCAAGCCTGTTTCAGCGTGTATTCCGTATACATCATCTAAGAAGAATAGCTCTTTAGCTATCTCTTCTTCCTTGCCAACTTCTACTAGAACAGGGGGTGGTCTTGCTAAAACTCCTTCACAAATGGCACACAAAGTTCCTTCGAAAAGAAATAACTCTTTAGTTGTTTCTTCTGCTCCTGTAGTGTTTACTTCAGGAACAGCTTTGACTGACAGTTTTGTTAGTCAAAGAAAAGGAGATGGTCTTTTGACTTCTCTTCCTTCTGGACATTCTATGTCTCAAAACTTGAATAAGTCTAAGAAGAAACATTTCTTAATGTCTTCTTCTACGACTTCTTCGAATTTGGCACAGAATTTGTCTATAAAAGAAGGTCTGTTACCAACTTCTAATCAAGGGGATGGTTCAACTCTTCCTTCTCTGCAAATATCCAGATCAATGGAAGGAAAACTCCAAGTTTCAAAAACCAATGTTTTACCTCCAACTGATCTAAGAACAAAACTTAATCAAATCCGTTTGGGAAGCACTTCTGGTGTCAAAAAACCACACCAAACGGGAACAAAAGCAAGAGATCCAGATGCAGAGTATGCTAGGAATTATGTGGCTCAAACTAATCACTCTTTATATAATCAAGAGCCATCAAGACCCAAGAATCGGAAATATATTTCTAAAAATATACAAAGAATGTTATCTGATATACCTCAATCTTCACAGACAGATTTACGAGAACACCTTCAACAGAAGAGAAGGAATAATTCTGTGTCAATGGATCATGACCATGCTGAATGTGACTACCAGCCAAAAGTCATAATTCAATGCAGATGTCAATCAATGGATCATGACCATGCTGATCATGAATGTGACTTCCAGCCAAGAGTCATAATGCAATGCAGATGTCAAACTAAACGACAATCTGTCTTCACCCGGATTCAGTGTGAACCTATGCCTGATGAAGATGAACCTCTGTTTGCTTCTGTTAACATAACCTCTCGAGATATTGGGGGTAGAACTGATAGTCCAGATGGAGTATACAGAGGCACCAGAGCAAGAGTCATGGCTTTTAGTCAAAGAACTTCTGTTTCTGAAGATTATTCTGAATTCTTTGGAGAATCTAACTTCCCACCTCTTCCTACTGGGGGTCGTTCTCCTACAAATGACTTTGATACACAAAGTAATGATTCAGAACAGACAACATCCACCAGTTCATCAATAATCCCTCGTACAGTCACGACTTATATGGTCGATGGGAATACTGATGAACCTTCTTCTTCCTTGACTCCTCAAGAACAAAGAATTGCTTCTTTGGAACAGCAAATGAAGTCTATGGCTGACACTATGAAGTCGATGTATGAACTTATGGCAACCCAGTTACAAAATCGACAGACTGTACCAGATGCCATACCAATTGACACTGGTGTAAGTCCAGTACATGTTCCTCCAGCAGTACAATCCAATACTCCTGGGCAAGCTCAACCAGTTCCTAGTCACTCCGGAGCTGGGGGTAGTGCTTATAATGCTGTTCCTCCTCCCAACTTTTCTCTACAAGCTACAACTCCACAATCTTCCGGAGTTGTTACTGAAGAATTGAGGAATCTCCGAACTCAATTTGAGGCATTCAAACAGAAGGATGGTTTACAAAGGTTAGGCATCAAGCATCCTTATCCAATAGAATGGAAGCAAGTATTGTATCCTCCTAAATACAAGCCTCCTACTATCTCATTCTATGATGGAACCACTTCTCCGAGTCAATTTATTAATCACTTTGAAGTGATGACTGACCAGCTACAACCAAGTGATGCCCTCCTTACTCGGGTGTTCGTCGGATGTCTCAAAGGAACGGCTTATGAATGGTATAGAAGTCTCCCGGATGGGTGTATTACTTCATTTGCCGGTTTCAAACAAATATTTCTTGAACGGTTCTATGAAGGGCTCAATGACATGACTATGTCTGCTCTTATAAGAATCAAGCAGAAAAATAATGAAACTACAGAGGATTTCATTGAATGGTTTCGAAGAGAAGCTTTGAAGATGCTCTTGGAACTCCTGATGCTGTCACCATCGACACATGCAAATCAAATCTGTTGCCAATCATCAGCATATGGACAGGATCTACTCAATTTCAAGATTGGCCTTCCTTCATAGTTAGTGCCAAAGCCGCAGAAATTAGTGCTGAAACCTTCAAAGGTTTAGGAGTGCAGATGACTCCCAAAGAAACAGGTCAAAGTACTAACAATAATGCTAAATCCAATACTCGCAAGGGAAAAGAAACCCTTGAAGTTAATCTTCAGAGTAAAGATGCATCAACTGTTCAAACTCCTCCTGCCTCTACGACTCAACAACCGAGAGCACCTCGTCCCAAAGAAGAATACTCTTTTGATGACGATGATGTCCTTGGTATCTTTGAATGTCTGCTGAAAGGTAATAAAATACAATTATCCGAAATCAAGAAACCTGATGAAGCTGGTAAGACGGATCATCCTAAATACTGTCCATACCATAGAAAGTTGGGTCATACAGTTCGTACATGTTATGTAATGAAAGGAAAGATCCAGGAAATGATTAAATCCGGAGCTATCTCTCTTATTCCGAAAGATAAGACCGTCACCTCCAACGTCGTCTCTATGCAATTCGGAGATTTTCCTCCTCAACTCCTTGAAAGCGGGATCGTTCCTATTCCCAAGGCAACTCTTGAAATAGTGAATATTTCTCCTCCACAGTCTGAAGGATTAGTACCGATCACTATGGAAACAGGAGAAATTATATGGATTCATCCTGATCTGGTAGCAGATTTTGAATCTCCTCCTCTTCAAAAGACTACTTCCCGAAAATCTAAGAAGATTTGGAAAACTAAGTCATGTCATATGACTTCTTTCGGATCTACTCCCGACACAGAATCAAAAGATAAATCAGAAGCACTTGCTGGTGCAACTAGAACAGGGAAACCTTATCTAAAGGATTATTCCAAGAGTCCCGAGGATACTCCTGATATCCCTCCTGTTGACAAAGATGCTCCTGATGTTCCTCTTGAGGAAGAATCATCCACAGCACCTGTTCCTTCAACTGTACCGGTCGTACCTACTCCTTCCAAGCCCACGGCTCTTGAGAAAGGCAAACAACATGCTCGATTTGATAAACCAATCAAGAAGTCCCCTCCTCTTGGGCTTCAGAAACCTTATAACTTTGACATTCTGGCTCAACTTGCTAATACTCCAGCTAGAATGTCCCTCTTTGAACTTCTACGTCTTTCTAAGAAAACTCGGAAGACGTTAAGTGAAGCACTTCTTCAGGCTGACTCTTGTCTCGCACAATTAAAGAAGCCAAATGAAGAACCTGCCACTTGCTTACATTGCAACAGTGTATTGGAGATTATCCCAAATATCACCTTTACACAAGATGACATGCTACTGGAGGATAATCGACATGATCGGCTTCTCTACTACATCGGTTATATCGATACGATGAAGATAGATCGTATCCTCATTGATCCAGGGTCTGCTATAAGCATAATGCCAAAGAGTCTGTTGGATGAACTAAAGATTCCTCTTCACAAGCTTTCCAAGACGGTTACTACTATCCTGGGATTCAATCAAAGCCGAAGCGAGCCTTTGAAAAAGATTCATCTGAAACTTCAGATAGGCGATTTCAGATCCAAAGTCACTTTCTATGTGATCGAGATCGTGAGATCTTATAATCTTCTTCTGGGGAGGCCCTTTCTTCATGAAAATAATGTAGTGCCTTCTACTCTTCATCAGTGTTTTAAATACATTGACAGCAATGGAAGGGTACAAAAGGAAGTTGCTGATATAAATCCTTTCCATGGGATTGAAGCTTATTTCAATGATTCCCGGATGTACAAAGAAGAGTATACAAGGGTGATACAAGCTATGGAGAAAGAGGATCCACAAAGTGAGACCTTGATAATTCCTGTTAAAGGTCGAACTACTCAGCAACAATCTTCTAAACCCTCTGGAGAAGGTTCTTTCATTATTCCAGTGAGTGGACGGATCTCTCCATTACCTCAGTCGTCTACTCAAGATATATTGATCATCCCTGTCAGTGGGCGTACTACAGTTCCTGTATCTTCACATATAAAACAGGATACTCTGGTAATTCCTGTTGGATGGCGGACTACTCTTCCATCTCAGGCTTCAAGGGAGCTCACCTCTTCTGAGCCATTTGTTATCGATCTTAATCGAAACAAAACTTCCTCTCGTTCTTCTTCTTCCCCTTTAGTCATTGATTTGGCTAAGATTTCTAAGGCTCAGCCTTCTCCCAATGTAAATACTACTGCTTTTAAATTTAATGAAAAGTCTCCATCTTTGCAGTATATTGATGTGTGTAATCATGTTCATAGTTATTTGCATTTGTTAGATGACTTGAGAACAATAACCATAGGAGTTGTACAGACTTTTCATACAGACGTATCCCTAGAATCAGTACAAACTTTATACTTTCTGGTTCCTAGTAGGAAGCCAGGAGACATTCCAATAATCTTCTACAAAGGGCCCCAGAATCCTTCTGATTTAGAAGATGATAACAAAAACGATGATACTGAAAGATTACAACTACGTCGTTATAGTCACCAATCTAAAGACATTATCAAAAATATGGGCTATAACTTCAGAACTGGCCTCAATAATGGAAAAGGAAGAAAAATGCCTGTTCGGATTCCTCCTCTGAAATATGGGAGGACAAAATGCGGATTGGGTTATATTGCTCCTACTCCTTTTATCAATACTGTCCATGAAGATCCCGAATCTGACGAAGATAAGAGTTCTGATTCTTCTAGTACCACCTCTTGGGATTTCGATACAAGTATCGGTGACTTCTACTGCAACATTCTGTCATCCAACATGGTCTCCGTTGACGGTTCTGAAGAAGATGATAAAAACGAAGACGAATTTGAAATCTCACCGGAATCAGAACAATGGGCTCAAAGGTTAGATAATCAATGGGAGTTCCGGTTCGAGCAAAAAGAACCTCCGACTGAAGACAAACTTGTTCAAATAGATGTTGGTGAAGAAGGATCCCCCAAACCAATATTCATTAGTGAAAGTCTTTCAGAAGCTGATAAGCAAGACATGATCAAACTTATTCATGAATACATTGATGTCTTCGCTTGGAGTTATGAAGATATGCCAGGACTTGATCCACAGATTGCAACTCACAAACTCAATATCATGCCGAATGCTAAACCGGTCAAACAACAACAGCGATAATTTCATCCAGACATTATGGATGCAATTGAAGCTGAAGTCAATAAACTCATGGCCTCTGGGTTTATTAGAGAGGAACAACATTCCGATTGGATGGCTAATATAGTTCATGTCCTTAAAAAGACTGGTAAGATCAGAGTATGCATAGACTTCCGCGATCTCAATACGGCATGTCCTAAAGACGAATTCCTTCTACCAATTACTGATGTTATGATCGATAATACCTGTGGGTTTGAACGGATGTCATTCATGGACGGGTATTCTGGGTACAATCAGATTAAAATATTTCCAGATGAAAGAAACACACTTCTTTCAGAACGCCAATCGGTACATACTGTTATACAGTTATGCCATTCGGTCTCAAGAATGCAGGAGCAACTTATCAACGAGCCATGAGCACTATATTCCGTGAACATTTACGGAAGACAGTCGAATGCTATGTTGATGATATTGCAGTCAAAAGTCGACAAAAAGAGGATCACATCCAAGATTTGAAGACTATTTTTGATCTAATGCGTAAACATCAATTAAAGATGAACCCTACTAAGTCCTTCTTAGGCGTCTCTAGTGGCAAATTTCTCGGCTTCGTCATTACCTCGAAAGGTATACACGTGGATCCCGAGAAGATCAAAGCCATCCAAGAGATGCGTCCTCTACGCACCTTAAAAGAGCTACGAGGATTTCAAGGAAGGATCGCTTATATCAGAAGATTCATCTCTAATCTTTCAGGACGCTGCAGACCATTCAATAAACTTATGAAGAAAGGTGTTTCTTTTGTCTGGAATGATGAGTGTCAGAAAGCATTCGATGATATAAAACAGTATCTGATAAGCCCTCCAGTATTGGTACCTCCTGTCTCAGGAATACCGTTTCTCCTATATACTCGAGCAATGAGTCATTCGTTGGGTGCATTGCTCGCTCAAAAGAATAAAAATGGTCATGAATAAGCCATTTACTATCTCAGTCGTACTATGACTGGAGCTGAACCTCGATATTCACCGGTCGAAAAAGAATGTCTAGCCCTGATGTTCGCTGTCCAAAAGATACGACATTATATTATTGGCCAGACTATTCATGTTATCTCCAGGATCAACCCCATACGAGTCATGATGAAGAAACCAAGTGTTTTAAATTCTCGATTGACTAATTGGGGAATCTTACTTGCTCAGTATGATATGCACTATGTCCCTCAGAAATCGGTCAAGGGACAAGCTTTAGCTGATTTTCTGGCTGCTCATTCAATTCCAAAAAATTCAAAACTTTATGATGAAATCCCAGATGAAGTCCTAGACTCAAATCAAATCGCTGAAGAAGATCCTACTTGGCGTCTATTCTTTGACGGAGCTTCAAGAATAGGTCCTAATGGTGACATTGTTGCTGGAGTTGGAATTGTTCTTGTATCGCCAGAAGGTCTTGCTATCCAAAGAGCTTATTCTCTCGATCAACCATGTTCAAACAATGTAGCTGAGTATAATGCACTGCTCATTGGTCTTCAGCTCGCTAAACACCTGAATATTCAACATTTGGAGACGTATGGAGACTCTAAACTCATTGTCAATCAGATAAGGGATACTTATGAAGTTCGCTATCAAGATCTGATTCCTTATCATAGATCGGCTATATCTATGGCTTCTTCATTTGAAGAATTCTTCATCGAGCACGTTAGGCGAGCATGTAACACAGAAGCTGATGCTCTTGCTAATCTCGCAGCGGTATTGGCTATTCCGATTAGACGTCAACAAATGATTGTTGTTTGCAATCGAGAATTATTTCATCTCGAAAAAAATCTAACTCTAGGACTTCCAGTTGACACTGAAGAATCAACATCTCATGATGTCAATGCAACAAGAGGATTTGGATTAAGTTGTAAATCATTATCATCTTCATCTGATTCTAGTATGGAATTCACCTTCAGTAATTCAGCTGAGAATCAAAATACGGATAAAGATTGGAGACTTTCTTTCTTAGATTTCGTATTGTATGATATTCTTCCAGATAATCCGAGTGAGGCAGCATCTATCAGACGACGATCACTCAGATTCTATTATAATCATACTACAAAAACCTTGTATCGTCGAGCTTATGATGGTTTACTTCTTCGATGTATTACCGGTGATGAAGCTCAACAAATTATTTACGAAGCACATGATAGAATTTGTGGAGCACATCAGCCTGGACCAAAACTGCAAGACCGTATTCGACGTATGGGTTATTATTGGCCCACTATGGTATCAGATGCCATCGAATATGCAAGGAAGTGTAAAGCTTGTCAAATCTATGCAGATTTTATTCATCAACCTTCAGAATTTCTACATCCAACGGCAGCATCATGGCCCTTCGAAGCTTGGGTCATGGACATTATCGGTCCGATCAATCCGCCGTCATCAAAAGGTCATTAGTTTATTCTCGCAATAACTGATTATTTCTCCAAATGGGCCGAAGCTATTCCTTTATCTGAAGTCAAAACTTCCAATGTCGTCAACTTTATCAAGCATCATGTCATCTACAGATTTGGTGTTCCTCGACGCATTATTCATGATAATGGTCCACAGTTCGTCAGCCAAAAATTTACTCGATTCTGCGACGATCATCGGATCAACAATGTGGCTTCTACCGCATATAATCCAGCAGCTAACGGATTAGCAGAAGCTTTCAAAAAGACCATCATCAAACTCTTAAAGAAGTTTATTTCTACTAATAAACGTAATTGGAGTGAGAAACTCGGTAAATGTTTGTGGACTTACCGTACTACAGTTCGTAATGCTACTAAATGTACACCTTTCTCTCTGGTGTATGGATGCGAAGCTGTTCTTCCATTAGAGATTCAAATTCCTTCTTTAAGGATAGCAATCGCTAATGAACTTACCACCGAGAATAATGATCGTCTTCGACTTCAGGAATTAGAAGCTCTGGATGAAAAGCGATTATCTGTTCAATAGAATATCGAATTCTATCAAGCTAGAATCTCAAGAGCTTTTAACAAGAAAGTCAGAGTTCGAGCCTATCAAAAAGGAGAACTTGTTCTTGCAGTCAGACGTCCTATGACTATGACTCATATGAGCAAAGGCAAGTTCGATGCAAAGTGGGAAGGTCCCTATGTTGTGAGCCGAGTCTTCTCAAATGGAGCTTATCAACTCTCAGAACTGGATGATCGAAAGGTTATGATGCCTATTAATGGCAAATTCCTTAAAAAGTATTATGTATAAATATAAATACTTGTAAATCAACCGACAAGTTCATGTTTATAAATAAAATTTTATTTTAATCATGAATGATAGTACATGATATTAAGGAAGATCACTATCATCCTTTTCTACATTTGGACGCGGACCATTGTCGTCCTTCTCAAAAATGCAATCAGCAAAAGAGCTGAGAACTTCTTTGCTGGAACCCACGAGGAATTTGCAAGCAGCCATCCTCATGGCTTCCTCTTCTTCAGTCCTTCCTGGATCAAGCAGAAAGTCCAGAATGTCTCGTGGTGGCTTGGGTGCAGACGAACCTTCGCATGTTTCTACCTCCTTCGGTTGAACTGGATCGGCAGGGCGTTCTTCAGTGCCCTTCTGAACCTTTGGGGCGATTTTAGCCTTCTTGGACGCTTCTTCAGACGATATTTTTATGTTGAAGAGTAGAAGTGTTCGTTCTTGTCAGATTTCTGCTATATTTATAGACAGAAGTTCCTCAAATAATGAAGTGACACATTCATCCGACGGTTCGCCCGTTCATTAAATGCCTGACGGTTCATCCGTTCATTTATCACATTCATCCGACGGTTCGCCCGTTCATTATAATCCGACGGTTAACCCGTTCATTCATCATCATCTGACGGTTCATCCGTTCATTATCATTCATTTTTTTTGACAGTTTATCCGTTCATTCCATCATTTGTCGGTTTTTCTGTTCATCCCACATACATTTACAATTCATCATCGTTCATCATCCATGTCAGTATCATATTTATGAAAATGACACCTAGTCTTTTGATTCTCGAAACCAAAGATCATAAAAAATTGAGTTCAAAGATATTTTTTATGTCTGAATTTTATTTTTTCTAATCAGTATTAAACTAAGATCATCTCTGGTTTAATATCATCTGATAGAATTGCAAAGTTCATTTGTATATTCTATTCTATTGAAATGTGTCATGTATTATTTACCTCTGAACATATTTTCTTCATTATCAAAACAACAAAGTCAAAAATCAGATCAAAAGTTCTCATTCATCTTTATTCAAAATCAAAATGTTGATTACAAGATCTATTTATTAGGAGTTATTAGCTCCTTGATATGATCAAGTACAATATTCATTTTTTTCTTCATGAGCTTTTCGAACTTTTTCTGCTGCTTCAACAGCGACATTTTGTTCATCAAAAATAATAATAGCAGATTGGAGACGATTAACTTCTTCAATTTGCTCTGTCTGCATCTGCTCTCGCTACTTTTGAAGAGTTTCACAGCGTTCGGCTTCAGAAATATAAGCAGCAATGACCTCAGCTTGCTCCGTTTTTATGACAGCAATTCGCTCTTGAAGACGAGCCAACTCCTCTTTCAACTTCTTCAGCTCTTCAGCCTTGGATGCTTTATCTTTTTCCAGAAGCTCTACTCTCTGACGAGTAGCTAATATTTCTTCACCTTTTTCTACTAATTTCTCAGAAGAAGAGGCAAGAAATGCTTCTAATGCAGCTTGCTGGGACTGGGCTTCCTGCTCTAGTTGACTGATCTCAGCCACCGTTAAAGAATGAATGTCTTCCTTCTTAGTCTTCCAGTATTTTCGGATAGTTATTTCCAACTCATCCAGGAGATGTTCGAAGAAGATGCACTGAGATTCGCAACCAGCATGTCGCAACGCCATGAGCGGGAAATTGATCATAGTTCGAAGCTTAGAGAAGGGCATAGCTTCGTCCTTCAAGAAACGTCTGGAATATGTATCTAGATATGAGTAAATGATCTCTGAATACATTCCCAGAGTTCTTGCTAGTCCAGTCTCAAACCCAGGAGTCGCTGTCATCATTGAAGAAGAAGCTTGAATGTTCTCTATCCTGGGAACGGAAGTATGTACGACTGGAGAAGTTGGCAAGTGCAAACTCCCTTCATCAGCATCAGTCTGGACAAGTGGAGCATGAGTTGAACTCATTGTTGCAGCAGTTCCTACTAGTCAAAGAAAAATAATCAGCATCTAAAGAAAAAGAAACAGTAAAAACAAAATTTGGAATAAAATTCTACCAGGCTGTGGTTCATATTCTATGTGGTGAGGGAGTCTTGCGTCTTCTCGTAGCCGGTCCATGATGGTGTCCGACACCTGCTTTATGTGGCTGCTTCCAGCTCCAGAATTACTGAGTATTGGAGCGTTGTCCTGAGATTGAGCAGGTTCGGGGCTGAGTTCCATTCTGTTCCCTCTGACTTTATCTTCATCATAAGGAGTAGAAGTGCCAGCATGCCAATCATCTCCTTCTTCAGCTTCTTCTTCTTCTTCAGACTCCTTTTCATCCCCGGCTTCAGGATGAGTCTCTGATCCAGAGTCCATGATGTTTACATCTTCATCTAGTCCTTGAGATGGATGAATCTCAGGAACAGTAATGATAGCAAGTTCAGTATTGACTGCCGGTTCAGTTTCCCCTGGAATATCAGTTCAAAGAATAATGTCTTTACAAATATTCTTCAACAAGTCATCAGCAGCTGGTAGCTCGGACGTTGACACGTCTTCATCGCCTCTGGCCAAAGAAATGTCTTCTTCAACCTGAGTTTCTAGAACTTCTGGTTGTTCCATAACTTCTGCCGGGGTTGGTTCTTCTTCAGAGTATTCAATCTGGTCATCCAATGCTTGGATGATGCCTTTAGTCCCATGTTCAAAAGGGATCATCCTTATCTCTGAGGGTTCAATAGCTACTCCACTTGTTGTCGGAGTAATCATTCCCTGAGCTCGAGTGGATTCTACCTCAGGCTGTTCAGCGGAAGTTGCTGGAAGATGCACATTATCAGATTATGTTTTCTCAGTAGAAGCCGCTTCATTGATCTCTGGCAAAACCCCTTCACTCATAATCGTTTCCAGGAGATCATTGCCCTTCAGTTTGCCGACGGTCTTCTTGACATACTTGCCTCTCGACCTCCTTGTTATCAAAGGAGCATCGTCTTCATCTTCGTCTTTATCAGCGGCGTCATCTTCGTCAACTGAGATGCCACCTAAAGATGAAGTGGCAGTTACTGAGACCCCTTTCTTCTTCTTCTTAGATGTCTGAGACTTAGTACTCTTTTTGGAGACTGTCTCAGATTCATCGCTCCGCTTCCTCTTAGAAAGGGATACAAATATGGGAGGAAGAACTTCATCAAGAAAATTTTCCTCCTGAAATAAGTCATATAGGGGCTCAACCTCCGCTATTTCATCTTCAGGTTCTGGAGGAAATTGTTGAATAACAGTTTTCTTCTTCGACCTCTTTGTTGGGTCGTCTTCCGCAACAAAAGTCTTCAGATGGAAACTCGGCATGAAGGTGCTTGACGAAACATAGAAGCGAGCATATGTGTAAAGCATCTTCGTCCCTGTGCTGGATAAAGGATTAGGCATAGAGAATACAGCTTTTGTGTCCCTAGCCGCAAAATATCTCCAGGCCCGAGCTCCGTCAATAAGCCCTCTACGAACAGAAAGGCAGGTGGTGGCATTCCCAACGTGAAGTTGGTCATATCCGAATTGCCTGGCAAATCGGCTCGGTAGATACGGCTCCAGATACGTCATCTCTTCATGACGGTACACCAGATGAGAAGGCCGGATTCTCTGCAACCACTGAAAGGCTACATCATCTAGTCTGTTCCCTTTATCTCCGTCCATCATATTCAAGGGCATACTTTCATAACCCAGTGGTGGAGGGACACATTGAATGGACCAATGTGACACTCGATTCAGAATATTTCTGCATTCTGGAAGAGTATGAACCTTCCAGAAAGTCTCTCCGGAGTACTTCTCCAAAAAGAGACTGCCACTCCCTCCTGCTCTTGGAGGTATCAAACCATCATGATGGAGGAGAAGCCAACCATATAGATATGTGAAGGGCATCTCTATTCTGGAAAATTCATCAGTCATCATCCTCTGATCAGATAGCATGTTGGTTACAAAATTCCGAAGACCTGCGTTCAGCCTACAGGTCATCGCTGATAATAAGTCCATTTTATAACCATACATAAGGCGTACCGCTGCAAAAATAATGCCTCTATGTATCCTGTCCAGAGAGCTGGAGCCAGGAACGACGAATCTTCTTAACCAAAGAGATAGGAATCCGGCTAAATGACCGTTCCTTGACAGAATCTTTCCACTCTGTCTCACATACGAGCTGAAGGTGGTTCCAGCCTTAAACTCATACCAGTCTTCAGCGATCGTAAAATCCTTACAGTCATACTTCTCCAATAGATAAATGATTTCACTCTCAGAGAGGGGTTTGAAGTTGCTAATCTGGTACCATCTCTTCTCGTTTATCTTTTTCTCATCCTTCTCACGGTTCATGAAAAGATAGGACATCCATTTCTGGATATGATTGTCGGCTTCATCTTTAGAACTCTTGTAATACAGAGTACATGTGCCAAAATGGCACATCATCTCTTCAAACAGGTACACCATTTATGGATTCTTCTCCGATAGAAAGTTCAGCTCTTCTGTCGTAGGCACATACTCTTCATACGGTAATGTGCCTGAAGGCAGATGCGAGATGTATTCCATCTCATGAAGGGCAAAGCCCATCTCCTCTTTGGGAGTCATAAATGTCCCCGTCCTGTGGTTATACCTCTCAACCAAGGCCAGGAACAGAAAGGGGTTGGGCCTGAAATCGTAGGATGAATTGACGATTACGTCATAAAGGTTTATCTTCTTCAGCTCATTCTCAAAATTCTCCAGAGCCCAGTGGACCAAAGTTTTCCACCTCACGTTCTCCTGATTCATTAAGCCGTTCATCCTCGACGTCGAATCAGTGGGGTAAAATGTATTCTTGTTTGCCATGAATTCGTTTATGAAAACGGGCATCCTGAATGGCATCAATATTGATGAGTCTTCAGGTGGTACGTATCCCGGCTTCAAACCCCGAAACACGGATACATGATTCTCTGGGGAACTAAGAATCCCTCCTTCATGTAAATGATACGGCTAGCCTTTGCCTGCTGATATTCTGTTAAGTGCCAGGACATCTTTCTGGGATAACTGGCATGCATGAATCTCATGATAGATAAGCCCCTGGAAACCTTCGGCCAGTACATGGGCTGTTTTGCATCACCTTTGAAATAAAAGCAAACCTTCTCTCTGATGCCCTTTGGTTGAGATTTCTGTGCTATGGCATCCCCGAACAAAAATACTGGTTTCTTGTGGGATACCAAATCAAGACTCTGAAAGGGTTGACCATTCATCAGACAGAGTAAAGTTGTATGGTCTTGATTTGCCAACAACGACAGTCTAGCTTCTGGAATGTCAAACTGAGGAAATTGTACATGAGATAAATCATGTTTAAATGAAAAACTCAAGTGCCCTTCATAATCTTCCTCTTCACTTCGGATGTTCACTACAGAAAATAAAAAAAGACAAGGTTAGATGTGTTTCAGTAAAATCGTCTACAAGTCTTCAGCGAGAATAGCAGTGTTTAAAGGAAATCTCATAAGTCACGCAGACTTCAGACAGATATACTATCAAGACACGCTGAATGATTTATTCACGCGTGTGATTAATTCACGCAAAGTCTAGACAGATTAGAATAAAAAGTCACGCATCATTGCCAGAATCACATTGAAGTAAAAATGATAAAATATACGCTGACAGATCAAAACTAATCTATCCAGAGGATGACTCTCAGAAGTCTGCGTGACTATTTCAACATTGACATCTCTGCCAACATGTGAAAAATCATGCAGAGTCATGAAAGCTGCGTGAATAATTCAACATGGACATTTTTGCCAACATGTGAAAAATCACGCAGAGTCATGAAAGCTGCGTGAATAATTCAACATGGACATTTCTGCCAACATGTGAAAAATCACGCAGAGTCATGAAAGCTGTGTGAATAATTCAAACATTGACATCCCTGCCAATACATGAAAAATCACGCAGAGTCATGAGAGCCATGCTCATTTGCGTGAAACACAGAGCTTCGTAAACACGAAGATGTGAAGTATGGTTGACCCTAAAGAGGGGGCATACTTTGTTAATATCATGTGCCCTAAAAAGGGGGGATATATTTCTGAAGTTCATTATTTGTCTTAAGATCCTAAAATTTCTATCTGGTCTTCATCTTCATTAAAGTCATCTTCAACAGTTCGTATCCCCATCCATCACTTACGCTGCATAGGAGGATGCGTGACTTCGCGTCGAGGGTGTCTGTCAGTGGTGGCACGCGAGGAAGTCACAGGAGCTTTCCCCTTGGACTGAGCGTCGGTTTTCTTAGGAGCCATTGCTGCTGAGAAGGGGAAGAAAAAGTCGGGGAAGATGAAGTTCGTCGGGGAAGATGAAGTTTCTCTTCTGTGGATTCTCTCTCTAAAAGCAGTAAAGAAACAAAGAAGTGGTTTATGGCTTATTTATAGGCTCATGAAGAATTCCAAATGGCAACATCATTATTTGCCTCGATTTAGGAGCTTTGCACGGGATCCTAACTGCACAGAATTCCAACAGTCCAATCATTTCGGAGTAAATCTCTCTTTAAAGTCATCTCAGCGTGACTAAATTCATTTTATCATCTCGATTTCAAAGTATTTCGAAATAGTTTATCATTTTTCGAAAACTTTGAAGGGGGTTTTGTAGGCCTCAAAAATGAAAGTCACGCTGAGTTGATCAGAACAAAGCCTAAAAGTCACGCTCAGTTGATCAGAACAAAGTCTAAAAGTCACGCTGAGTTGATCAGGACAAATTCTAAAAGTCACGCTGAGTTGATCAAGACAATATTTAAAAGTTACGCTGAGAGACAGCTCATCATTTGTCAGAATGTCATTATGACTGACAGCACGACAGTCAAAGAAGGTCTTCTCGTATGCCACGTATGCACGGAACTCGAGAGATCACAGCCGACTATTGCGTGACTTTCGAAATCTTCTTCAATAAGACTCAGCCTTCATCAAGTTGGCGTACCAAAAGAGCTTATTGTCATTTAATGCAACTGACAAAAGGCAATCAATGTCAGAGATTTTGTGTCAGTCGAGGCACGTCGAATCAAGACAGCTGGCCGTTCTGACTCAAGTCTGCGTGTATTTTGAACTTCTATGTTCCTTCCCCAAGTCTGTGTAGATTTTGAAGCTTTCTGTCCCAAGTCTGCGTGGATTCTGAAGCTTTCTGCCCCAAGTCTGTGTGGATTCTGAAGCTTTCTGCCCCAAGTCTGCGTGGATTCTGAAGCTTTCTGCCCCAAGTCTGCGTGGATTCTAAAGCTTTCTGCCACAAGGCTGCATAGATTTCTTCCTCAACAAGTCTGCGTGGATTTCATCAAATTGGAGTACGTGGCAGCCATGCCACCAATCTCTCGCCTGCGTGTCCTGTAACTTGCACACGACTCATGCACGATTGCCATGTGTCCAACAGTTACAGGCCACGTCCAGTAACTGCTCATAACCTTGCGTATGTTAAATCCTGCGTGATTTTCAACTATGCACAGGTTGTGAAGACAGTTATCTTTTCAGTTATTTTTTACTCTATAAATAAAGTTCTTTTCTCATTCATTGTACAAATACATAGATATCTAAACTGCTGTTGAAATTTTGAGAGCTTTTCTTCTTCGCATCGTCTAAGGGATAAAGCGATCGTCTTCTAGATCGGATTCCTACAGTTGTAATTTTTCCAGAAACACAATAAATAAAGTGAATTTATTTATGGAAAACAGTACTTCCTATGTGGGCGAGGCATGTGACCCTAGTAAAGTAATGAGTGGAGTAAGATCTATACAACATCGAATTTTGATGGTTGATTTTGGTCAACTGATCAAAGGACGACGACCTAACAATGGACGCGGTGGGAATGGGACTAATCAGGTGCACTTATTGATGGCGAGCGACTGAGGATGGGACATGGTTGGTAGAGGCGACCAGTGGAGCATGAAAGACCGTGAGGCTCAAGGGTACCAACAGAAGTCTCTCTATAAAATACTATTCGGTAGTGCTTTCTGGAGCATCATCTACCTTTTAGGTCGCTATATATATGTAACCCTAAACGAAAGCTAGAGGGCACTCCCACTCCAATATGTCGTACCCTTAGTGGTTGGCGATATCAAGATAGTAGAGATCTCTGATGATGACATAGAGGAATAAGTTGATCGATACTGGCAAAATATGATCGTGCTCTATGTTGTGGATGCTTGACCATTCTATGGTCAGATCAAGATTTTTGTGCGGTAGGAGTGGTGTCTTTTGGGCACCATAAAAATCTTCTACAATTCTTACTCTATTTAGTTTTCTCTTCAGGAAGACCTGACCTAGACTAAGTCATGGTGTCACTCCCCGATCCCGATATACGTATTCTTTCATGAATTATGTATATGGTATCCTATATTTGGCATGTGCATAATTCTATTTATTATTCATTAATGGTTGCATGTAGCTTTTAAGCATGTCATTAGTGGAATGGTTAGAGCATATTTAGAGATTAGGGTTTTCTTAAGCCAACCCTCACCCACTATAAATAATCTCTTCCACACTCTCTTTCCTCATTCACTCTCTCATTCATTTCCCTCAACCACCAACCCTCTTAGGCAAGTACAACTTGCTCAAAAGTGGAGATTTGTGCATTTTCATTCTTGATTTTTTTTTTGATATTATTTGTCTATATTATTCTTCTCATCATCCTCTACAAGTTTAGTACTTGGTATTTTCGATTTTAATGGATGAATTCTTGTAGATCTAAGTTTATGTCATTCTCGGTTTTTCTTGGTTTTGATCTATTAAACTTGCTTGTTTTCAAAAACTAATTGTTCCATGTGATAGAGAATTTGATTCTACACTATTTTGACCTTTGAAAAGTTAGATTTTGACTTGTTTTGAGAAAGTTATGGCCAAAATAATATTTGGACATCTTTTCTGTTCATCTGTCCTAGTTCTGGCAGAGACGATGAATAGTGCCACAGGAATGAATAGTGCCGCATGGATGCATAGTGTCGCAGGAATGAATAGTGTCGTATGGATGCATAGTGCCGCAGGAATGAATAGTGTCGCATGGATGCATAGTGCCGCAGGAATGAATAGTGCCGCATGGATGCATAGTACCGTATGGATGAATAGTGCCACAAGAATGAATAGTAGCAGATGGATGAATAGTGCCGCAGGAATGAATAGTGCCGTATGGATGCATAGTGCCGCATGGATGAATAGTGCCGTAGTAATGAATAGTGCCGCATGGATGAATAGTGCCACATGAATGAATAGTGCCGCAGAAGGCTGCATAGTGCCGCAGAAGGCCTCATAGTGCCGCAGAATGTCGCATAGTATCGTAGAAGGCCGCATAGTGCCGCAGAAGGCCGCATAGTGTCTATTTTGGCTATTTTTGGCTGTTTATGTCCTATTTGGCTGAATTGTAGCTAGAATTTTTTCCAATTCCCAATATGAAAGTTGTAGATCTTTGTCTTGGCTTCAAGAATCTTCATGTCTTACTTTAATCAGAATTCATATGTGACTTTGGCACACCTTGCACCTTGTGCACCTTTTACCTTGCGCATTGCCCGTACGCCGTTTGGGCCACTTCATGACTTGCGAGCACTTCATACCCTAAGTGCGTAGTGCCTTTTTGTTCTCTTTCCTCTTCTATCTTGGTCCTCATTCCTGATCTGACTACCTATGCGTGTGCTGGATAACCCACTACCAGAATATCACAGTTTAGCGACGCCAAAAAACGTCGCAAAAACGATAGAAAACGTCGCTAAGTACGTTTTTCGACGTATTTAGCGACGTTTTCTTATGGTCGCGGAAACCCTAGTCGCTGATTGCTAAAACGTCGCTAATCGTCGCTCGTTCCGACGTTTACCGACGCATGTATACGTCGGTAATTAACCGACGTTTACCGGCGTAACGTCGAGAACAGAGCAACGTTTAGTGACGTCGGCAAACGTCGGTCAATTGCGTGACGTATTTAGAATATTTATCGACATTTACCGATTCCCTAAATGATAGTATTCTAGCAAAAGTTACCGACGTTTACCGACGCGGAGTCGGCAATCACCAACGTTTACCGACGTAACTCAGCATCGGTAAACGTCGGTAAGCGTCGGTAAAGCGTCGGTCTACTGCTCAGGGGTGATCCAACCTTGGATCGGTTTTCCGGCACGATCACGAGTCTTCTGATCATTAATAGCGTCGCGGATCAGCTTAGCAGCGACGGCAGAAAACATCCCCTCGATCATCTCGGCCCGGTGCGGTGTATAGAAAAACATATCCTAGAAGAGTGCAAACCAAATATTTATCAGTTATATATAATATGCAAAAATTATATGATTCATGTTAAAAGCAAATATATTTTAACCTTGAAGCGCGCAAACCAGTAGGCCTGCCTCTCGTCCGGAGCATCAGAGTAGTTTATCCAAGGACCACCATAATTAGTCCTTAAGAAGTGGCCTAGGCGTCTCTGTACCGACGGAGGACGATATCTATACAGACATATTATATTCATGATAAAAGTTAATTTATGATGAACACAGAAAAAAATGATAAACCAAAATACTTACTTTGTACCGTCGGCCCAGATCTCCGTCCTCGTCTCCTCCGGAGGTGCGCATGCATCATCTGCCTGATACTGGTCGGTCGTCGGCCTTCCTCTCGTCCTGTTTGATATCTATGCTTGTAGTTTATATCCAGAAGACCATGCTTGTCAATTTTTCAACCTTGATTTTTAATCGGATCGAACCATTCACACTTGAACAACACGATCTTTACTGGTTCTCTGCCATAATTATATGTCAACTCTACAATCTCTTGCAAGATTCTAAAGAAATCATTTCCTGGATCGACGTCTTTGTAGTTCGAAGATTTGATACACAAATAACTATTTTTCGTGGAATCAAGATCCAGGAAGCTGTCTCTGATCGGAGCATTTGTTGACTTGAACCTAAAGCCATTGACACAGTAACTTGGCCATATTTTAACAAAAGTAATTGGTCCCTTGGCAAGATTTCTAATTAATTCAATCTCTGGCAAAATTAGACGATCGACCTGAATACCAAAGAAGAGATTAAATTTTTTATTGCGCAGTTGCATTAGAAGAGGCCAGTAATTACCGAGTTGCTTACATATTCGCTCAACCAAGAAGGAAAATGACGTCTCATTTCTTGTTCTAAAGCTTCGTCTGTTAGGTAGGGTCTAACCGACCTCAACTCATCATTATATGTGCTGAAAAACAACGAAGCAACCGCCGATTAGTACAATAATATTAGCTTATACTATTACATTAAGATGACGTAAACTCATCATTAATTACTTATCCCTCTAGCTTCTCCACTTCATCCTCGTCGCAATTGAGTAATATATACAACTGAGCAGCCCTTAGCTCTTCGTCATTCAAATATCTCTTCTTTATTTTTCCCGAAGGCTTTTCGGACGCATTGAACACTTTCAGTATTCCATCATTAGATTCTTAATATGATCCATCGTCGTTTCTCGGAGCCCTCGTTCTATTCGTAGCAACATGAGGTTTGAAATACGTCGAGCAAAAGTTTGTAATCTCCTCGAGAATATAGGCTTCACAAATAGAACCCTCGACCCGAGCCTTGTTTTTTACCTTTCTCTTTAGGTGGTTCAAATGCCGTTCAAACGGGTACATCGACCGATAACCGATGGGCCCACCAACACGTGCCTCGTAGGAAAGATGAATTGGCAAATGCTCCATGGAGTCGAAGAATCCAGGAGGAAATACCTTCTCAAGCTTGCACAGTGTTACCGCAATATCGTTCTCCTGCTTTTCTAGACGATCGACGAGCAACTTAGTAGAACAAAGATCTCTGAAGAATATGCTAAGCTCGGTCAATGGATCCCAAACAACCTGTGGTAAGAATTCCCGAAATGCAATCGGAATTAACCTCTCTATGAATACGTGACAATCATGGCTCTTCATACCTGTCAGTTTGTTCTCCTTGAGGTCGACGCATCTTTGCAAGTTCGAAACATATCCGTCTGGAAATTTCAGACCTTGAATCCACCTACAAAGTCTGACTTTATCCTCCTTCTCCAGTGAGAAAATTGCTTTAGGCTACTTTAACTTCCCATTCCCCTCCTCCATCAAATGCAATACAGGACGTCTACATATTTCTTTCAAGTCCAATCTAGCCTTTGGATTGTCTTTCGTCTTCCCCTTTATGTCCATTACAGTATTAATTTTGTTGTCAAACACATTCTTCTCGATATACATGACATCAAGATTATGTCTAATCAGATTGGTGCTCCAATATGGCAGATCACAGAATATACTCCTCTTCGTCCAGTTATGAGTGCGACCAAATCCGTCACACTTGTAGCCCGTAGCAGGCTCTTCAATAGCCCTTGGTAAATCTTTTACCTCTTCCTATATCGTGTATCCGGGCCACCTTGGCGGAGGATTATCCTTCTCCATAATGCCAGCACGAAAAGCATTCATGTTCCTCCGGTACGGATGATCCTTCGGCAGGAATTGTCGATAACAATCGAAGAAGCACGATTTGCCTCCGTGTTTCAAACAGAAAGCCTTAGTGCGGTCCATGCAATACGGACATGAAAGAAGACTATGCGTGCTCCATCCAGATAACATACCATAGGCCGAAAAGTCGTTGATGGTACACATAAGTGCTGCACGCATCTGAAAATTTTATTTTCTAGATACATCGTACGTGTTGGAACCTACTTCCCATAGCTGATTCAACTCATCAATCAATGGCTGTAAATACACATCGATGTTCCTTTTCAGATTGTTCGGACCTGGGATAATAATGGTGAGGAACATATACGGAGTCTTCATGCACATCCAAGGCGGTAGATTATACGAAGTGACGATCACAGGCCAACACGAATACTGGGATCCCAAAAGTCCGAATGGGATAAAATCGTTGGAGCAGAGACCCAATCTGACATTACGCGGATCAGAAGCAAAATCTGGATACTCTCGATCAAAGTGCTTCCATGCTTCTCCATTAGATGGGTGATCCAACACTCCTTCGGTCTCTTCTCGCTTATGCCAACTCATGTCTTATGCAGTTTCCTTCACCATAAACAACCGCTGCAACCGCGGCGTCAACGCCAAGTAGTGCATCGAATCGGTAGGCTTCCTTTCACCGACAGACTTTCCTCTACCACTTCCCTTGTAGCGATCAGCACCACAAAATCTGCAAGCGTCTTCATCCTTATCGTCTTTGTAGTACAACATGCACCCGTTGCGATATGCAACTATTTTCTCATATCCCATCCAGAGCGATCTCACCATCCTCTTAGACCAGTAAAAGTCTTTAGGCAACTTAGCACCCTCAGGCAATATTTCTATAATCAAATCCATAAGTCGGTTGTAGCAATCTTGCGATATATTAAAATCGGACTTGATGCTCAACAATCTTGTAACCACCTCCAACAGTGAATGATCCTCACAACCAGGATATAATGGAGTCCTTGCATTCTTCAGCAACTCCATGAACTTTGCAGCATCATCGACGTTCGGTACCTCTTCAGGTGCATCATGATTGTCCGGATCGAAACTAGGCCCCGCCGCGTCAAAAACTATGTTCACTAACCCATCATCGTAAGCAGCGTGGTTGTAGACATCCACATAAGGCTCATACTCCGATGCTAAGGACACAAGTTCTCCGTGTGTGCTCCACTGATAGTAATTCTGCGTAAAACCCTTTGAGTATAAATGATACGTGACTTCCACTTCTGGATTATATTTCAAGTTGCGACATCTCACACACGAACACTTAATTTTATACCGTCCATGTACTGAGGGAACGCATTGGCAAACTGCAGGAACTGTTGTACACCCTCTATAAATTTATCCCGTACACCGCACATGTCATCAGGATGACGATTTTACATCCACGAACGATTCTGTAGATAGTAATTCAGCTCCATATCCATTTGAGGATAATTCTGTAAGACAGATATAAGCACATCGTTGAAACACATGCATATGAATGTATCTATCCTCTTTATCCAAGAGATGAGTTAGAGGCTATTTATAGCATGTCAAAAAATAAAGTCTTGCATACTAGGATACTAGGGACAAAATAGAAGAACAGATAAATAAGGAACAATATATGTGATAGGGAGAACAAGTAAAAATGTAAAAACAGACAGATATGTGATAACGAGAATCCTGTCAGACAAGTATACAAACAACAAGGATACTAGGATACTCTATTAGAGGATACTAGGATACTAGGATACAAACAATAAGGATACAAGGATACTAGGATACTCTATTACAAGGATACTAGGATACAAGGATACTAGGATATTCGGTGTGTTAAACGTATCTATCTTATTTATATTTATAGAAATCTACTATTTGGAATTACCTTAGCCATCTACCCTTTACTTACTCTCTAATGTCCTATACCATGCCATACCATATGCTACACACATGCATTACTCTCTAGATTACCCATATTAAGTATACCTTTATGGTACCATATCATGATACCACACTATGCCCTTTACCCATATTTACATTTAGCCTATGCCTAAAACCTTAACACCCTTAATACCCTATACCAAGGATACTAGGATACTCTATTATAGGCACTTACCTAAGGTATAACCCAACATCAATGGACATACCCTCTTAATCCATACCCTATATGCATACATGATATGGTACCCATGGTTGTCTATCCATGATGTTATACCTATGTAGTCCTATAATTATCTATTTACCATAAATGCATGCATTGCTATAGGCTATACCTATGGGGTTACCCTTACACCATTTTTATATCAATGATACTCATACTATAACTATATGTTACATAGATGCATATCCCGATCATCACTATATATATAGCTACTAATACTTATAGGAATACCTTACATTTCCTATATAGGTAAACCAAGTGCCCATCTCAAAATTACCTAATATCATTCTCTCCTATACACCAATAATCCTGCACAAGCCAAGCCTTGCCCTCCTTATAATGCTAATGCCACAGGCAGCCTACACACTTGCTGCATTCTTCACTCACTTTTACATACACAAGCCACACTCATATAATAACACTCTCACACTCAGACTTGTTGCTTTCCCCTACTTGAACACACACTCATACAACATAATTAACTAATTATAACTGAAATTAAAGCAACAAAGTGTCCTGTGTCAACATAATTAACTAATTAACTAAAATTATAACTAAAATTTAAAGAAATTAAAGTATCGTGTGTCAACAAAGTATCCTGTGTCCTGGTTAATTAACTAATTAACCAGTCGTGTCCTGTGTCAAAGTGTACTGTGTCAAAGTGTCATATCCGAAAGAGGGTTAGGGTTTACCTATTCGAGGAGGAGCGGGTCATCGATGGGGGAGGGGGTCGCCGGTAGGGAGTTGGAGACGGAGGGAGCTGGAGACGGAGGGGAGCAGGGTCGCCAAGCCGAGGAGGGAGGGTCGGGGGCCGAGGGGGGAGGGTCGCCGAGGGGGGAGCAGGGTCGCCGAGCCGAGGGGGGAGGGTCGGGGGCCAAGGGGGGAGGGTTGTCGAGGGGGGGAGGGCCGGAGATCTTCGAACGCCGAGGGGGAAGTTTCGGTGGAATGAAAACTCAAATGGGGTTTCGAAATAATAGGGGGGAATGAAAACTCAAATGACCTATATTTTTAACTTAGCGACGTCACTATACGTCGGTAAACGTCGCTATTGTTTGCTCTTAGCAACGTCATACCATATACGTCGGTACACTCGCTATTTCTAGCCAAATTAGCGACGTTCATCGACTTATCAGCAACGTTATTTTTTTTACTTAAAAGACGTCGCAGGACGTCACTAATCGTCGCTAACAGTGACGTCCTTCGACGTTTTACTTATGCGTCGCTAATTTCCTTCATGTTAGCGATGTTTTCCATAGGCGTCGCTAATTTCGTCGGTAATATGACTTATTTTGGTAGTGACCCTATGTGTGTACTAAGGTACAGCCTACGTGAGCACCGAGGTGCTATCCTATGTGCTAAGTATTCCTACGTGATACCTGCCAGTACCTCCAAGAGTCCAGCATTTCTATAGTGAATGGTCGGTAGCAATAACGTGGTATGTGTTGTGTGTTGCATTACACCAAGAAGTACATATGTATGACTCCATGAGCCAGTACGGATCCCTTCTTGGGATCGTACAATGTACGACATCTAGGGGAGTGAGCATGTGACCACGACATGTGAACTCCAAGGATAACCTAGGGATTAACTAGGCAACTAACTTGATAGATGCATTGGGGGGGAAGAATCCCAAGATTGTGCCATACTAGCCACCCCAGGTCCAGTCCTGACGTGTCGGGTTGGCCGTCACGGATATGGTTTCATTCGCCTTTAGCAGATGACTATATCCGACTTCTACGAGCTATGTGTTATATGTATTAGCGCGGTAGCCCTCCGGGGGACCGGTACATACTCAATATTTTATATGTCTAATGGTTTGGCTAGCCCTGCTGGGTTGACACGATCTGAGGATTCCTTTTAATCAGTATCGTGGAGATAACTCCGCCAATTATAGAAAGCCGCAGGAATGAATGGCCGCTTGAAAAACGACTTGACTGTGCCTTGTAACTTCCGTTAGTAGCCGAGGGACATGGACTGTCATGGTGCGTGGTCCAACCTATGTCCTTGTTTGGTTGTTGGGTTGGGCTATCATGCTGTAGCAAGCTGTGGATCGAGGTTACGACCGAAAGCTTTTATTATTACTAGTATTATTATTTTATGCTTGGGTTTTATCTCACTCTTTTGTGCTCCCTTGTGGTACTTGCTATTCGAGGATGACCCCGCTTGTTTTGTTTGGCCAGATCACGTAGCAGAGCCTGAGGATCCGACCTTCCTTCCTGACGTCAATGGTGCATACTAGGAGCATGGCTGGCGGGAGACTCGAGTGGGTTTCTTCTCCACCACTCTAGTATATTTACTTATGTTCTGGCGTTTAGCCACCGGCACCTGTTTAGTCGGCTAATCTGGATATTTTATCTTTTGCATAATTTGTAATTAAATCAGACTGCAGCTGAATGCAATTATGTACCTATGACTCTCTGGGTTAGCTAACTTATAAAGCTAGATCTCCATGATCATTTTGATGAAGCGTCGGGAACACCTTACTGCTTTATCTCATATGTTCATTAATTAATTGATGTTTTCTTGCTTTGAATGATTGAGACATAGATGCTCTGTGAGACCATAGGAGACTTGAATGTAGCATACACCCCCTTGTCTCTTGACAGCCACAATCGCCCTATGACGTTTGTATACCTCATATGGAGTAGTTGGCCTAGTTCATCTCCGTATTTCGGTACTGGGGTGTGATAAGGTTTTATTGGTGGCCCATGCAGGTCTGATTTTCAGACTTGAGGGGTGTTACTATTATAGGAGTCTCAATCAAAACTTGTTCCCTTGAATCTCTTGCCTCGACTTCTCTTCCTTCACCTTGATTGATAACCTGCATTGCATCCTCGAATCTTCCTCGTCTTGTTATTTAATATCATGTATCTTTCCCTATAAGGGTGCTTCTTTCTCAGTAGCTGGCGAGGCCAACATGGAAGAACGTCCAGTAGAGGATGGCTCGACGGGGCAGCAGCAGGAAAGAATACCTTCTCCTGACCAGATCCGAGTGGAAGTGATATCAGAGCCAGTGGAACCGCAGGTTCTAGAAACTCCTGCACCCCCAGCGGTGCCGACAACGATGATAGTACCTGATACTGCAGCACTCCTGGAGGTTATTCGGGGATTCCTGGCCACTTAGCAGTGTCAGGTGGCATCCCATCAGCAACAGCAGACCCAGGAGCAGGAACTGAATGTGCTACTGAATCAGGGGTTACAATTAGCCCTTGAGAGAAGTATCAGGAATGATTCAGGAGCGTCGGGGAGGTTTTGTCGACTTAACCCGAGATACTTTAACAGAACGGAGGATGCCATCACGGTGGATACTTGGCTTCAGGATATTGAGGCCATATTGACCGCAACAAAGGTTCCAGCAGAAGAGAAGGTTGACCAAGTCAGACTGTTACTTCAGGATCTCGCCCGCGACTGGTGGACATCGGAAGAGGTTGGAATGAGGCATCATGTTCCTTGGGATAGCTTCAGTACCAGATTCAAGGCCAAGTACTTTGGCGTGGTAGCGCGGTATGAGCTACAGCAGAGGTTTATTAGTCTCAAGCAGGCTGGTAAGGCGGTAGATGGATATGCGACGGAGTTCTGCCGACTGAGTTGGTTTGTACCGACGATGGTGGCTACAGAGCCAGAAAAGGCCATGAGATTCCAGCAGGGACTTCATTTGGAGATTCTACAGCTAGTAGAAGGGCACGACTATCAGACTTTTGATGCCATTTTAATGGCAGCACGAAGGCATGAACTCACCCAACAAAGGTTGGTGACAAGACATGGGGGCCAGAAGAGGTCTCATCCCCAGAGTAGGAACGGAGGAGCAGTACAGCAAACATCGGCGCCAGCACCTGGCATCCGTATTCATGAGTCAGAAGCACCGCGGAGGACGGCGGTATCAGAGATAACAACACCAGTTCGGCATCAGCAACCGAGGAACCAGCAGCAGCGCCAGGGGGCGCCCATTGGATGTAATTACTGCGGTAAGGGAGGGCACACTAGGGATGTGTGTCATTCAGCTAACGGATTGTGCATGAGGTGTGGCAGTTCAGACCATAGGATTGCCAATTGTCCTATGATACAGAGGCCAGGAGGGCCAGTTCTGCAGTTTTTGGCGTTGCCAGCTCCGGGGGCAGCACCGAACAGAAGAACATTATTGGCCGTAAGGCCGCTAGCCCAGCACCTGTCGACGCAGTCTCAGATGTTTCTCCAGGCGCAAAACCAGGAAGGCTGTCACCTTCGGTTCCCGTATTTCGTATTCCTGTGCGCATTTGGAATTTTCTTGAATTTTCTGGTAATTATTTTCCTGTATTTCCCGTATTTGGCCTTGGGCCGACTTTATTAACTTATTGGGTTGCATTACGGATTTGGGTTTAATTTTTATTATTATTATTATTATTATTATTATTTCATAGGAGATGGGCCCTTGGAGGGTTCGGCCTGGCTTGCTTTGGTCGGAATTGCTATGGATCACTTTAACCTACACTATCCCTTACCTCCACCACACCACCACCCATTAATAACCTTACCTACCATTCTCTCTCTTCATTAACATCAACACCACCAGCATCCTCTTCTTCTTCTTCCTCTTAAAACCCTTTAACTCCACCATAGGCAAGTGCATCTTGCCATCAAAAGAAAAGAAACCATGATTCTTCTTGTTCGAAAGTTTGTTTAGCTAGTTTAGAACAATATTAGAACTTGGAACTTCTTGATTTGAAGCATGGATCTCTCTAGATCTAACTTTTCATTAATCTCGGTTTTCCTTGAAATTCATTTAATAAACTTTGATTTGGATGGTTTTTGAGGTTTTTATGTTGTGGAGAATTAAGTTTTATACAACTTTAGTCTTTACGAAATCTGATTTCGTTTTAAAATGAGAAAGTTATGGATTTTGCAAGTTTTAGGGGTTGGGTTCTTCCTCTCAGCTAGAGGTAGGAGAAGAACTCCTCCTTTCCCTTTGTTGGCAACACCAGTGGTGTTACGCCATGCGGTTGCAGCCGCTACGCGTGCTGCCAGCGGCCAGCGCTTTACGCGAGCGGCTCTGTGCGTGTGGGGGGCACCCCCTCCTCCTTTTCCCCTCTGCGCAGCCTCTACGTAAGCAGCGGGCCCCTAGCTCTACGCGGCAGCTGCTGCAGCCTCTACGCAGCAGTGGGCCCCTTTTTCTCGCTGCATTACGTGCGCGCGCTCTGCGCGTGTGGGGCCCTCTCCCGTTCCCAGCTGCTGGCGCCAGCGTGGGGCCCTCCCCTTTTTGCTGTGCGCGGGAGCAGCACCTCCTCTACGCACGTCCACGTGCGTGGCCCCCCCCTTTTTCTCGCTGCCTTACGCGCGCGCTCTGCGCGTGTGGCCCCCCTTGTTTCAGCCGCCATTTTGCATGTGGGTCCCTCTCCCGTTCCATTGCGCGCTTGCCCCTGTTCCCTTACGCGAGCCGCCCAAGGCCTTACGCGCGCGCTCTTCTGTTTGCCTTACTCCCCCGTGATTTTAATGTTTTCTCTGGGATTCTCCATTTGGTTTTATTGGAGCTTTTGATGTTTAATGTCCACTACATCACTTGATTGGGCTTGACATGCTTGGACACAAATTGGAGTTTTTGTGACTTGTTATTTTTCTTCAACCTGCAACTTGTAAACCGACCTGATGACTTGAACATGACTTGGCAACATGTAACTCGACAAGAGACCATGACCTAATGAATTGATAATTTGGGCTACTGCGGTAGGCTCACCTGACTTGCTACTTGACATGACACCGTGGGTGTGCATCCTGTGCTTGCTTAATCTACTTGTCCAGTCTTACATCATGTCTAGGACGTGATCCCCTGGGTACCACGGCAAGGGACTCACACTAAAATTGGACTAGGTAATGAGTAGACCAAATTAGAACATGGAGAATTCCGGGTCACAGGCAGTCTCGTTATCTGGAGGCATTAATGGACTTGTAGCTTGCCGATGAGTAGAGCACATTTCCAGCACACTGTCATGTGTTGCACCTCTAAGTCACCTAAGGGTACATTTGTCTCCCGGGCGATGTACCCACCTATACTCTCAACCCGCGGAAGGATAACTGGATGGTCTGCAGGACTTGGGACTGGGAGTTTCTCACTTGCATCTTGTTAGTAATTAGGCTTGTGATAACCCTAGTTAGTTAAAGTAGTAAGCCGTAGTACTTGCTTGGCCGATTGTGGATGAATGGTGTCCAGCCCCGTTTAAGTTTTGTCTAGCCCCTGCACCTGGAACTCTTGATCATGATTGTTTTACTTATCCCTAACGATAAATGGGTAGAGACAGTGAACTACTCAGGCGAAGGGGTACAATCCCGGTCCTTGTTTGGTTTAAGGATTGTAACCTGGCTCCCGGAATGGTTCTACATCCCTAGTCGTTTATCGCTCTGTGTATTTTTATTACTTGTACTTCCTTTATTTCTTATGTTCTGATATGCTGGCTTTTGTTCTTATTTGTGGCCTCCTTTGTGGCACTTGCTCTTTCTGGGGTTTGACCCAGCTGGTTTTGTGTGGCCAGATTTCGGAGTAGCACCCGAGGATCTACCGCACCTCCAGCCCAATGGTGACGACTAGAAGAAACCGAGGCTTCGAGTGGGTTTTCTTTTTGTTTCACCCACTTATATGTAAATTAATTATTCTTTTGTGGCGTTGCCGACGAGCACCTGTTAGCTCGTATGTACATTTTCTTGATGTTGTAAACATGATGAACATATCCTAGGGTTGATCATGTAAGATGTACTCTTTGCTAGTCCTGACATTTTGTAAGACTAGCTACTTGATCATCCAATATGTAATATTTGGGACGCCTTATATATATATATTTGATGCTCTAACATCTTGTAACTCTGTTAATTGCTTGAGATTGAGACAATAGGCTTGACATTAAGAGACTGCTGGCTTGTAGTAAACCCTCATATCCAGACAGCCGTGACCGTATAGTTGAGATGTATTCTATTTCAATATACGTAGCTGGCTGTGTCTGCCCCCGCTCTCCAGTATTCTGGATCTGGGGCGTGACACGGTTTAAGTGGTGGCCCATGCAGGTCTTGTCAATCAAGAAATGTGAGGGTTTACCGTTAGATGTCTCAATCAGTATTCGTCCTTGATCTCCACCCGTATTTTCAAATCCCTGAAATCCTTGCCCTGATTACATGCTTGTCTCATTGATCCTTCCTGGTCCTTTCTCATTGTTTTCCTGTGTCGTCTTCTTCAGCGGCACTGTACCTGACCCCGCCAATCAACAAGGTGGAGCACGTCCCGTGGGCCAGCAGCAACCCGGAGATCAGGCCCAGCATTCCGGAGTGGCCTCCAGAGTTGAGCCTACTGGAGGAGAGCCCCCAGTTCAGACATCTCCGCCCGTCCAACCAGCTAGGCAGGATGAGGGACCTTTGGTAGGACTTATCCGAGAACTGCTTGCATCCCAAGATCGTCGAAGCGACGCTTTGCACCAGGAAGTTCATGATGCACTGAATAGAGGAGGTCAGCATGGGAACCAGGCGGCCAACAGTTTCAAGCGCTTGAACCCTCCCTTCTTTGACGGCAGTGAAGATGCGGTTGCCGCGGATGCTTGGCTTCAGGATACCGAGGTGGTTCTAGAAGCAGCTAGGACACCTGAGAATGAGAAGGTGGCGGTGGTACGGCTACAGTTGTTAGACTTGGCTCGCGATTGGTGGGCAGCTCAGGCCATGGGATTGGCGGCACCAGTTACTTGGATGACGTTCAGAGAGAGATTCCAGACGAAGTACTTTGATGCTGTGGCTCGGTACGATCTGCAGACCAGATTTACCAACTTGAAGCAAGGCGGCAGGACGGTCGATGGCTATGCGACCGAGTTTTCTAGACTGAGTAGGTTTGCCCCCACCTTGGTGGCAACCGAGTATGATAGGGCCCAGCGGTTCCAGCAGGGGCTGCATTTAGAAATCTTATTGGCAGTTGAGCAGTTCGAGCACCAGACGTTCGACGCAGTATTGAGGGCGGCTAGGAGGCATGAGTACACCTCCCAGAGAATTGTGGACAGAACCGGAGGCAGGAAGCGGTCCCATAGTTAGATGCACCAATCATCAGCCCCAACCCCGGCAGCTAGGGGTATAACCATTGGAACTCCGAGGCGGGCGGCCTCAGTGACGTCGGTTCAGCATTCGATCCCGACGTACCCGCAGCAGCAGAAGCAGAAGCAGTCTTCCGCGGTGGGTTGTTCTCATTACGGGAAGCCGGGCCATGTAGTGGCAGAGTGTCGGAGGGCGCAGGGATTGTGCCTGGCTTGTGGAGCGGCTGATCACAAGATAGGAGCCTGCCCGAATAGGGGTAGCTCATCCTCGTCCAACCTAACCAGTCCATCGGTTAGAGGACCGGCACCAGTACTTCAGCAGCAACAGCAGTACCCGAGGCCATTGGCGACCCAGGCCCAGGCCTTCCAGCAGCAGAACCAGCAGCAGTTCACCCAGGCTCCAGTGCAGAGCAGGCAGAGAGGTTTCCAGCAGAGGGGACCCGCAGCTAGAGGTCAGGCTATGATGATGACCATGGAAGAAGAAGTTGCACCAGGTGAGGTAGTGGCAGGTACTATTCTCGTCAACACCTTTCCAGCATCTGTATTATTTGATTCTGGTGCATCACATTCATTCATGTCTGCACGATTCGTGACACGGATAGGATTGGAGCCCGAGTCATTATCAGTGAGGCTCAATATACTTACTGGTAATGGTCTTGTGGGAGTAGATCGAGTGTTTTCCTCGTGTCGGATCGTAGTTAGCGGTAGAGAGTTCCCCGCTAGATTCATAGAATTCCCTATGGCAGACTATGATGTAGTCCTAGGCATGGATTGGTTGAGGAACCATTATGCTAGGATAGACTGCCATGTTGGCAGAGTTGTCTTTAGTATTCCCGGGGAGCCAGAGTTCTCCTTTTCCAGAGGCGCCGTAGAGCCATCTCCTCCAGTATTGCGGATGGCAGTAGCAGCAGTGCAGTTGCCCCGGATAGTTGAAGAGTTTCCAGATGTCTTTCCAGAGGAACTTCCAGGGATGCCGCCAGAACGGGAGATCGAGTTCACCATAGACTTGATTTCTGGGACAGCACCAGTATCAGAGCGAGTCTACAGAATGGCACCTTCAGAGTTAGAGATCTTGTACAATATGATTGAAGAACTTAGAACCAAGAGATTCATTCGTGCTAGTGGATCGCCTTGGGGAGCCCCGATGCTTCTTGTGAAAAAGAAGGATGGTACGTCTAGGCTATGTGTAGATTATCGTACCTTGAATTCAGTGACAATCAAAAACAGATACCCTCTCCCGAGGATAGATGACTTGTTTGATCAACTCAAAGGGGCTTCAGTTTTCTCGAAGATCGACTTGCGGTCAGGATACCACCAGATCAGAGTCAGAGAGCAGGACATCCCGAAGACAGCATTCAGATCTAGATATGGGCATTGGGAGTTCCTTGTTATGCCCTTTGGAGCAACCAATGCGCCGGCAGTGTTCATGGATCTCATGAACCGTATTTTCATGCTTTACTTGGATCAGTTTGTGATAGTGTTCCTTGATGACATCCTGGTCTACAGCAAGAGTGAAGCAGAGCATGAGCAGCATCTCAGAGTTGTTCTCCAGATTCTCAGAGAGCACCAGTTGTACGCCAAGTTCAGTAAATGCGAGTTCTGGCTCGATCGCATTTCGTACTTGGGTCACATCATTACCAGAGGAGGAGTGGAAGTGGATCCCCAGAAGATTGTGGCTATCGAGTCATGGCCAGTACCCAGTTCAGTGGCAGAGGTTCGCAGCTTTCTAGGATTGGCCGGCTACTACCGGCGGTTCGTCTCAGATTTTGCAAGGATTTCAGCGCCGATGACCCAGTTGACCCGCAAGGATGTGCCGTTTGTTTGGACAGCAGAGTGTCAGGAATCATTTGAGAAGTTGAAGCGAGGTTTGATTACGGCTCCCATTCTCACACTTCCAGATGGGACCGGAGGATTCACAGTTTATTGCGACGCTTCAGACAGAGGATTGGGATGTGTTTTGATGCAGCATGGGAAGGTAATTGCTTATGCATCACGTCAACTTCGTGATCATGAGAAGAATTACCCGACCCACGACTTGGAATTGGCCGCGGTAGTGTTTGCTCTGAAGCTTTGGAGACACTATTTGTACGGAGACAAAGTGGAGATATTCACTGACCACAAGAGCCTGAAATATGTTTTCACCCAGAAAGATCTTAATATGCGGCAGAGAAGATGGCTCGAGCTACTTGTGGACTATGATGTGAACTTGCAGTATCACCCAGGGAAGGCCAACGTGGTAGCAGATGCATTGAGCAGGAGAGCCGGAGTTTATTTCCTGACGGCACAACCAGATCTATTGGCAGATCTTCAGAAGATGGGAATTGAAGTTGTCCTCCCTTCCAATGTGGCCATGATGGCTAGCTTGCAGATTCAGTCCACCATAGTTGAGAGGATCCGGACAACACAGTTAACAGATTCCAAGATTCAGCGGCTCAGAGCTGAGTGTGAAGCGGGAAGAAGGCCAGAGTTATGTATTCATAAAGATGGTACACTTCGACACGGCTCGCGTCTTTGTGTACCCAGTGGAGATATCAGACAGGAAGTCATGGCAGAGGCTCACAGTTCGCAGTACTCCATTCACCCAGGCGGCACGAAGATGTACAGAGATATTCGTCAGCACTTTTGGTGGAATGGTATGAAGAGGGAGATAGCCCGGTATGTCTCTCGATGTTTGGTTTGCCAACAGGTCAAGGCTGAACATCAGAGGCCAGCTGGACTTCTTCAACCTTTACCGATCCCAGAATGGAAATGGGAACACATAACCATGGATTTCGTGACTGGATTACCCAGGTCTCCGGCAGGCAGAGATGCTATTTGGGTTATTGTGGATAGGCTTACCAAGGTAGCGCACTTTCTTCCGTTCAGAGTTGGGCAGTCGACGGCACAGCTAGCAGAGATGTATCTCAGGCAGATTGTCAGACTTCACGGAGTGCCAGTCAGCATAGTATCAGACAGGGATACGAGATTTACATCGCACTTCTGGCGCAGTCTTCATCAAAGTTTGGGGACTCGTCTCAAGTTCAGCTCAGCGTATCACCCGCAAACAGATGGGCAGTCAGAGCGTACTATACAAACTCTCGAAGATATGTTACGGTCATGTACTCTTGACTTCGGTGGTTCGTGGGAGGATCACCTGCACCTGGTGGAATTCTCGTACAACAATAGTTTCCAGGCCAGTATCCAGATGGCTCCCTTCGAGGCTCTGTATGGCAGGAAGTGCAGATCTCCGTTGGCATGGGACGATGTTGGAGAGAGGCAGATGCTCGGTCCAGAACTGATTTCTCAGACGGTTGAAGTGGTCAGGAAAGTCAGAGAACACCTCCGAGTTGCTCAGGATCGCCAGCGCCATTGGGCCGATGCTCATCGGCGTCCCTTAGAATTTGTCGTCGGCGACCATGTATTCCTTAGGATCTCGCCTACCCGTGGCGTCATTCGTTTTGGCGTACGGGGAAAGCTTAGTCCTAGGTATATAGGGCCGTTCGATATTCTAGAGCGAGTAGGTGATGTATCCTATCGTCTCGCTCTTCTGCCGTCGCTAAGTGAGGTACATGATGTATTCCATGTGTCCCAATTAAGACGGTACATCCCGGACCCGAGCCATATCCTAGATCATTCGGAATTGGTTGTTGGTACCAACCTTTCGTATGAGGAGAGGCCCGTGTCTATATTGGACCGGAGAGAAAAGACGCTCAAGAACAAGACTATTAACTTAGTCCGTATTGCTTGGGGTCATCACTCTCTGGGTGAGTCAACATGGGAGCGTGAGGACGACATCCGATCGCGATATCCCTACCTGTTTGACTCGTAAGGTATAATGTCTTCCTTGTGCCTTACGCCTTCTCCATCCTTGCTTGAATGTATGATTGTATGATTGCCTGCTTAGTCTGTCTGTGGTTAGTGTAGCTTGTCGTGGCAATCTCTAACTCCTTGATTTAATTCCGAGGACGGAATTCCTTTAAGGTGGGTAGAGTTGTCACCTTCGGTTCCCGTATTTCGTATTCCTGTGCGCATTTGGAATTTTCTTGAATTTTCTGGTAATTATTTTCCTGTATTTCCCGTATTTGGCCTTGGGCCGACTTTATTAACTTATTGGGTTGCATTACGGATTTGGGTTTAATTTTTATTATTATTATTATTATTATTATTATTTCATAGGAGATGGGCCCTTGGAGGGTTCGGCCTGGCTTGCTTTGGTCGGAATTGCTATGGATCACTTTAACCTACACTATCCCTTACCTCCACCACACCACCACCCATTAATAACCTTACCTACCATTCTCTCTCTTCATTAACATCAACACCACCAGCATCCTCTTCTTCTTCTTCCTCTTAAAACCCTTTAACTCCACCATAGGCAAGTGCATCTTGCCATCAAAAGAAAAGAAACCATGATTCTTCTTGTTCGAAAGTTTGTTTAGCTAGTTTAGAACAATATTAGAACTTGGAACTTCTTGATTTGAAGCATGGATCTCTCTAGATCTAACTTTTCATTAATCTCGGTTTTCCTTGAAATTCATTTAATAAACTTTGATTTGGATGGTTTTTGAGGTTTTTATGTTGTGGAGAATTAAGTTTTATACAACTTTAGTCTTTACGAAATCTGATTTCGTTTTAAAATAAGAAAGTTATGGATTTTGCAAGTTTTAGGGGTTGGGTTCTTCCTCTCAGCTAGAGGTAGGAGAAGAACTCCTCCTTTTCCTTTGTTGGCAACACCAGTGGTGTTACGCCATGCGGTTGCAGCCGCTACGCGTGCTGCCAGCGGCCAGCGCTTTACGCGAGCGGCTCTGCGCGTGTGGGGGGCACCCCCTCCTCCTTTTCCCCTCTGCGCAGCCTCTACGCAAGCAGCGGGCCCCTAGCTCTACGCGGCAGCCGCTGCAGCCTCTACGCAGCAGTGGGCCCCTTTTTCTCGCTGCATTACGCGCGCGCGCTCTGCGCGTGTGGGGCCCTCTCCCGTTCCCAGCTGCTGGCGCCAGCATGGGGCCCTCCCCTTTTTGCTGTGCGCGGGAGCAGCACCTCCTCTACGCACGTCCACGTGCGTGGCCCCCCCCCTTTTTCTCGCTGCCTTACGCGCGCGCTCTGCGCGTGTGGCCCCCCTTGTTTCAGCCGCCATTTTGCATGTGGGTCCCTCTCCCGTTCCATTGCGCGCTTGCCCCTGTTCCCTTACGCGAGCCGCCCAAGGCCTTACGCGCGCGCTCTTCTGTTTGCCTTACTCCCCCGTGATTTTAATGTTTTCTCTGGGATTCTCCATTTGGTTTTATTGGAGCTTTTGATGTTTAATGTCCACTACATCACTTGATTGGGCTTGACATGCTTGGACACAAATTGGAGTTTTTGTGACTTGTTATTTTTCTTCAACCTGCAACTTGTAAACCGACCTGATGACTTGAACATGACTTGGCAACATGTAACTCGACAAGAGACCATGACCTAATGAATTGATAATTTGGGCTACTGCGGTAGGCTCACCTGACTTGCTACTTGACATGACACCGTGGGTGTGCATCCTGTGCTTGCTTAATCTACTTGTCCAGTCTTGCATCATGTCTAGGACGTGATCCCCTGGGTACCACGGCAAGGGACTCACACTAAAATTGGACTAGGTAATGAGTAGACCAAATTAGAACATGGAGAATTCCCGGTCACAGGCAGTCTCGTTATCTGGAGGCATTAATGGACTTGTAGCTTGCCGATGAGTAGAGCACATTTCCAGCACACTGTCATGTGTTGCACCTCTAAGTCACCTAAGGGTACATTTGTCTCCCGGGCGATGTACCCACCTATACTCTCAACCCGCGGAAGGATAACTGGATGGTCTGCAGGGCTTGGGACTGGGAGTTTCTCACTTGCATCTTGTTAGTAATTAGGCTTGTGATAACCCTAGTTAGTTAAAGTAGTAAGCCGTAGTACTTGCTTGGCCGATTGTGGATGAATGGTGTCCAGCCCCGTTTAAGTTTTGTCTAGCCCCTGCACCTGGAACTCTTGATCATGATTGTTTTACTTATCCCTAACGATAAATGGGTAGAGACAGTGAACTACTCAGGCGAAGGGGTACAATCCCGGTCCTTGTTTGGTTTAAGGATTGTAACCTGGCTCCCGGAATGGTTCTACATCCCTAGTCGTTTATCGCTCTGTGTATTTTTATTACTTGTACTTCCTTTATTTCTTATGTTCTGATATGCTGGCTTTTGTTCTTATTTGTGGCCTCCTTTGTGGCACTTGCTCTTTCTGGGGTTTGACCCAGCTGGTTTTGTGTGGCCAGATTTCGGAGCAGCACCCGAGGATCTACCGCACCTCCAGCCCAATGGTGACGACTAGAAGAAACCGAGGCTTCGAGTGGGTTTTCTTTTTGTTTCACCCACTTATATGTAAATTAATTATTCTTTTGTGGCGTTGCCGACGAGCACCTGTTAGCTCGTATGTACATTTTCTTGATGTTGTAAACATGATGAACATATCCTAGGGTTGATCATGTAAGATGTACTCTTTGCTAGTCCTGACATTTTGTAAGACTAGCTACTTGATCATCCAATATGTAATATTTGGGACGCCTTATATATATATATTTGATGCTCTAACATCTTGTAACTCTGTTAATTGCTTGAGATTGAGACAATAGGCTTGACATTAAGAGACTGCTGGCTTGTAGTAAACCCTCATATCCAGACAGCCGTGACCGTATAGTTGAGATGTATTCTATTTCAATATACGTAGCTGGCTGTGTCTGCCCCCGCTCTCCAGTATTCTGGATCTGGGGCGTGACAAAGGCCCACAGAGGCCACAACAACAACATGGTCGAGGAAGACAGCAGCAGGGAGCTCAGCAAGGCCAGGGCCAGGCCTTCACCTTATCACTGGAGGATGCACTAGCTTCAGGCGACGTGGTTACAGATAATATTTCTGTTACCTCTTTTTCTGCAATAGCATTGTTTGATTCGAGGGCTACCCACTCTTTTATATCTGCACGATTTACGACACGTATTGGATTGAAGTTCGAGGCATTGCCAGAGAGGATGAATATACTCACTGGTAATGGGCTCGTAGGAGTTAGCAGAGTGTGCTTAGCGTGTCCGGTCATCGTGAGTGGGCGATTATTGCCCGTATCTTTGATTGAGTTCCCTATGGGCAACTATGACGTTGTCCTAGGCATGGACTGGTTGAGAGACAGTCATGCGACGATAGATTGTCGGGGAGGTAGGGTAGTATTTAATGTACCTGGAGTTGAAGTGTTCGTCTTTGTTCGATCATTGGAGGATCGACCCAAGGGAATTGTTGCAGAAGCATTGGCAGAGCAGGAGCAAATACCAAGAGTGGTCAGAGAATTTCTTGATGTATTTTCAGATGAGCTTCCAGGTTTACCACCGATGAGAGATGTGGAGTTTTGTATTGAATTGAATCCTGGAACGGAGCCTAAAGTCGGCAGAGTTTACAGGATGTCGTAGTCAGAGTTGGACAAGTTGTACCAACATGAAGAAGAACTGAAGGCGAAGCAGTTTATTCGAGACAGTGAATTGCCCTGGGCAGCACCGGTAATTTTAGTACCCAAGAAGGATGGATCGACGCGAATGTGCATTGATTACCGGCAGTTGAATGTAGTGACAATGAAGAACAAGTATCCGTTGCCAAGGATTGATGACTTGTTTGATCAATTGAGTAAGGCATGTGTCTTCTCTAAGATTGATCTTCGATCTGGATATTATCAAGTGAGGGTCCGGGAGCAGGACATACCCAAGACAGTATTTAGATCGCGGTATGGGCATTATGAGTTTCTGGTGATGCCATTTGGACTGACTAATGTCCCAGCAATATTCATGGGTTTGATGAATCGCATATTTCTACCATATTTGGATAAGTTTGTAGTAGTGTGTTGACGACATCCTCGGCTATTCCAGTAGTGAAGAAGAACATGAGAAACTTCTTCGGACAGTTTTGCAGACCTTGAGGGAGCATCAACTTTATGCGAAGCTTAGTAAATGTGAGTTTTGGTTGGATCATATTTCGTTTCTGGGACACATTATTTCTGGAGCAGGAGTGTCAGTAGATCCGAAGAAGGTTGAGGCAGTAGAGAATTGGCCAGTTCCGAAGACAGTAGCAGATGTGCATAGTTTCCTAGGATTGGCAGGTTACTACAGGAGGTTCGTGGCAGACTTTGCCAGGATTTTGGCACCTTTGACGCGTTTGACGCATAAGGATGTAGAGTTTGTTTGGTTAGCAGAGTGTCAGACATCATTTGAAGAGTTGAAGAAGAGATTAATCTCAGTTCCGATCTTGATACTTCCAGTAGGATCGGGAGGGTTTACAGTGTATTGTGACACATCCGGGAAGGGACTTGGGTGTGTATTGATGCAGCTTGGTAAGGTGATAGCATATGCATCTCGATAGCTTCGGGACCATAAGAAGAACTGTCCGACCCACGACCTGGAATTAGCAGCAGTAGTATTTTTGCTTAAGTTATGGAGGCACTATTTATATGGGGATCGAGTGGAGATTTACACTGATCATAAGAGCTTAAAGTATGTATTCACCCAGAGGGACCTGAACATGAGACATATAAGATGGTTGGAATTACTGAAGGACTTTGATGTAAATCTTCAGTATCATCCAGGCAAGGCGAATGTGGTAGCAGATGCCTTGAGCAGGAGAGGTGGTGCATTCATTTTAACCTCGTAGAGGCATATTTTGGAAGATCTTCAGGAAATAGGAATTGAAGTGATCTTGCCACAAGATACGGGAGTTATGGCCAGTTTGTAGATTCAGTCTACTTTAGTAGAGAGGATCAGAGCAGCCCAGGCAGAGGATCCACGGATCCAGAAGCTTCGATCAGAGTGTGAGTCAGGTCTCAGGAAGGAGTTAATAATCCATGAGGATGGTACACTTAGGTTCAAAAACCGTCTTTGTGTACCAGGTGGAGACCTTCGACATGAAGTTATGTCAGAGGCTCATAGTTCTCCTTATTCTATTCATCCCGGAGGCACAAAGATGTACCAGGATATGAAGCAGCACTTTTGGTGGAATGGCATGAAAAAGGAGATAGCGAGGTTTGTGTCCAGATGTTTGGTATGTCAGCAAGTGAAGACTGAGCAGCAGAGACCAGCAAGATTGTTACAGTTGCTTCCTATTCCGGAGTGGAAGTGGGAGCACATCACGATGGACTTTGTGACCGGTTTATCTAGATCTCCAACCGGTCGAAACGCAGTTTGGTTAATCGTAGATCGGCTCACGAAGGTTGATCATTTTCTTCCTTTCAGAGTAGGGCAGTCTACTGAGCACCTGGCAGAAATGTATATGAAGCAGATAGTGAGGCAACATGGTGTTTTTGTCAGCACTCAGATCGAGACACACGGTTTACCTCTCACTTTTGGCAAAGTTTGTATCAAAGTTTGGGTACCAAGTTGAGGTTCAGTACAGCCTATCATCCGCAGATGGATGGACAGTCAGAGAGAACCATTCAGACATTGGAAGATATGTTACGGGCCTGTACCTTAGACTTCGGCGGAACTTGGGAAGATCATCTTCATTTGGTAGAGTTCTCTTACAATAATAGTCACCAAGCAAGTATACAGATGGCACCGTTTGAAGCATTATATGAAAGAAAATGCAGGTCCCCTCTGGCATGGGACGATGTAGGAGAACAAAAATTATTGGGACCAGAGATGATCATGCAGACTGTAGAAACAGTCAAGTTGATCAAAGAGCGGCTTCGAGTTGCGCAGGACAGACACCGACACTGGACAGATCAACATCGTAGGCCTCTAGAGTTTGGGGTTGGTGACCAAGTGTTTCTACAAATTTTGCCTACTCGGGGTACCATCAGATTTGGAACCAGAGGAAAGCTTAGTCTGAGATACGTTGGTCCATTTGATATTCTCGCTCGGGTAGGCGATGTTACTTATCATCTTGACCTTCCGCCTTCGCTACGTGATGTACATGATATGTTTCATGTATTTCAGTTGCGTAGGTATGTCCCGGATCCGAGTCACATCTTCGATCATTCTGAGCTGGTCAACGGTACCGACCTGACTTACGAGGAGCAACCCGTATCCATTTTGGATCGACGAGAGAAGGTGCTCAAGAACCGGACTATTAACCTTGTTCGTGTCGCTTGGGGCCATCACTCACCGGAGGAGTCGACATGGGAGCGCGAGGATTAGATTAGATCTCGATATCCGTACTTGTTCGACTCAGAAGGTATGTTTATCCTTATGCCTTTGTAATATGTTTTCCTGTTGCACCCACTAGGGTGGATGATTGTTCTCTAATGCCTGTTAAAATTGATGAGATTGCATGCATAGTTAGCCTTGTAATTAGTATCTTGCTTGCTTTGATTTTCTCTATCTTGTCTTGGCAGAAATTTCGAAGACAAAATTTTTCTTAGGAGGGTAGAGATGTCACTCCCCAATTCCGATATACGTATTCTTTCATGAATTCTGTACATGGTATTCTGTATTTGGCATGTACATAATTCTATTTATTATTCATTAATAGTTGCATGTAGCTTTTAAGCATGTTATTAGTGGAATGGTTAGAGCATGTTTAGAGATTAGGGCTTTCTTAAGCCAATCCTCACCCACTATAAATAATCTTTTCCACACTCTCTTTCCTCATTCACTCTCTCATTCATTTTCCTCAACCACCAACCCTCTTAGGCAAGTACAACTTGCTCAAAAGTGGAGATTTGTGCATTTTTTATTCTTGATTTTTTTTTCTTTTGATATTATTTGTCTATATTGCTCTTCTCATCATCCTCTACAAGTTTAGTACTTGGTATTTTAGGTTTTAATGGATGAATTCTTGTAGATCTAAGTTTATGTCATTCTCGATTTTCTTTGGTTTTGATCTATTAAACTTGCTTGTTTTCAAAAACTAATTATTCCATGTGGTAGAGAATTTGATTCTACACAATTTTGATTGAAAAGTTAGATTTTGACTTGTTTTGAGAAAGTTATGGCCAAAACAATATTTGGACATCTTCTACGTTCATCTGTCCTAGTTCTGGCAGGGACGATAAATAGTACCGTAGGAATGAATAATGTCGCATGGATGCATAGTACCGTAGGAATAAATAGTATCGTATAGATGCATAGTGCCACATGGATGAATAGTGTCACAGGAATGAATAGTGCCATATGGATGCATAGTATCGCAGGAATGAATAGTGTCGCATGGATACATAGTACCACAGGAATGAATAGTACCGCGTGGATGCATAGTGCCGCATGGATGAATAGAACTGCAAGAATGAATAGTGGCATATGGATGAATAGTGCCGTAAGAATGAATAGTGCCGCATGGATGCATAGTGCCACATGGATGAATAGTGCCGTAGGAATGAATAGTGCCGCATGGATGAATAGTGCCGCAGGAATGAATAGTGCCACAGAAGGCCGCATAGTGCCGCAGAAGGCTGCATAGTGTCGCAGAATATCTCATAGTGCCGCAGAATGCCGCATAGTACCGCAGAAGGCCGCATAGTGCCTATTTTGGCTATTTTTGGCTGTTTTATGTCCTATTTGGCTGAATTGTGGCCAGAATTTTTCCCAACTCCCAACATGAAAGTTGTAGATCTTTGTCTTGGCTTCAAGAATCTTCATGTCTCATTTTAACCAGAATTAATATGTGACTTTGGCACCTTGTGTAGTGCCCCGTCCCGCTCAGTCAATCGGAGGAATCGAAACGCCGACGGCGTTCGGACTTAGCCTTGTAACGGCTGCTCGAAGACATCGCTCAGTCGAGGTGACCGCTCGCTCAGGTGGGATAGTTTCGATAAACTTGTCTCATCTTAGCCTTCACATAATAAATCGTATGTTTTCAACTCTCAAAAGTAGGCTTGATAATAAAAGAGGCGAATTCACATAGCTAAAGGGAATAATCCCGACTGGTCGAATTGAGTTAGATTATGGAAAGGTCCAACGGTTGGCTTAGAATTGGTGCACGACGTGCTTTGAAAATAACACTCGATCCTTGGTCCCATGGCTTGGGAGAAGGAAAGTTGGTTGAGTAGGCGAAGTTATGATCGTAGCCTAAGTCATAGGCGTCGCCCGCATAAATGCTTCATAAAGCATGCACGGTCCCATCGTCCAAGGCTTGGCATAGCCTTGGCTTGCCCATGAGTTAAGTTGCGTTGAGCGGCTTGTGACCTAAGTTTAGGCACCCAAGTGACTTGGTCGTTCAAGTCGAATACGTGCACGGCACGATCCATTAAGGCAAAGCTTGACGCAGCCTTTGCTCGTCAAGTTGTTGCGAAGTTAAGTTAGGCAAAGTTATGTCGGTCGACCTAAGATATTACAAGTACTGTCACTCACGTTTTCCGTTATACGTATTTTTCAGGATACGTATACGAATTTCTGACAATTGTCAGGTGGCCCATATTTTGACTTATCTTGCTTAGCTTAGCCTTGGTTTAAATCTTGACTTGATTGGTTCAACTTGGTTCAACATGACATGACTTGGCTTGGCTTGGCTTGGCTTGGTTTGGTTTATTTTGGGTTGAGATGAGAGGGGTTGCTATATAAGTCAACTTCTTCTCTCTCCTCCATTATTTGTATTTACTTCTTCATCTTCTCCATTTACTCCTCCCACCTACCAAGTCCTAAGCAAGTGCAATTTGCTTCATGATGGATCTCAAGTTTTATTGTTCCATTCTCTTCTTTAATTGATTCTAAGCCTCTTTAGAACTTGGAGTTTTTGGTTCCCATGGATAGATTCTTGTAGATCTAGAGACAAAGTTTCTTTTTGTTTTTCTTGGTTTTGATCTCTAAAAACTTGGTATTTCGAAAAAATTAATGGTTCTATGTTGTAGAGAATACAATTTCATGCAGTTTTGGCTTTGGTTTCGCTTGATTTCGACTTCGGATGAGGAAGTTATGGCCATGGCAAGTTTTCGGAACTCTCATGGCTGAACTTGCTGTTTGGGGACGATGAACCCCATGCGCCGAAAACCCCATGCACCCGGGAGGCCATGTGCCGTGAAGTCCCGACAACGCATCCCTTGACTCCGAGCGTGTCATGCGCGTAGGTTCCTTACGCGTATGTACTGAAGACGCAACGTGAGTTTGAATTCCCATGCACGGATGTGCAGGAATTCCCATGCACGGATGTGCAAGAATTCCCATGCGTGGATTGTACAAGAATTTCCATACGCGGATTGTGCAGGAATTTCCATGCACGGATGTGCAGGAATTCCCATGCACGGATGTGCAAGAATTCCCATGTACGGATTGTGCAGGAATTTCCATGCGCGGATTGTACAGGAATACCCATGCGCGGATGTGCAGGAATTCCCAAGCGCGGATTGTGCAGGAATTTCCATGTACGGATTGTGCAGGAATTCTCATGCGCGAATTGTGCAGGAATTCCCATGCACGGATTGTGCAGGAATTTCCATGCGTGGATTGTGCAGGAATCCCATGCGCCGAAGTTGCTCTATTTCACTGTTTTTGCCTGTTTAAGTTGTTTTGTAGCTAGAATCTTGAAAAACTCAAAACATGAAAGTTGTAGATCTTTTCCTTGGCTTCAAGAATATGTCACTTGTTATTTTATGCAAGTTTTTCTTATTCATGATAATGTAAGGATAGAACACGATAGTGGCCTGTTAAGGCACACTCTTGACAAGTATCAAGTGACATAATAATTCTTGATAGTGACTCGTCGTGGTGCACTCTTGACAAGTAACTGGACATGATAATTCTTGATGGTGGTCCGTTGTGACGCACTCTTGACTTGACAAGTAACCTAACATGATAATCTCGATATGCCTTGCTAAGTAACTCTTGTCTTGACACCGTGGATGACTTTCTTGATTGTGCCTGTATAAGCCACATGTCTCGTCTTGCATCATGTCTAGGACATGAATTCCTGATTTCCCACGGTCAGGAATTTATACTGAATCTGACTATGTTAATGACTAGATTGATCAAGTAGTTCATATAGCGAGATGTTTCCAGTTACAGGCGATCCCGTTATCCCGGCCACACCTGAGGGACTTGTAGCCTGCCGTCGAGTAGGGCACATTTCCAGCCCACTGTCATGTGGGGCACTTTATAAAACAAGTTCTATGCACACTGTCATGTGTTACATACCAAGCCACCTAATAATTCTTGATAACTCTTAAATGAACCTCGCCTGGATAACCTGGATAGCTGCAGGGCTTGTGTCTGCAAAAATATTTTATTGCATCTTGCTAGTAAATAGGCTTGTGATAGCCCTAGCTAGTTAAAGTATCAAGTCGTACTCTTTGCTTGGCCGTGATTGATGGATGTAGAACAGTCTAGTCTTGTCTAAGCAATGCCAGTCTATGATTATTTCAGCACATTCTTGTTCAAGCTGCACCCTGATCGATAATTGGTTAGAGACTAAGTTCTGTTCAGGCGAAGGGTTACAACCCCGGTCCTTGTTTGGTTTATGGGTTGTAACTTGGCTACCAGAATAGTTTCTTGGTTATCTTATCGTTTATCACCCTACTATCCTATTTCTGGTTTTTCTTGTTATTATTATGCCTTATTTTCTAACTTGCTGGTTTTAGTTCCTAAGTGAAGCCTTCCTTGTGGCACTTGCTCTTTCTGGGGTCTGACCCAGCTGGTTTTGTATGGCCAGATTTTGGAGTAGGACTCAAGGATCCTCCAACCTTCCTGCTAGATGGTGACCACTAGGCGCAACACTGGCAACGAGTGGATTCTTATTTTGCTCTCCCACTCTCTTGTAAAAATATTTTTTTGAGGCGTTTAGCCGCCGAGCAAGTGTTAGCTCATTTGTAACTTTACTTACTGTCTGCCTACGGGCTGTAACATGATTGACAAATCCTAAGGTTGATCATGTATGACTGGAACTCTTGCTAGTCTTCTCATTTTGTAAGACTAGCTTCATGATCATTTGAATATGTAATGTTTGGGACGCCTTACCTTATATGTCTGATGATCTAACATCTTGTAACATTTACTTACTTGCTTGAGATTGAGACACTAGGCTTGTTCATGACCATAAGAGACTGTTGGCTTGTAGATAAACCCTCATGCATCTAGACAGCCGTGACCGTATATCGAGGTAGATTATACTTCAATGTACGTAGCTGGCTGTGTCTGTCCCCTGCTCTCCAGTATTCTGGTTCTGGGGCGTGACACAGTTTAAGTGGTGGCCCATGCAGGTCTTGTAAATCAAGAATGTGTGAGGGTTTTACCGGATAGATGTCTCAATCAGCACTCGCCTTTGATCTCTACTCGTGTCTTTTAATCTTTCTAAAATCTTGACCTGATCACATGTTTATATCCTCGATCTATCATGGTCCTTCCTTATTGTTCCCTATGTCGTTTATTCAGCGACATTGTCCCTGGTCCTACCGATCCGTAAGGCGGAGCACCTCTAGTGGACCAGCAGCAACCTGGAGACCAAGCCCAGCACTTTGGGGCGGCCTCCCGAGTCATGCATTCCGGGGACCCAGAGCCCCCAGTTCAACCAGTCCAGCCTGCAGAGCCTGATAATGGAACCCTGGTGGGTCTCATCAGGGAATTGCTTGCATCTCAAAATCGTCGGGGCGATGCCCTGCACCAGACAGTACAAGATGCCATGGGAAGAGTTGGTTACCAAGGGAACAACGCGGCCAACAGCTTCAAGCGTCTGAACCCTCCTTTCTTTGACGGCAGTAAAAATGCTATCGCTGCTGATGCATGGCTTCAGGACACATAAGTAATCCTAGAGGCAGCTAGGATTCCCAAGGGAGAGAAGGTGGCCGTTGTTCGCCTACTGTTGTTGGACTTAGCCCGCAGCTGGTGGACGATGCAAGCAGTTGGATTAGCGACGCCTGTCTTATGAACGGTATTCAGTGATAAGTTTTAGATCAAGTACTTTGATGCAGTAGCTCGATATGATCTGCAGACCAGATTCAGCAATCTCAAGCAGATAGGAAGGACGGTCGATGGATATGCGGCCGAGTTTTCTAGGCTTAGTCGGTTTGCTCCCACCTTAGTGGCGACCGAATTGGACCGAGCCCAACGGTTCCAGCAGGGACTCCACCTAGAGATCATTCTAGCAGTGGAGCAGTTCGAGCACCAGACATTTGATGCCGTCTTGCGAGCAGCGAAGAGGCATGAGTATACTTCTCAGAGGATAGTGGACCGAACCGGAGGTCGGAAGAGGTCCTATGGACAAATGTCCCATTCATCAACACCAGCCCCGGCAGCTAGGGCTTTGACCATTGGAGCCCCTAGGAGGGCGACTACAGTTTCGTTGGTTCAGCACTTGACACCGACGTACCCTCAGAAGCAGAAGCAGTCTTCCGCAATAGGCTGCACTCATTGTGGGAAGCCAGGACACGTTGTTTCAGAGTATCGCAGAGCACGGGGATTGTGCTTGGCTTGTGGGACATCGGATCACAAGATAGGGTCCTGTCCGAATAGAGCCAGTTCATCATCGTCAAACCTAACCAGTCCATCAGTTAGGGGTCCAGCACCAGTGCAGCAGCAGTATCAGCCTCCGAGGCTATTGTCGTCTCAGGCTCAGCAGTTTGCCCAAGCTCAGAATCAGAGCAGGCAGAGAGGTCACCAGCAGAGGGGACCAGCACCAAGAGGGCAAGGTCAGGCTATGGCTCTGACCGTAGCAGAAGAGTTAGCTTCAGGTGAGGTAGTGGCAGGTACCATTCTCGTCAACTCTTTTTCAGCATCAGTATTATTTAATTCGGGTGCATCGCAGTCATTTATGTCTGTACGATTCACTACATGGATAGGACTGGAGCCCGAGTCATTGTCAGTGAGGCTCAATATACTTACTGGTAATGGTCTTGTGGGAGTAGATAGAGTCTATTCCTCGTGTCGAATCGTAGTTAGCGGTAGAGAGTTTTCTGCTAGATTGATAGAATTTTTGATGGCCGACTATGATGTGGTCCTAGGAATGGATTGGTTGAAGGATCAATACACGAGAATAGACTGCCATATTGGCAGGATTATTTTTGGTATTCCAGGCGAACCAGAGTTTTCGTTTTCCAGAGGCGAAGTAGAACCTTCTCCACCAGTATTGCGGATGGCAGTAGCAGGAGCAGTTCGGTTTCCCAGAGTCGTTGAAGAGTTTCCTGATATGTTTTTCGAAGAGCTTCTAGGCATGTCGCCAGAGAGAGAGATAGAGTTCACTATCAATTTGATTCCTGAAACAGCACCAGTGTCAGAGAGAGTCTACCGGATGGCACCGTCAGAATTGGAGATCCTGTACAAGATGATTGAAGAACTCAGAACCAAGGGATTCATTCATGCTAGTGGATCACCTTGGGGAGCTCCGATGCTTCTTGTGAAAAAGAAGGATGGTACGTCAAGATTATGTGTAGATTATCGTACCTTGAACTCTGTAATAATAAAGAACAAATACCCTCTACCAAGGATAGATGATTTGTTTGATCAACTCAGTGGGGCAGCAGTATTCTCGAAGATTGACTTGTGGTCGGGGTACCATCAGATCAGAGTCAGAGAGCAAGACATCCCGAAGACAGCCTTCAGATCTAGATATGGGCATTGGGAGTTCCTTGTTATGCCATTTGGAGCGACCAATGCGTCAGCCGTATTCATGGACCTCATGAATCGTATATTTATGTCCTATTTGAACCAGTTTGTGATAGTGTTTATAGACGACATCTTGGTCTATAGCAAGACTGAAGCGGAGCATGAGAAGCACCTCCGTGTGGTTCTTCAGATTCTCAGAGAGCACCAGTTGTACGCGAAGTTCAGTAAGTGCAAAATTTTGGCTTGATCGTATTTCGTACTTAGGTCACATCATCACCAGAGGTGGAGTAGAAGTGGACCCCCAGAAGATAGTTGCCATAAAGACGTGGCCAGTTCCCAGCACCGTAGCAGAGGTTCGCAGTTTCCTTGGATTTGTCGGCTATTACCGGCGGTTCGTATCAGACTTTGCTCGGATTTCAGCACCATTGACGCAATTGACCCGCAAGGATGTACAGTTTGCTTGGATAGCAGAGTGTCAGAGTTCATTTGAGAAGTTGAAGCAAGGATTGATGACAGTACCCATTTCTACGCTTCCAGATGGGACTGGAGGATTTTCAGTTTATTACGACGCATCCGGCAAGGGATTAGGATGTGTCTTGATACAGCATAGGAAGGTAGTAGCTTATGCATCACGTCAACTTCGTAATCATGAGAGAAATTATCCAACCCACGACTTGGAGTTAGCAGCGGTGGTCTTCGCACTTAAGCTTTGGAGGCATTACTTATATGGAGATCGGGTGGAGATTTTCACCGACCACAAGAGTCTTAAGTATGTGTTTACCCAGAAGGATCTTAACATGCGTCAGAGGAGGTGGCTAGAGCTACTTGTGGATTATGACGTCAACTTGCAGTATCATCCTGGGAAGGCCAACGTAGTTGCAGATGCGTTGAGCAGAAGAGCCGAAGTTTATTTTCTAACAACACAGCCAGAGTTGTTAGCAGATCTTCAGAAGATGGGTATTGAAGTTGTTCTTCCTACCAATGTGGCATTGATGGCCAGCATGCCAGTTCAGTCCAGTATAGTTGAGAGGATTAAGTTAGCTCAGTCAGTAGATTCTAAGCTTCAGCGGCTCATAGTAGAGTGTGAAGCAGGACGAAGACCTGAGTTATACATTCATGAGGACGGTACTCTCCGACATGGAAGGCGTCTTTGTGTACCTAGTGGTGATATCAGACAAGAGATCATGGCAAATGCTCACAGTTCTCAGTATTCAATTCATCCCGGTGGCACGAAGATGTATCGTGATATCCGTCAGCATTTTTGGTAGAATGGTATGAAGAGGGAGATAGCCCGGTTTGTCTCTCGTTGTTTAGTTTGCCAACAAATTAAAGCTGAACATCAGAGACCAGCTGGACTTCTTCAACCTTTACCGATCCCAGAATGGAAATGGGAGCACATTACCATAGATTTTATAACTGAATTACCTAAATCTCCAGCTGGGAGAGATGCTATCTGGGTTATAGTTGACCGGCTCACGAAGGTAGCTCATTTTATTTCCTTCAGAATTGGCCAGTCAACGGATCAGCTTGCAGAGATGTACCTCAGGAAGATAGTCAGATTGTATGGAGTGCCAGTTAGTATCATATTAGACAGAGATTCGAGATTCACATCTCACTTTTGGCGGAGTCTTCAAGAGAGTTTGGGGACTCATCTCAAGTTCAGTTCAGCATATGATCCGCAGACAGATGGTCAGTCAGAACGCACGATTCAAACTCTCGAGGATATGTTAAGATCATGTACACTAGATTTTGGTGGTTCGTGGGAAGATCACTTGCACCTAGTGGAGTTCTCGTACAATAACAGTTTTCAAGCTAGTATTCAGATGGCACCTTTCGAGGCATTGTATGACAGGAAATACAGATCTCCTTTAGCCTGGGATGATGTGGGCGAGAGGCAGATGCTTGGTCCAGAAATGATTTCACAGACTATCGAGGTGGTCAGACGAGTCAGAGATCATCTTCGAGTTGCACAAGATCGTCAGCGTCATTGGGCCGATTCTCATCGGCGTCCTCTTGAGTTCTCTATCGGCGACCACGTATTCCTTAGGATCTCGCCTACCCGTGGCGTCATTCGATTCGGCGTACGGGGAAAGCTTAGTCTGAGGTATATAGGGCTGTTTGATATTCTCGAACGAGTAGGCGATGTGTCCAATCATCTCGCTCTTCCACCGTCGTTGCGTGAGGTACATGACGTATTCCATGTATCCCAATTGCGACGGTATATCCCGGATCCGAGCCATATCCTTGATCATTCGGAATTGGTTGTTGGTACCAACCTTTCGTATGAGGAAAGGCCCGTATCCATATTGGACCGAAGAGAGAAGGCACTCAAGAACAAGACTATTAAGCTAGTCCGCGTTGCTTGGGGTCATCACTCTTTGGGTGAGTCAACGTGGGAGCGTGAGAATGATATCTGATCGCGATATCCACACTTGTGTGACTCATAAGGTATAATATCTTTCTTATACCTTATGCTTTAATTTCTTGCTTGCATGAATGATTGTATGATTGATTGCTTAGTCATATATTGCTTGTGATTAGTATAGCTTGTCCCGACAACTCTAGCCTCTTGATTAAATTTTGAGGACGGAATTCTTTTAAGGTGGGTAGAGTTGTCACTCCCGTTTCCCGTTATACATATTTTTTAGAATACATATACGGATTTCTGACAATTGTCAGGTGGCCCGTATTTTGACTTATCTTGCTTAGCTTAGCCTTGGTTTAAATCTTGACTTAATTGGTTCAACTTGGTTCAACATGACATGACTTGGCTTGGCTTGGTTTGGTTTATTTTGGGTTGAGATGAGAGGGGTTGCTATATAAGTCAACTTCTTCTCTCTCCTCCATTATTTGCATTTACTTCTTCATCTTCTCCATTTACTCCTCCCACCAACCAAGTCCTAGGCAAGTGCAACTTGCTTCATGAAGGATCTCAAGTTTTATTGTTCTATTCTCTTCTTTACTTAATTCTAAGCCTCTTTAGAACTTGGAGTTTTTGGTTCCCATGGATAGATTCTTGTAGATCTAGAGACAAAGTTTCTTTTTGTTTTTCTTGGTTTTGATCTCTAAAAACTTGGTATTTCCAAAAAATTAATGGTTCTATGTTGTAGAGAATTCAATTTCATGCAGTTTTGGCTTTTGTTTCGCTTGATTTCGACTTTGGATGAGGAAGTTATGGCCATGGCAAGTTTTCAAAACTTTCATGGCTGAACTTGCTATTTGGGGACGATGAACCCCATGCGCCGGAAACCCCATGCGCCCGGGAGGCCATGCGTCGTGAAGTCCCGGCAACGCATCCCTTGACTCCGAGCGTGTCATGCACGTAGGTTCCTTACGCGCATGTACTGAAGACGCAACATGAGTTTGAATTCCCATGCACGGATGTGCAGGAATTCCCATGCGCAGATGTGCAGGAATTTCCATACGCGGATGTGCAAGAATTCCCATGCACGGATTATGCATGAATTCCCATGCACAGATTATGCAGGAATTCCCATGCGCGGATGTGTAGGAATTCTCATGCGCAGATGTGCAAGAATTCCCATGCGCAGATTGTGCAAGAATTCTCATACGCGGATGTGCAGGAATTCCCATGCGCGGATTGTGCAAGAATTCCCATGCACGGATTGTGCAGGAATTCCCATGCACGGATTGTGCAGGAATTTCCATACGTGGATTGTGCAGGAATCCCATACGCCGAAATTGTTCTATTTTACTATTTTTGCATGTTTAAGTTGTTTTGTAGCTAGAATCTTAAAAAACTCAAAACAGGAAAGTTGTAGATCTTTTCCTTGGCTTCAAGAATATGTCACTAGTTATTTTATACAAGTTTTTCTCATTCATGATAATGTAAGGATAGAACACGATAGTGGCCTGTTAAGGCGCACTCTTGACAAGTATCAAGTGACATGATAATTCTTGATAGTGACCCGTCGTGGTGCACTCTTGACAAGTAACTGGACATGATAATTCTTGATGGTCGTCCGTTGTGACGCACTCTTGACTTGACAAGTAACCTAACATGATAATCTCGATATGCCTTGCTAAGTAACTCTTGTCTTAACACCGTGGGTGACTTTCTTGATTGTGCCTGTATAAGCCACATGTCTCGTCTTGCATCATGTCTAGGACATGAATTCCTGATTTCCTACGGTCAGGGATTTATACTGAATATGACTAAGTTAATGACTAGATTGATCAAGTAGTTCATATAGCGAGTTATTTTCAGTTACAGGCGATCCCGTTATCCCGGCCACACCTGAGGGACTTGTAGCCTATCGTCGAGTATTTCCAGCCCACTGTCATGTGGGGCACTTCATGAAACAAGTTCTATGCACACTGTCATGTGTTGCACACCAAGCCACCTAATAATTCTTGATAACTCTTAAATGAACCTCGCCTCGATAACCTGGATAGCTGCAGGGCTTGTGACTGCGGAAACATCTCATTGCATCTTGCTAGTAAATAGGCTTGTGATAACCCTAGCTAGTTAAAGTATCAAGCCGTACTCTTTGCTTGGCCGTAATTGATGGATGTAGTCCAGTCTAGTCTTGTCTAAGCAATGCCAGTCTATGATTATTTCAGCACATGCTTGTTCAAGCTGTACCCTTGTCGATAATTGGTTAGAGACTAAGTTCTGTTCAGGCGAAGGGTTACAACCCCGGTCCTTGTTTGATTTACGGGTTGTTACTTGGCTACCAGAATAGTTTCTTAGTTATCTTATCATTTATCACCCTACTATCCTACTTCTGGTTTTTCTTGTTATTATTATGCCTTATTTTCTAACTTGCTGGTTTTAGTTCCTAAGTGAAGCCTCCCTTGTGGCACCTGCTCTTTCTGGGGTCTGACCTAGCTGGTTTTGTATTGCCAGATTTCGGAGTAGGACTCGAGGATCCTCCAGCCTTCCTGCTAGATGGTGACCACTAGGCGCAACACTGGCAACGAGTGGGTTTTTATTTTGCTCTCCCACTCACTTGTAAAAATATTCTTTTGAGGCGTTTAGCCGTCGAGCAAGTGTTAGCTCGTTTGCAACTTTAATTACTGTCTGCCTACGGGCTGTAACATGATTGACAAATCCTAGGGTTGATCATGTATGACTGGAACTCTTGCTATTCTTCTTATTTTGTATGACTAGCTTCATGATCATCTGAATATGTAATGTTTGGGACGCCTTACTTTGTATGTCTGATGATCTAACATCTTGTAACATTTACTTACTTGCTTGAGATTGAGACACTAGGCTTGTTCATGACCATAAGAGACTGTTGGCTTGTAGATAAATCCTCATGCATCTAGACAGCCGTGATCGTATATCGAGGTAGATTATACTTCAATGTACGTAGCTGGCTGTGTCTGTCCCCCGCTCTCCAGTATTCTGGTTCCGGGGCGTTACAAGTACTGTCCCGCTCTTTCACGGTTTGTCAAAGTTAAGTAGTCCCACGATCTCAAGGCCCGTCGACTTGGGCAGGAGTGTTGCGTAGAACACGGTTGGCTTAAGGCACAATACACTGACTTAGTGTTTAAGGCACGAGCTACAGCTGGTTTCAAGTCGAGTTTAGAAAAAGGACTATCAAATGGGCATTCCTAAGTTGAGTAAAAATGATATGGCATCAAGGGAGAAGGCTCGCGACCGTGGGTCGTCGAGGTATCTCAAGGATAGAAGTCTTGAACATGGTTTTGGAAGAGAGAGTAACACTGAAAGAAGGATGACTGTGTGAGACGTCAGTTTGAGTCGAGTCTTGCATGGTCATGGATAACTTGTCGACAAGGGCGATGTTTTCTCGAGCGACAACCCTGGGCCATGGGACCGATTCGGCCTGGAAGGAAACAGGGTATAGTCGTACATAAGGTTTTAGCTACTTGCGTTGAAAGGTCCCCGATTTAACCAAGCTATACGTCTCAGGATAGCTTGTGATGCTAGTGGCCAAGTTCATATAGATATCGGCACGGGCGGCAATCTGCGTGTGTGCCTTTGGATTGAGTTGAGTTGTTGAATGTGTGTACAGTTAGAACACAAATATTTGGGCCTAAGAATGGCTACAACATAGACGACGTGCTTTGGCATGAGATGTGGCGTCGAGTCTCAAGTGTTGATATATGAGTTGCATAAGTTGGGTTTGAGTTGTTCGAGTTTAAGTCAGGAATCGCCGCAAGGCAAGTTGGTTAAGTGAAACTAAGTTCACAAGTCTCGATTGGGTCAGTTGGTGATCAAAGTAGCAAGGGCCGCGAGACGGCGATATGGTTAAGTCTCACTGAGTTGCGAGGCACGGCCTCAGCAAGGGTTTGTAGCACGGTCACACGGAAATGGAGTCTATCGTGTAGTTGCGTCTCTGATTTGGGGCGTAAGGCAAACACGACTTGATAGGTTAACGTTGTTGGCACGAGAAGGGTCTAGAGGTGAAGTATGAGTTAAAGTTGTTGTTGCAAGCACGGGATGGTCTAGAGACACGAAATAGGCCAAGGCGTCGGTCCTAAAATAATCCTAAGGCAAGAGTAGAAAGACAATCAAGAAGGGACTATGTTGCACAAAGTAAATCAAACGTGTCGGTTTTGTATGGGTGGGCGAGGAGCTCATTCCACCAGTACAATTGAGTACTGACACCCACATAGTTTTCATATGCAGGCACAGGTAGAAGTTCGTGGTGTGGAGCTCGCTTGGATGCGTCGAGGTACGGAGTTCCTTGGCGATTCAAAGCGTACGGCCGCATGGAGTCAAGACTTATACGGGACATAATGTATGGACGTCGCCTTCCGAAGCTTCCGCTGGCTCAAGCGTTGTATCGAGAGATGAGAGAGAGCAGAGTGAACTTGTAATGTGAGAGAAGTGAGCTCGAGAGACTTGTAATCTTGGTCTTGTGCCCTTTGTAATCTTTGTTTCAATATCAATAAAGAGCTGCTTTGAATAACTTGTGTTTTACTTTAAAATTTCTGCTGCTATTATTCAATGTCTCTGCATAGGACTTCTGTGCGACGACCCCGTCACAGCCGCTAAAATCGACCGTTATGGAACCCGCCTTGCACGAGCGCAATCTAGGTTCGTGCGGCATCACGCCTTAGCGAGGACGATCGCTCCTACGGGAGCGGGACATGACATAATGGTATCAGAGCACGGCTTTACATCCTTGGACTATCGATTGAATTCTTTAACTCCATTGTTTCCGTAAACTCTGAAGTGTTGCTTCCGTAAAGTTGATATCGTTGGTGCGCTCTCTCTCAATTGTCCCACGGGATTGTGTCGACCTTAGCAAAGTTGAGTGCAGGATTCGTAATATTTCGAGCTAGAATGAGTTGAACTCGATTGAGTAAAGTGAGATGACTATCGATAGGGGTGCTATCGAGCGACGATATCGTCAGTGTGATATAGATGAGCGTACTTGGAAATTGAGGAATGGTTTGAACGAAAAACTTGATGAAGTCGATTTTGATTCGAATGATAGTTGAGAATTTGTTGAATGACTTCATCCCTGAGTGGTGTATACGATAGCCTCAGGGATGTCAATATGTCGATTGAGGATTCGGGTGTCGGTGAGTCTATCAGCAAGCGTCGCGTTATACAAAGCCTTAGATTGAGTGTCGCTGAACAAGTGTAGTCTTGAGATTTGACAAGTTGATTCGAACAACTTAGAAATTGACGTGCGCGGAACGTGCACGGGATTGAGAATTGCGCAAGTATGAAACGCGAAGATGATTGAGTAGATAAATCAAATCGAGAAAAAGTTAAGGTGTAGTGAACGGATGACTTGATAAAGGAAATCGATAGGTGGATCGTATAGAAAAAGTTAGCACGATGGGTAGATAGCGTGCATGAAAAAGTTAAATTTTGAAGTTACGCGAATGACTTGGAGGGTTGGAATAAATTTTGCTCGATGATTTGAGCTAGCAAGGAATGATGCAAATTGAGGAAATACGTTGGTCGATGACTTAAGATAAACGGATGAACGATACATGAATTTGGTTTGAGGAAATTGATGTTGTGAACGATTCGAGGGGAATGATCGAAATTGAATTTGAATGTCGAGGAGATTATCCAGTCGGACAATAGCATCATTCGCACGACTCAGAATTCGTTGGAAACAAAGATCGTCAGGTTACGTATATCGTCGATGGTATTGAGGCGTATCAAAGATGATATGCGATAACTCGGAGGTACTCTGACTCGGCGAATGTCGATCGTGCAAGTGTTATTATTCGGTTGAATGCTATACTTAGGATTTTGATTGAGATGAATGTTGGATAAAAATGATTGTGTCTTGATGGCTACGCGGATAACCACAGCGTCGACATTCTTGTCTTGCGCGAGCACAACTCTAGCCTAGCACATGCGTCACGTCGGATTTGGGGCGATCGTTCCGCATGAGCGCTGACATGGTGATTCATGTCGCGAGAATGATCGAACTCGAAAAAATCAGGACGCGGCAACTATGATTGTCTCAACTTGTTGGCTTGATGCGAAGGAAAATTCGAGGATGTTTGGACTTACGATTGATGAATAAAATAAACTTGAGGATTGAGTAGGTCCAATCGGCGCATCGAGAATGAATTAGTCTAGACTCGAACAAGAGTTACGTCCCGATGAGGATGATTATCTCGCGGGAGCGTGCATGGTGATTCATGCCCACCGTGGAAAATCTGACTCGCGTGAGATCGGGGCACAACATATTGTTAAGTCGGATGACCTTGTGATCGATTTCGTGAATTGGGATAAATGACTTAGGGAATGTGAAATGTGAATTATGGTTTAGCGATGAATTATGTCGTAGCGTGCTTGACTTGAGAATGATTGATAGGCGGATTATGTCGAACGTGTTCGAAAGATAGACTATGTAAGATGGTTTATTGGACGAGCGATATTGATACGTCAAGGAGTTGGTTGTGTAGTGCCCTGTCCCGCTCAGTCAATCGGAGGAATCGAAACGTCGACGGTGTTCGGACTTAGCCTTGCAACGGCTACTCGAAGACATCGCTCGGACGAGGCGACCGCTCGCTCAGGTAAGGTTAGGGGTGAGCATTATTCGGTTTTGGACCGAAAACCGAACCGAACCGAACCGAATAAGGAATTCGGTTCGGTTTTAAAAAAATCGGTTCGGTTTCGGTTTTGAAAATACTAAATTTTCTAATTCGATTTCGGTTTCGGTTTTGGGATTCGATTTCGGTCCAAAACCGAAAACCGAATAAGAAAATTTAGTTTATATATGTGTGTGTGTGTGTGTGTGTGTTATAATTATAGGTATATACTAAATATATTTAGGTATATGTTATAGGTATATACTGAATATATCTAGGTATATTTAGTTATTATATATATTAACAAAAAAACAAAAAAAAACCCAAAAACCGAATAAACCGAAAACCGAACCGATTTAATTCGGTTCGGTTCGGTTCGGTTATTGACCAATTCGGTTCGGTTTTGGTTTTGCTTATTCGGTTTCGGTCCAATTCGATTTTTGCTTATTCGGTTCGGTTGGAACCGAATAAACCGAATGCTCACCCCTAGGTAGGGTAGTTTCGGTGAACTTGCCTCATTTTAGCCTTCATATAATAAATTGTATGTTTTCAACTTGCACAAGTAGGCTTGATAATAAAAGAGACGAATCCACATAGCTAAAGGGAATAATCCCGACGGATCGAATTGAGTTAGAATATGGAAAGGTCCAACGGTCGGCTTAGAGTTGGTGCACGGCGTGCTTTAAAAATGACACTCAGTCCTTCGTCCCGTGGCTTGGAAGAAGAAAAGTTGGTTGAGTAGGCGAAGTCATGAACGTAGCCTAAGTCATAGGCGTCGCCCGCATAAATACTTCATAAAGCATGCACGGTCCTATCGTCCAAGGCTTGGCATAGCCTTGGCTTTCCCCATGAGTTAAGTTGAGTCGTACGGCTTATGATATAAGTCTAGGCACCCAAATGACTTGGTCGTTCAGAAGTCTAACGCATGCGCGGCACGTTTCTGCTATGCGAGGCTTGACGCAGCCTTTGCTCGTCGAGTCACTGTGCGTTTAAGTCAGGCAAGTTATGTTAGGCTATCGAAAGTCAGTTTGAGGCACGATGCACAGACTTAGTGTATAGGGCATGAACCACGATTGATTGAATGAGTTTTGGAGAAAGGACTATTGAATAGGCATTGAGTTGAATGAAATGATATGGTAACATGGAAAGAATGCTCGCGACTGTGGGTCGTCGAGGGGTCTCAAATGATAGAAAGAATGCTCGCGACCGTAGGTCATCGAGGGGTCTCAAATGATAGAAGGTTTGATATTGGTTTTGAAAGAGATGGTAACATTGGAAGAAGAATGACTGTGTGAGACGTCAGTTTGTGTCGAGTCTTGCATGGTCATTGGACAACTTGTCGACAAAGAGGAGTTTCCACGAGCGACAATCCTGGACGCCATGGGACCGCGTCGTTCCGGAGGAAAATAGGTATAGCCGTAGCTGGACGAATCGCTCGGGTCATTCGGGAACTTTCAGCGGCGCTAGCTACTTGCGTTGAAAGGGTCGCCGAATGGCAAGGCTATAGTCCAGGATAGCTTGTGATGTTAGTGACCATTTCATATAGATGGGTCGGCACGGGCGGCAATCCGCGTATGTGCCTTTGGATTGAGTCAGTTGAATGGGAGTACAGTTAGAACACAAGGTTTGGTCCTAAGATTTGGCATCAACATAGATGACGTGCTACGGCACGAGATGCGGCATCGGTCTTAAGTTGTTGGCATATAAGTTGCATAAGTTACGGTTTGAGTTGTCTTGAGTTTAAGTCAGGAATGCCGCAAGGCAAAGTCGGTCGAGCGGCACTTAGGGCACAAGTCTTGATTGGGTCAGTTGGTGATCAAAGTAGCAAGGGCCGCGAGGCGGCGATATGATTGAGTCTCATGATTTGAGTTACGAGGCACGGCCTCAGCAAGGGTTTGAAGCATGGTCACATGGAAATGGAGCCCCATCGCGTAGTTGCGTCTCTGATTAAGCCGTAAGGCGAATACGACTCGATAGGTTAACGTTGTTGGCACGAGAAGGGTCTTGAGGCAAGGTATGAGTTAACGTTGTCGTTGCAAGCACGAGATGGTCTAGAGACAAAGAATAGGCCAAGGCGTCTGTCCTAAAACCGATCCTAAGGCAAGACTAGAAAGATAATTGATAAGAAGTGACTATATTGCACAAAGTAAATCAAACGTGTTGGGTTTGTATGGGTGGGCGAGGAGCTCATTCCACTAGTACAGTTGAGTACTGACACCCACATAGTTTTCATGTGCAGGCACAGTTAGAAGCTCGTGGCGTGGAGCTCGCTTGGATGCGTCGAGGCACGAAGTTCCTTGGCGATTCGAAGTATACGGTCACATGGAGTAAAGACTTATACGGGACATAATGTATGGACATCGCCTTCCGAAGCTTCCGCCGGCTCAAAGACTTGTATTTGAGAGATGAGAGAGAGCTGAGTGAATTGTAATGTGAGACGAGTGAACTTGAGAGACTTGTAATCTTGGCCTTGCGCCCTATTGTAACCTTTGTTTCAATATCAATAAAGAGCTTCTTTGAATAACTTGTGTTTTGTTCTTAATTTCCGCTGCTATTATTCAATGTCTCTGCTTGGGACTTCTGTGCGACGACCCCGTCGCAGCCGCTGAAATCGGCCGTTATGGAACCCGCCTTGCACGAGCGCAATCTAGGCTCGTGTGGCATCATGCCTTAGCAAGGACGATCGCTCCTACGGGAGCGGGGCGTGACATAATGGTATCAGAGCACGACTTTACGTCCTTGGACTATCGATTAAATTTTTTAACTCGTTGTTTCTGCAGACTCTGTTGCTTCCGCAAGTTGATATCGTTGGTGCGCTTCTCTCAATTGTCCCACGGGATGTCCATACAATAAGTCTATCTATTTTGCAAAACATAGGAGAACAGTTTTTGATAAAACAAAAAGATGGTTTGCGTAAGCACGGTTGGCTAAGTCGGGCTGGGCATATACACCAAGTTGCATCGACCTTAGAAAAGTCGAGTGCGGTAATTGAATAGTGTCGAGCAAGAATGAGTTGAACTCGATTGAGTAAAGTGAGGCAACTATCGATAGGGGTGCTATCGAGCGACGATAACGTCGATGCGATATAGATGAGCGTGCTTGGAATTTGAGGAGTGGTTCGAACGGAAAATTTGATGAAGTCAATTTTGATTCGAATAATAAGTTAAGGATTTGTTGAATGACTTCATCCCTGAGTGGTGTATGCGATAGCCTCAGGGATGTCGATCGATTGATAAAGGAATGATACGAATTGAGGAAATACGTTGGTCGATGACTTAAGATAAACGGATGAACAATATGTGAAATTGGTATGAGGAAATCGATTTTGTGAATGGTTCGAGGGATAATGATCAAACTTGAATTTGAATGTCGAGGAGATTATCTAGTCGGACGATAGCATCATTCGCACGACTCGGAACTTGTTGCAAAGGAAGATCGTCAAGTTACGCATATCGTCGATGGTATTGAGGCGTACCAAAGATCGATGTGCGATAACTTGGGGGTACTCTGACTCGGTGAATGACGATCGTGCAAGTGTTATTGTTCGGTTGGATGCTATACGTAGGATTTTGATTGAGATGAATGTTGGAGGAAAAAATAGAAGTGTCTTGATGGTTACGTTGATAACCACAACGTCGACGGTCTTGTCTTGTGCGAGCGCAACTCCAGCCTCGCACATGCGCCGCGTTGGATTTGGGGCGATCGTTCCGCGTGAGCGCTGACATGGTGATTCATGTCGCGGGAATGATCGAACTCGGAAAATCAGAACGCGGCAACGTTGATTGTCTTGACTTTTCGGTTTGATACGAAGGAAATAATTGTGGATGTTAGGACTTACGATTAATGAATGAAATAAACTTGAGGATTGAGTAGGTCCAATCCGCGTATCGAGAATGAATTAGTCTGGACACAAAACAAGAGTTACGTCCCGATGAGAATGATTATCTCGCGGGAGCGTGCATGGTGATTCGTGCCCACCGTGGATAATCTGACTCGCGTGAGATCGGGGCGCAACATATTGTTAAGTCGGACGACCTTGTGATCGATTTTGTGAATTGGAATAAATGACTTGGGGAGTATGGGATGTGAATTATGGTTTAGCGTTGAATTGTGTTGTAGCGTGCTTGACTTAGAAGGATTGATAGGCGGATTATGTCGAACGTGTTCGAAGGAATAGACTATGCGAAATGGCTTGATGAACGAAGTGATATTGATATGTCAAGGAATTGGTCGAAATGTGAGTTATCGTAGGATGGCTTTGCTGAATGACTCGAACCCCATACGACAAATGTTGGGATGTGTGTAGAAAATTTATGCTCAAAGTTTAGAAATCGGAGTGATGCGAGCTTGGGTAGAAAACCCCGTGCTATCAACTTGGTTTGACCTTAGGATAGGGTCAGTTTTGATATCGTTGTTTGGGAACTGTGATTCCAATACTGACAATCGACTTTAGCCTAAAGAGATTGCCTAGCGGCTAGGCAAGATGTTCATGTTGCGAGAATTAGCATCGGTAGGATTGATTTTCAGGATTGAGTGGATGGATCGATAGATGGAATTGGATTCACTATCACAAGGCTTGGTTGAAATGCATGTATTTTGGGAACGCCTGAAATGTGTGCACGATCCAAACTAAGTGATACGCTGAATCAAGAGAGACTTGAGGAACGAGAAAGTGTCGAAGATTTTGAGATCGTGAGTTTTGAAGAAAAGATTGATAGTAGCACGAGCGTGGCTCGGATTTGGGAAACGCATAGGCGTAGGGTGTGCGAGAGTTCTTGAATGTTGAGTAAAGTGATAAGTCGATAAGTGTACTCAGTTAGTTTCGAGGATGAAACTTTTTTTGAGTGGTGTATGATGTAGTGTCCTGTCCCGCTCAGTCAATCGGAGAAATTGAAACGCCGACGGCGTTCGGACTTAGCCTTGCAACGGCTACTCGAAGACATCGCTCGGGCGAGGCGACCGCTCGCTCAGGTGGGGTAGTTTCGGTGAACTTGCCTCATCTTAGCCTTCACATAATAAATCGTATGTCTTCAACTTACACAAGTAGGCTTGATAATAAAAGAGACGAATCCACATAGCTAAAGGAAATAATCCCGACGGGTCGAATTGAGTTAGAATATGGAAAGGTCCAATGGTCGGCTTAGAGTTGGTGCACGGCGTGCTTTGAAAATGACACTCAGTCCTTCGTCCCGTAGCTTGGGAGAAGGAAAGTTGGTTGAGTAGACGAAGTCATGAATGTAGCCTAAGTCATAGGCGTCGCCCGCATAAATGTTTCATAAAACATGCACGGTCCTATCGTCCAAGGCTTGGCATAGCCTTGGCTTGTCCCATGAGTTAAGTTGTGTCGCATGGCTTATGATATAAGTCTAGGCACCCAAATGACTTGGTCGTTCATAAGTCGAACGTATGCGCGGCACGTTTCTGCTATGCGAGGCTTGACGCAGCCTTTGTTCGTCGAGTCATTGTGCGTTTAAGTCAGACAAGTTATGTTAGGCTATTGGAAGTCGGTTTGAGGCACGATGCACGGACTTAGTGTATAGGGCATGAACCACGGTTGATTGAATGAGTTTTGGAGAAAGGACTATTGAATAGGCATTGAGTTGAATGAAATGATATGGTAACATGGAAAGAATGCTCACGACCGTGGGTCGTCGAGGGGTCTCAAATGATAGAAAGAATGCTCGCGACCGTGGGTCGTCGAGGGGTCTCAAATGATAGAAGGTTTGATAATGGTTTTGAAAGAGATGGTAACATTGGAAGAGGAATGACTGTGTGAGACGTCAGTTTGTGTCGAGTTTTGCATGGTCATTGGACAACTTGTCGACAAGGAGGAGTTTCCACGAGCGGCAACCCTGGGTGCCATAGGACCGCGTCGTTCCGGAGGGAAATAGGTATAGCCATAGCTGGACGAACCGTTCGGGTCATTCGGGAACTTTCAGCAGGGCTAGCTACTTGCGTTGAAAGGGTCGCCGAATGGCAAGGCTATAGTCCATGATAGCTTGTGATGTTAGTGACCAATTCATATAGATGGGTCGGCACGGGCGGTAATCCGCGTATGTGCCTTTGGATTGAGTCAGTTGAATGGGAGTACAGTTAGAACACAAGGTTTGGTCCTAAGATTTGGCATCAACATAGGCGACGTGCTACGGCACGAGATGCGGCGTCGGTCTTAAGTTGTTGGCATATAAGTTGCATAAGTTACGGTTTGAGTTGTCTTGAGTTTAAGTCAGGAATGTCGCAAGGCAAAGTCGGTCGAACGGTACTTAGCACACAAGTCTTGATTGGGTCAGTTGGTGATCAAAGTAGCAAGGACCGCGAGGCGGCGATATGATTGGGTCTCATGATTTGAGTTGCGAGGCACGGCCTTAGCAAGGGTTTGAAGCACGGTCACATGGAAATAGAGCCCCATCGCGTAGTTACGTCTCTGATTAAACCGTAAGGCGAACATGACTCGATACGTTAACGTTGTTGGCACGAGAAGGGTCTTGAGGCAAGGTATGAGTTAACGTTGTCGTTGCAAGCACGAGATGGTCTAGAGACACAGAATAGGCCAAGGCGTCTGTCCTAAAACCGATCCTAAGGCAAGACTAGAAAGACAATTGATAAGAAGTGACTATATTGCACAAAGTAAATCAAATGTGTTGGGTTTGTATGGGTGGGCGAGAAGCTCATTCCACCCGTACAGTTGAGTACTGACACCCACATAGTTTTCATGTGCAGGCATAGGTAGAAGCTCGTGGCGCGGAGCTCGCTTGGATGCGTCGAGGTACGGAGTTCCTTGGCGATTCGAAGCGTGCGGCCGCATAGAGTAAAGACTTATACGGGACATAATGTATGGACATCGCCTTCCGAAGCTTTCGTCGGCTCAAAGACTTGTATTTGAGAGATGAGAGAGAGCTGAGTGAATTGTAATGTGAGACGAGTGAACTTGAGAGACTTGTAATCTTGGCCTTGCGCCCTATTGTAACCTTTGTTTCAATATCAATAAAGAGCTTCTTTGAATAACTTGTGTTTTGTTCTTAATTTCTGCTGCTATTATTCAATGTCTCTGTTTGGGACTTCTGTACGACGATCCCGTCGCAGCTGCTAAAATTGGCCGTTATGGAACCCGCCTTGCACGAGCGCAATCTAGGCTCGTGTGGCATCACGCCTTAGCGAGGACGATCGCTCCTACGGGAGCGGGGCATGACAGGTTGAAACGTGACTTATCATAGGATGGCTTTGCTGAGTGACTCGGACCCCATGCGACGAACGTTAGGATGTGTGTAGGGAATCGATGCTCGATATTTAGAAATCGGAGTGATGCGAGCTTGGGTAGAAAACTCCATACTATCAATTTGGTTTGACCTTAGGATGGGGTCAGTGTTGATATTGTTGTTGTTTGGGAACTATGATTCCAATATTGACGGACTGACTATAGCCTAAAAGACACAGCCTAGCGGTTAGGCAGACATTCCGGTACGGAGCGATAGAAATTGTGGAGGCACCACTCACGAGGCTCGGTTGACATGCACGTATATCAGGGACTCCCGAATATGTGCACGATCCGACTCGAGTGGTGATGGTGGAATTTGCTATCACAAGGCTTGGCTGAAATGTATGTATTTTAGGGACGCCTAAAATATGTGTACGATTCAACCAAATAATACGTTAAATTCAAGTAAGACTTGAGGAATAGAAAAGTGTCGAGAATTTTGAAATCGTATTAAAGGAAAGATTGAAAGTAGCACGAGAGTGGCTCGAATTTGGGAAATGTATAGGAGAATTGTGTGCGAGAGTCGTTGAACAGCCGAGTGATGAGTCGATGAGTAAGTACTCAGTTAGTTTCGAGGATGAAACTTTTTTTGAGTGATGTATGATGTAGTGCCCCGTCTCGCTCAGTCAATCAGAGAAATCGAAACGCCGACGGCGTTCGGACTTAGCCTTGCAATGGCTGCTCGAAGATATCGCTCAGTCGAGGCGACCGCTCGCTTAGGTGGGGTAGTTTCGATGAACTTGCCTCATCTTAGCCTTCACATAATAAATCGCATATTTTCAACTCGCACAAGTAGGCTTGATAATAAAAGTGATGAATTCACATAGCTAAAGGGAATAATCCCGACAGGTCGAATTAAGTTAGAATATGGAAAGGTCCAACCGTCGGCTTAGAATTGGTGCACGGCGTGCTTTGAAAATGACACTCGATCCTTCGTCCCGTGGCTTGGGAGAAGAAAATTTGGTTGAGTAGGAGAAGTTATGATCGTAGCCTAAGTCATAGGAGTCGCCCGCATGAATGCTTCATAAAGCATGCACGGTTCCATTGTCCAAGGCTTGCATAGCCTTGGCTTGCCCATGAGTTAAGTTGCGTTGAGCGGCTTGTGACCTAAGTTTAGGCACCCAAGTGACTTGGTCGTTCAAGTCGAATGCGTGCACGGCACGATCCATTAAGGCAAAGCTTGACGCAGCCTTTGCTCGTCAAGTTGTTGCAAAGTTAAGCTAGGCAAAGTTATGCCGGTCGACCTAAGACATTACAAGTACTGTCCCGCTCTTTCGCGGTTTGTCAAAGTTAAGTAGTCCCACGATCTCAAGGCCCGTCGACTTGGGAAGGAGTGTTGCGTAGAACACGGTTGTCTTAAGGCACAATACACGGACTTAGTATTTAAGGCACGAGCTACAGTTGGTTTCAAGTCGAGTTTAGAAAAAGGGCTATCAAATGGGCATTCCTAAGTTGAGTAAAAATGATATGGCATCAAGGGAGAAGGCTCGCGACCGTGGGTCATCGAGGGATCTCAAGGATAGAAGTCTTGAACATGGTTTTGGAAGAGAGGGTAACACTAAAAGAAGGATGACTGTGTGAGACGTTAGTTTGAGTCGAGTCTTGCATGGTCATAGACAACTTGTCGACAAGGGCGATGTTTTCTCGAGCGGCAACCCTGGGCCATGGGACCGACTCGGCCTGGGAGGAAACAGGGTATAGTCGTACATAAGGTTTTAGCACGGGTTAAAGCGGAGGCTTACAACGGAGCTAGCTACTTGCGTTGAAAGGTCCCCGATTTAATCAAGCTATACGTCTCAGGATAGCTTGTGATGCTAGTGGCTAAGTTCATATAGATGTCGGCACGGGCGGCAATCCGCGTGTGTGCCTTTGGATTGAGTTGAGTTGTTGAATGTGTGTACAGTTAGAACACAAATGTTTGGGCCTAAGAATGGCTACAACATAGGCGACGTGCTTTGGCACGAGATGTGGCATCGAGTCTCAAGTGTTGATATATGAGTTGCATAAGTTGGTTTTGAGTTGTTCGAGTTTAAGTCAGGAATCGCCGCAAGGTAAGTTGGTTAAGTGACACTAAGTTCATGTCACGCCCCGATTCTGTAGAATCGATAGTCGTCCCCCGGACGTGATGCCGTGCGAACCTAAGTTGCGATCGCACAAGGCGTAGTCATAAGGTCATCCGAAACACAACATCAAGTTAGAGTACGCAGAGAAATTGATTGACACCTTTGAAATAGAAGTAAACTTTTTATTGATATTAATATTTCATTTACATTGACTTCTTTACAATCATTGCCGTGCGGGCTACAACATGACTCGACTTACAAAATGAACGCTGATGAGATAGTCGTTCCATACATTACATTCCATTTTTACAAGCAAAAACTATTACACATTTTCCACCTGCTATCGCGGGAAGTCGAGTCGCCATCTTTTCTTTTGGACTGAATGTGGGGTCTTCTTCAAAAGGAATCCAGAAACAAGCCTTTAACACACGGACGAGGCTTCAAAAGTGTTTGCGCCGCCTTGAGCTTTAAGTGGCACGTCTTTCGTGGTTCGGGGTACCTGCATGGAGAGCGAGGATCAGTACATTATACTTTGTACTGGTACGTGGCTATTTAAGTTCCAAGCTCTTATTTGGTTGAAGAGTTTTATATGACTTAGTTCATGAATGTTTCTAACCATCCTAATGAATTTCAACAAGCATATGACAAGCATAATAAAATTTACGTCGAACTTACCCACGGCGGACCGCGTCGCACCTTATGAAACTTACCATGTTCTTTCCTGTCAATTGTTATCATTTTCATACCAAGTGCAATATTTCGTGTGGTTGGTCACTGGCTCCCAGAGCCATCGTGGACTCCTCTAGCTTTTGTTAGACGGGATCCTTTCAGCATGAGTAGCGAGTCCCGCTGCAAGTCCTCGCCTAACCCGTGCCCAGCACAGCTAATTATTTGTTTCCCTTATTGCCCGCAACGGTCCCGTGGCCTCGGGTTGCCGTACGGGGAAACGCTCACCTTGTCGACAAGTTGTCCATGACCGTACAAAGACATGTTTTTAGTTGTTAAGACATAGCCTACCTTTTCTTTGAAAACTTGCTCATTCATTCGTGTTCGTGCACTTGCATTTATCTTTTCATTCGCAACAACACTATCGATTTTGCCTAAGAAGGGGGTCGAGAAGAGAAGGGTCAGCCACTCACCTTGAGTTTACTTCAGACGAGAGAACTTGTTGGTCGTGCTAGACGTCGCCTACGCGATTACCTAAAATCACACAAGCAACCGATTAGAGCACTGCATTATTCAAGAAGTTCGATAGGAAATGCGAGTTCGAAATACAAGCCATGAAATCATCGAAAACATTTACGAAAATGTATTCAGAAAACAAAGCCAAAACCAACGCAAGCGGCGTGAAAAGCAGAGCAACGGGAGGTCTCTCCCGACTCAGCCGCAGAGTCAATCCTTGAGGCGCAACCCACTGAATATGGGACTTGGTTCCGAAGAAGCCATTCCATAACGGGGAATGGATCTTAATTCAACCGTTCCCGTTCGATCGACTCGATCGATCCTGACCTATCGGTTCCGACCGAATCGATAGCGACAGTGTTCCTTTCTCGCGCACCCCGTAGACGGAGTACGGGGCACGATATAGGGACGGGACACTACACCATAACCAACTAAAAAAAAGTTTCGTCCTTGAAACTTAAGAATAGAACCTACCTCTACGAGAACAATGAAGGGAACTTCTTCTTCATTTCTGACTCAAGCTCCCACGTCGACTCCTCGACCGAATGGTTTCTCCAGAGGACGTGAACAAGAGGGATCGCTCGATTCTGCAGTAGCTTATCCTTGCGTTCCAAGATTTAAACGGGCTCTTCAACGTAGGATAAGTCAGACTTCATCTCCAGCTGGCCAAAATCCACCACGTGGCTAGGGTCATGCACGTACTTCCGCAATTGAGAGACGTGAAAGACATTATGCACACCTTCAAGCGCCGGTGGTAGGGCAATTTTATAGGCCACTGGGGCGACCCGCTCGAGTATCTCGAACGGCCCAACGAATCTCGGACTCAGCTTTCCCTTCGCGCCGAACCGAGTAACTCCTCGCATGGGTGACACCTTCAGGAACACGTGATCGCCCACCTGGAACTCAAGCGGTCTTCGATGGGTGTCGGCGTAGCTCTTTTGCCGACTCTGTACAATCTTCAGTCTTTCTCGAATTAGCTTGACCTTCTGCATGGTCTGCTCCACCAGCTCCGAGCCGAGTACCTGCCGTTCTCCGACTTCATCCCAGCAAATGGACGATCTGCACTTCCGGCCGTACAAAGCTTCATACGGCGCCATTTGGATGTTGGACTGGTAGCTATTGTTGTATGCAAATTCTGCTAGCGGTAGGTGGACGTCCCAGCTTGATTTGAAGTCAATTGTGCAGAGTCGTAGCATGTCTTCGAGAATCTAATTAACGCGCTCCGTTTGGCCGTCGGTCTGCGGATGATAAGCTGAACTGCAACTTGGTACCCAGCGCCGACTGAAGGCTACTCCAGAATCATGACATGAACCGTGAATCCCGATCAGAGACGATGGATACGGAAACTCCGTGCAGTCGTACTATCTCGTCAAGATAAATCTGCGCTAGGCGATCAACGCTCCAAGTAACTTTGATGGCAAGATAGTGCGCTGACTTGGTTAATCGATCGACGATGACCCAGATGGCGTCGCTCCCCCGTGGTGTCTTCGGCAGGCCAACAATAAAGTCCATAGTGACGTGCTTCCATTTCCACTCGGGAATAGCGAGGTTCTGCATCTTCCCGCCCGGTCGCTGATGCTCAGCTTTCACCTGCTGATAGGCCATGCATTGTGACACGAAGAGCGCCACATCTCTCTTCATCCCGTGCCACCAGAAGGTCGTGCGGAGGTCCTTATACATCTTGGTACTGCCTGGATGCAAGGTATATTTTGCATAATGCGCCTCCGCCAATATCTTCTTTTGTAGTTCTAAATCATCCGGAACACATAGTCGGCAATTCAATCTCAGCACGCCGGTCTTATCTTCCGCAAAGTCGGTCGTACTACCTGTTGAAATTCGCTCGCGCATCTTCTTCAGGTACGAATCATCCTTCTGAGCGGTCATGATCTTTTCCAGCAAACTCGGCTCTAACTGCAGCTGCGCCAACCGTACATCCTTGAATCAAACCCGGGGGTCGATACCCATTTCATCTAAATCTCGTAGTAGTCTACGGTTGATGGATAGCGAGGCAAGATATTTTTTGACTCAGAGCGTCCGCCACAATATTTCCCTTGCCCGGAGTGTAGTCGATCGTCAAGTCATAGTCTTTAATTAGTTCGAGCCAGCGCCTCTGTCGCAAGTTCAATTCCTTCTGGGTGAAGAGATACTTGAGGCTCTTGTGGTCGTTATAGATCGCGCACGCCATACCGTATAGATAGTGACGCCACAATTTTAACGCGAACACAATCGCCGCTAACTCTAAGTCGTGCGTAGGATAGTTCTTCTCGTGTGGCTTTAACTGTCTTGGGGCGAAGGATATCACCTTGTTTCGCTGCATGAGCACACATCCGAAGTCCTGGCCTGAAGCATCATTGAATATCTGAAAACCCTCTGGCCCATCCGGAAGTGCGAGTATAGGGGCCAAAATTAGTCGCTGTTTTAGTTCCTGGAAAGAAGCTTCACAGTCATCCGACCACTCATATACGACTCCCTTTTGAGTGAGGCGAGTCAATGGCGATGCAATCTTCGTGAAATCTTTCACAAAGCGTCGATAGTATCCCGCCAAACCATGAAAGCTTCGAATTTCACTAGCAGACGCAGGCCGCTTCCAATCAGCAACAGCTTCCACTTTCTTCGGATCGACAGCAACGCCTTCGGACAAAATGATGTGACCAAGAAAGGATATGCTGCTTAGCCAGAATTTGTACTTACTCTGCTTCGCGTACAACTCATTCTCTCGAAGTGTCTGGAGCACTGCCCGTAGATATTCTGCATGCTGCGCCCTGTCCTTCGAGTAGACGAGAATATCGTCAATAAAGACTACCACAAATTTATCAAAAAAGGGTCAAAATACTCGATTCGTTAGATCCATGAAGACGGTAGGGACGTTCGTCAGGCCGAATGGCATCACCAGGAACTCGTAGTGGCCGTACCGAGTGCGAAAGGCTAACTTTTGCACGTCGTCTGACTTGATCTTGAGTTGATGATAGCCCGAGCGGAGATCAATCTTCGAAAATACCGAGGCACCTTGCAGTTGATCGAATAAGTCGTCTATGCGGGGCAATGGATACTTGTTCCGAATGGTGGCCTTGTTCATCTCTCGGTAATCGACGCACAGACGCATGGATCCATCCTTCTTCTTCACGAACAACACGGGCGCTCCCTACGGTGAAATACTAGGCCGAATAAATCCTCTGTCGAGTAACTCTTGTAACTGGACCTTGAGTTCCTTCAGCTCGGCGGGGGCCATTCTGTACGGGGCCTTGGAAATCGGTCGAGTATCGGGGAATGTATCGATGCTGAACTTGACTTCTCGGTCGGGGGGGCATGCCGGGTAGCTCTTCTGGGAACACATCGGGGAATTCTGCCACAACGTCGGTCTGACCCGCGTTTGCACCATCCTATCACATGTCTCGGACGGACGCCAAATAGCCTTCGCACCTAGAATGCAGCATCCTCCGAGCGAAAATTGCCGAGATCAGCATGCAGGTCGACGACGCCTCACCATACGAAAAGCAGAATTCAGGCACTCCTGGTATGCGGAAGGTGACCGTCTTTCCGGCGCAGTCTATGGTTGTGTTGCACGGCCCGAGCCAATCCATTCCCAGAATGATGTCAAAGTCTTTCATGTCTAGAACTATCACGTCAAGACCGATCTTTTGACCGTCGATGTAGATAATCCCGCCAGCGCAGGCTAAGTTTGTAAGAATTGGTGTGCCCGAAGGTGTGCTTACGCTAAGGTTGAGATCTAATGATATTACAGGAAATTTGTGCTCAGCGGCAAAATCTGCCGATATAAAACTATGCGAAGTGCCTGAATCAAATAACACACGAGCAGGCACATTATTGAATTTTAGTATACCTGACACTACTGTATCTGATGCCAGCGCTTCGTCTCGAGTCATGGCGTAGACGCGGCCCTGAGTGTTGAGGCGACGGTCTTGGCCATTTTGCTGTACGGTTTGAGTGGGCGGAGGAGGTCGGGGCGCCTGTCCTCGATTCTCTTGACAGTTTTGTTGTGGTCGGACGTTACGAGTCTGACGAAAGCTTGAACAATTTGGAGCCGTGTGACCCCTCTGTCCGCAAGCGAAACATTCAACATTGCGGTAATAGCAGTGGCTTTCACGGTGTCCAAATCGCCCGCAATTGGTGCACTTAGGTATCGTTTTCTTACCCTTGTAGCCGCCATTATTTGGACGCTTAGATGCGTCGTTGTTGCCTCCCGTATAGCTAGGACATTTGTGACTGGAGTGGCGCACAACGTCGTCAGCACCGGAAGGATGCAGGTTCTCAAGGCGGAGAGCGTGATTCAGAACCTCGCCCACGGTCTTGTACTCCGGGACCCCGACATGCGTACCGATAGAGTGTCGCAGACCTACTTCGAACCATCGCACACGGCACTCTTCAGTAGGCAGAAACTGACTAGCAAACTTAGACAACTTATTGAATTATGCGGCATACTGTTCCACTGTCCGACTCCCTTGCTTCAACTGCATGAATTCATTTTCCTTCGCTTGACGAACGGCTGACGGAAGGTACTGGACTTCAAAAGCTTTACAGAATATGACCCAAGAGATCGGCACGTTGGTGTTGTCCGGTCGGATCGCTCGCTTGCGCACGGCCCACCAGTCGTGCACGTTCAACCGTAGTTGAAGTTGTGCGCAGGCGACTTGCTTTGATTCTTCAATGCCGAGAAGCTCGAAGTGATCTTCTAGCTCTTTCAACCAGTCGATCGCCATGGAAGGGCCTTCGGTACCGCTGAAGGAAGTATGGCACGCCTTCTTGAATTCTAACACTTCAAAGTTGTACTTTTTTGGTGCCGCTAGTTGACGCTCGGGCTCCTCCGTATCGACTTCAATGGGTTGGATCGTCGGCACGGTGGTAGCAGGTGCGGTGACGGTAGGCGCAGTCACAGAATTTTCGTTGGCCGCCATTGTCTGTACAATCTGCTGCATGGTATCCAGCTACTTTTGTTGAAGTTTGGCATGTGCGTCGAAGCGAGCTTCGAACTGGGCCTGTCGTTCCTCTGTCTGTTGATGTCGGTTCTCGGACTGGTTCCGCTACGCCTCTATCATGCGTAGCATCCTTTCGATGGTATCGTTAGAAGGTCCAGCCCGCGAACGATGCGAACTACTAAAGCCGCTAGAAGCGCTCTGTTCTTGCTCGACCGTGGGTTCCGGCACTTCTACAATACGAAGGCAAACGCATCAGTCTCAATTTATTACGGACTCATTGTATGGAACAACTTATCTCATCGATACGAGGTCAAAGGTTTGAAACTCTAGACGCGAGGCCAAAGGATGTAAAGCCATCCTCTGATACCATTATGTCACGTCCCGATTTCGTAGAATCGATAGTCGTCCCCCGGGCGTGATGTCGTGCGAACCTAAGTTGCAATCGCACAAGGCGTAGTCATAAGGTCATCCGAAACACAACATCAAGTTAGAGTACGCAAAGAAATTGATTGACACCTTTGAAATAGAAGTAGACTTTTCATTGATATTAATATTTCATTTACATTGACTCCTTTACAATCATTGCCGCGCGGGCTACAACATGACTCGACTTACAAAATGAACGCTGATGAGATAGTCGTTCCATACATTATATCTCCTTTTTACAAGCAAAAACTATTACACATTTTCCACCTGCTATCGCGGGAAGTCGAGTCGCCATCTTTTCTTTTGGACTGAATGCGGGGTCTTCTTCGAAAGGAATCCAGAAACAAGCCTTTAACACACGGACGAGGCTTCAAAAGTGTTTGCACTGCCTTGAGCTTTAAGTGGCACGCCTTTCGTGGTTCGGGGTACCTGCGTGGAGAGCGAGGATCAGTATATTACACTTTGTACTGGTGCGTGGCTATTTAAGTTCCAAGCTCTCATTTGGTTAAAGAGTTTATATGACTTAGTTCATGAATGTTTCTAACCATCCTAATGAATTTCAACAAGCATATGACAAGCATAATGAAATTTATGTCGAACTTACCCGCGGCGGACCGCACCGCACCTTATGAAACTTACCATGTTCTTCCCTGTCAATTGTTATCATTTTCATACCAAGTGCAATATTTCGTGTGGTTGGTCACTGGCTCCCAGAGCCATCGTGGACTCCTCTAGCTTTTGTTAGACGGGGTCCTTTCAGCGTGAGTAGCGAGCCCCCCTGCAAGTCCTCGCCTAACCCGTGCCCAGCACAGCTAATTATTTGTTTCCCTTATTGCCCGCAACGGTCCCGTGGCCTCGGGTTGCCGTGCGGGGAAACGCTCACCTTGTCGACAAGTTGTCCATGACCGTACAAAGACATATTTTTAGTTGTTAAGACATAGCCTACCTTTTTTTGAAAACTTGCTCATTCATTCGTGTTCGTGCACTTGCATTTATCTTTTCATTCGCAACAACACTATCGATTTTGCCTAAGAAGGGGGTCGAGAAGAGAAGGGTCAGCCACTCACCTTGAGTTTACTTCAGGCGAGAGAACTTGTTGGTCGCGCTAGACGTCGCCTACGCGATTACCTGAAATCGCACAAGCAACCGATTAGAACACTGTATTATTTAAGAAGTTCGATAGGAAATGCAAGTTCGAAATGTAAGCCATGAAACCATCGAAAACATTCACGAAAACGCATTCAGAAAACAAAGCCAAAACCAACGCAAGCGACGTGAAAAGCAGAGCAACGGGAGGTATCTTCCGACTCAGCCGCAGAGTCAATCCTTGAGGCGCAACCCGCTGAATATGGGACTTGGTTCCGAAGAAGCCATTCCATAACGGGGAATGGATCTTAATTCAACCATTCCCGTTCGATCGACTCGATCGATCCCGACCTATCGGTCCCGATCGAATCGATAGCGACAGTGTTCCTTTCTCGCGCACCCCGTGGACGGAGTACGGGGCACGATGTAGGAACGAGACACTACAGTTCACAAGTCTCGATTGGGTCAGTTGGTGATCAAAGTAGCAAGGGCCGCGAGGCGGCGATATGGTTAAGTCTCACTGAGTTGCGAGGCACGGTCTCAGCAAGGGTTTGTAGCACGGTCACACGGAAATAGAGTCTATCGTGTAGTTGCGTCTCTGATTTGGGCCGTAAGGCAAACACGACTTGATAGGTTAACGTTGTTGGCACGAGAAGGGTCTAGAGGTGAAGTATGAGTTAAAGTTGTTGTTGCAAGCACGGGATGGTCTAGAGACACGAAATAGGCCAAGGCGTCGGTCCTAAAATAATACTAAGGCAAGAGTAGAAAGACAATCAAGAAGGGACTATGTTGCACAAAGTAAATCAAACGTGTCGGTTTTGTATGGGTGGGCGAGGAGCTCATTCCACCAGTACAGTTGAGTACTGACATCCACATAGTTTTCATGTACAGGCACAGGTAGAAGTTCGTGGTGCAGAGCTCGCTTGGATTCGTCGAGGCACGAAGTTCCTTGGCGATTCAAAGCGTGCGGCCGCATGGAATCAAGACTTATACGGGACATAATGTATGGACGTCGCCTTCCGAAGCTTCCGCTGGCTCAAGCGTTGTATCGAGAGATGAGAGAGAGCAGAGTGAACTTGTAATGTAGGAGAAGTAAGCTCGAGAGACTTGTAATCTTGGCCTTGTGCCCTTTGTAATCTTTGTTTCAATATCAATAAAGAGCTTCTTTGAATAACTTATGTTTTGCTTTAAAATTTCCACTGCTATTATTCAATGTCTCTGCATGGGACTTCTGTACGACGATCCCGTCGCAGCCGCTGAAATCGGTCGTTATGGAACCCGCCTTGTACGAGCGCAATCTAGGCTCGTGCGGCATCACGCCTTAGCGAGGACGATCGCTCCTACGGGAGCGGGGCGTGACACCTTGTGCACCTTTTACCTTGTACATTGCCCGCGCGTCGTTTGGGCCACTTCATGACTTGCGAGCACTTCATACCCTAAGTGCGTAGTACCTTTTTGTTCTCTTCCCTCTTGTGCCTTGGTCCTCATTCCTGATCTGACTACCTATGCGTGTGCTGGATAACCTTATATGTGTACTACGGTACAATCTACGTGAGCACCGAGATGATATCCTATGTGCTAAGTGTTCCTACGTGATACCTGCCAGTACCTCCAAGAGTCCAGCATTTCCATAGTGAATGGTCGGTAGCAATAACGTGGTATGTGTTGTGTGTTGTATTACACCAAGAAGGGGGTACATATGTATGACTCCATGTGCCAGTACGGATCCCTTCTTGGGGTACTCGTACAATGTACGACATCTAGGGGAGTGAGCATGTGACCACGACATGTGAACTCCAAGGATAACCTAGGGATTAACTAGGCAACTAACTTGGTAGATGCATTGGGTGCGAAGAATCTCGAGATCGTGCCATTCTAGCCACCCCAGGTCCAGTCCTGACGTGTCGGGTTGGCCACCACGGATATGGTTTCATTCGCCTTTAGCAGATGACTATATCTGACTTCTACGAGCTATGTGTTATATGTATTAGCGCGGCAGCCCTCCGGGGGACCAGTGCATACTCAATGTGCTATATGTCTAATGGTTTGGCTAGCCCTGCTGGGTTGACACGATCTGAGGATTCCTTTTAATCAGTATCGTGGAGATAACTCCGTCAATTATAGAAAGCCGCAGGAATGAATGGCCGCTTGAAAAATGACTTGACTGTGCCTTGTAACTTTCGTTAGTAACCGAGGGACATGGACTGTCATGGTGCGTGGTCCAACCCATGTCCTTGTTTGGTTGTTGGGTTGGGCTATCGTGCTGTAACAGGCTGTGGACCGAGGTTACGACCGGAAGCTTTTATTATTACTAGTATTATTATTTTATGCTTGGGTTTTATCTCACTCTTTTGTGCTCCCTTGTGGTACTTGCTATTCGGGGCTGACCCCGCTGGTTTTGTTTGGCCAGATCACGTAGCAGAGCCTGAGGATCCGACCTTCCTCCCTGACGTCAATGGTGCATACTAGGAGCATGGCTGGCGGGAGACTCGAGTGGGTTTTTTCTCCACCACTCTAGTATCTTTACTTATGTTCTGGCCTTTAATCACCGGCACCTGTTTAGTCGGCTAATCTGGATATTTTGTCTTTTGCATAATTTGTAATTAAATCAGACTGCAGCTGAATACAATTATGTACCTATGACTTTCTGGGCTAGCTAACTTATAAAGCTAGATCCCCATGATCATTTTGATGAAGCGTCGGGGACGCCTTACTGCTTTATCTCATATGTTCATTAATTGATGTTTTTTTGCTTTGAATGATTGAGACATAGATGCTCTGTGAGACCATAGGAGACTTGAATGTAGCATACACCCCCTTGTCTCTTGATAGCTACGATCGCCGTATGACGTTTGTATACCTCATATGGAGTAGCTGCCTAGTTCGTCTCTGTATTTCGGTACTAGGACGTGACACATGGAACATACATTGGATGTTTGCAAGAAGCCTAGTTGTAGCATTCGCTACCAAAAAAAATAGGACATTGGAAAAAAAAATGATTTTTTTAAATTTGAGAAAAGTCGAAAAGACATTGACCACTATTGAAAAGATTAATCGACATTTCATTTCATGGATACTGAGACGATGTTCTTAGACCTATAACCAAACAATAAGCCAAGACTACAATCTAGTGACCCTAGAGTAACTCCTCTTAGTGGTTCATAGGTAGCGTAGGTCTCATATAATTGTTATAGATCCATTAATAGAATAACTCCCATTAGAAAATATGGAAAATTGACGAACCTCAAAAATTATTGTGGGAAGCTACGACTTGGTCTGATTCCAAAACCTAGACATAGATAATTTGACCATAAAATAAGCCTAGATTAATTTTTAAGCTTAGAATAGGAATTAATAGGATTTTTTGTAATTAATTTTAGAGAAAATTTGAGTGGCATCCTACTTTTTTTATGCTTATTTAAGGTGCACCCCACAAGTTTATATGAATGTATGACACCCCCAACTTTGGACGGTTTTCGTCTAAAACGAACGGTCAACCCCGTTGACCAATTTTTTTGACAAAAATACCCCATATATGTTCTCTTCTTCCCCGCGTCAACTATTCGTCTCCATCCCTCCGCCGTGCTCGGCCCCCTCCACGGCGTCGCCGCACTCCCCCCCCCCCCTCTCCGACCTCGCCGTACCGTCCCCCCCCCCGGCCATCACCACCACCACTATCACCAACATCATCACCACCACCACCATCCACCATCATCACCCCCCCTCCCCTCCCGTTCCGCCCCCTAGCCCCCACCGCCGCCGCGCTGCTGCTGCCGAGCTTGTTTGCTCACAAGCTTTCCTATGCATCTGTCGCGCGCTGCTGCTAGAAGGCGGAGCGGGAGGGGGGGGCGGGGGGGCGGAGCGAGGGGGGCGGTGATGATGGTTGATGGTGGTGGTGATGATGATGATGATGGTGATGATGTTGGTGATGGTGGTGGTGGTGATGGCCGGGGGGGACGGTACGGCGAGGTCGGGGAGGGGGGAGTGCGGCGACGCCGTGGAGGGGGGCCGAGCACGGCGGGAGGGGGGGGCAGCCACGTGTGACGGGGAGGGGGGACACAAAAGGAGACAAGGGCATTTTCGTCAAAAAAAAATTGACCGTTCGTTTTTAGACAGAAATCGTCCAAAGTGGGGGTGTCATACATTCATGTAAACTTGTGGGGTGCACCTTAAATAAGCGTAAAAAAAAGTGGAATGCCACTCAAATTTTCTCGATTTTATTTATTTAGAAAACTTCTACAAAAATCTTGAAGCATGATGGTATCCCTTTCTAGTATATCCAAAGAAATATGTATGGGTTGGAGGATGTAAGAAATGCCCCCATAAGATTGTGGGGTATATTATCTTGAGGGGGCATCTTTATCTTGAGGCCTCGTTTGGTTCGCGGAATGGAAGGGAAAGGAAATCAATTCCTTGTAATTTCTTTTCCTTTGGGAAATTTTATTTCCCATTGATTTTTCTTTCCGATGTTGGAAACGCCAAGGAATTCGGAAAGGAAAGTGATTACTTCAATGTAGGAAAGTGATTCCTTGCTTGGATGGATGGAATCACTTTCCCCCCTAATTTTCCTTCCATTGGAAATCACTTTCCTTTCCTCCTCAATTTCTTTGACATCCAAACATAGGAAAGTAATCACTTTCCTTTCCCAACCCGAAGATTCCGCGAACCAAACGAGGCCCAGGCCAAAGCCTTACCCAAGAAAAGGTGGCCTCTCCATTCCATTTGTACTGTTTCCAATCCTACACTATACTAATTATACCCTTTGCCACTAAGGGGGCGTTTGGTACGCGATATTTTTTTTATTTCCGGGAAAATTTAAGATGGGAATCTATTACCACGTTTATTTGGGTTATAAAAAATTTATTCCCGGGAATTATAAATACCCGGGTAAATAGTTTACCCACAAAACATGGGAATTCTATCCCTTGAGAATAGGTGGGTATTTTTTTTTTGTCCGGGAAAAAAAAAATTGTCTAAATTTTTTTCTTCTTTTTTTGACCAATTTTGATTAGTTTTGAACATTTTTTCTTTTTTTGTCGTTTTTATCGTTTTTTTTTGTCATTTTTTGTCGTTTTACCAACTTTTGTCATTTTAAGCGATTTTTTGTCGTTTTTACCCAATTTTTGTCTTTTGTCACTTTTTGATTATTTTTTGTCGTTTTTATCGCTTTTTGTCGTTTTTTTCCAATTTTTTGTCGTTTTAAGCAATTTTTTGTCGTTTTTATCCATTTTTTGTCACTTTTTGATTATTTGTTGTCGTTTTTATCCAATTTTTGTCCTTTTGTCAATTTTTGTCGTTTTAAGCAATTTTTTGTCGTTTTTGTAACTTTTTTGTTGTTTTTATCGATTTTTAGTCGTTTTTAGTCGTTTTTGTCGCTTTTTGGTCATTTTTACTGATTTATGGCATTTTGTCTTTTTTGTCGCTTTTATCGATTTTTTGTCGTTTTGTCGCTTTTTGGTTAATTTTTGTCGTTTTAACCGATTTTTGTCCTTTTTTGTCGTTTTTATCGATTATTTTTCGTTTTTGTCGCTTTTTGGTTATTTTTTGTCGTTTTAACCGATTTTTTGTGTTGTTTTTAACCTTTTTTTGTCGTTTTTAACCGATTTTTTGTCGTTTTATCCGATTTTTTGTTATTTTTGTCGTTTTAACCGATTTTGTCGTTTTAATCGATTTTTTGTCCTTTTTTGTCATTTTTATCGATTATTTTTCGTTTTTGTCGTTTTTTTGGTTATTTTTTGTCATTTTAACCAATTTTTTATTGTTTTTAACCGAATTTTTTTCGTTTTTAACCGATTTTTGTTATTTTTTGTCGTTTTAACCGATTTTTTGTTGTTCTTTGTCGTTTTTGCCGCATTTTGGTTTTTTTTGTCGTTTTTATCGATTTTATGTCGTTTTTGTCGTGTTTTGGTTATTTTTGTCGTTTTTACCCTTTATTTTGTTATTTTTTGTCGTTTTTTTGTCATTTTTTTCGTTTTAACCAATTTTTGTCGTTTTTTATTATTTTGTCGTTTTTATCATTTTTTTTTCGTTTTTACCGATTTTTTTTATATTTGTTCATTTTTTTTCGTTATTATTATTTTTTATTTTTTTCCCGGAAATATTTATATTGTCACCAAACATGGGAATGTAATTTTTCAGGAAATTTAATTCCTTGGAATTTAATTTCTTGGAATTTAATTCCCGGAAATATAGAATTCCCGGCTATATAGTATTCCGCATACCAAATGTCCCCTAAGATTTGAAGGTTAAGGCACTATAGAGAAAGATACCATGTAATAAATGAGGACAGTTTAGGCCCATTGCTTTTATAACTAGCCGTTATGAGAGAGAGAGAGAGCAAAGTCCTCACAAAAATACAAAATAGCTTTTGTTTTCTCAAAGCAGTTGTAGCTTTATTCTTCTTTCCCTGCCCCTCTTGTGCGCATTAAGTCATACATACACAATCTCATGGCTATACTTCTTCTGAATACCTTTTTCTCTGTCATGTGCATGTTAAGTTAAGAAAGTTCACTAACATCAGAAAAAGAGCTCGACCAGACCTAACATAGTGATCTGATTCAATAGAGAAACAGAAAGTTGTCAACAACTTGGGATGTGTGATTATTGTCGAGTTACAACTTATGGAGTTATGTATGTAATTCCAATACTACATAATTTGGTCAGTATTTTCTAGACCTTGGCCATCTATCAACTGTTACAAGCCTAAACTTTGTGAGATTGATGTAGACCAACAATTCTAATCCTGATAAAGAAGGATGACTGAAGTCACAAAGAGATCATTCACTATTGTTCTCATGTACTATTGAGAAAAAGACCATGTTTCTGATTTTTCTAGCAAAGAAAAAAAAATGATATCTTTGCAAAATAGCCATATGTAAGGTCGATTTTTGGCATGTGCAAGTTGTGCGATCGCACATTGACTAAAAAATCGGAAGACCCCAACATTTTTAATCTCCATTAATGTGAAATCTCCTTACCTCCATAGTCTTTAGAAACTGTCAAACTCCAGTAACGGAATCCTTATTCTAGAGTAGTTAAAAAATGAACATTTTTTAGTATTTGTACATGGCCCATAGAATGCCAGAAACGACACTCGTAATATGCCTAATAGTCCAGAATATTTGATAGAAATCAGTCTTGAGGGAATTGAGAGTACTTTACAGAGATTTATGCTCAAGTTACTAAAGTTCTTATCTGAATCGTTATACTATTTGAGAGGGGGTTTCATGACTCACCACTGCCACGTAGGTGAGTCCGAACCACTGAATAATTTCTCCAACTTAAGCGAGTCAATGAACCTTAGGCAACATAAAACCTGTTATTTCTTATGATTTGATCAGTACAAGTTTCTAATCTTTTAAGTTACACAATCAGATTTGAAGGGGGGCTAGTCACCATCTTAATTTGGTTCCTCCCCCACTGGCAATCTGTTGCAGGACTCTGTACCTTTCCTTCCTACATACAAAACCATGCACGCACCAAACCCTAACGAGACCAGCTCTACTCACAAACTAACACTGCTCCGCGCCACGATCCGTCAGCGAGCTCGGCAGCCCTTCCAGCAAGCACGCCACCGGGGGTATCGTCAGCGTCTGCGACACCCCGTACGCGCTCCAGCAGAACGGGTCGGCAATCAGATCCCCCTGCGCTGGCAGGAGCTCGACGTCCGCCAGCGTGACGTTGGTGCACGGGACCGAGTCGCTGCAGCCGAAGTGCACGGGTGGGCTCCGTACGTCGTACGTCCCCCTGATCCCCGAGTACGAGACGTCGCTCACAAAGACGTTCGAGGTCTGGTTGGCGCACGACTTGGCCAGGCAGTAGTACTGGTCGATGATGATCGGGTTCCGGACGGTGTCCATCTGGATGTTCTCGAAGGAGACGGACGAGACCGACCCCGACCCCCCCTGCCACGTCTTGATCCTCAGGCCGTTGTCGGAGTGCTTGATGACCGCGTTCCGGACCGTCACGTTCGCGACGCAGGCCCTGGAGTTCTGCTTCCCTAGGCTGCCAATGCTGCACAACCAAAAGAAATCATTAACGTTCAATTACTCTCACTACCAAAATAAGTCACTAATAGTAGCGACGTTATTTAATCGACTATGATTTCAAAAAAATCAAGTACAGTCACTACTAGTGGCTATTCGTCATCAAAAGCGACTTATAGCGATACTCATTATTATTAGCGATGTTCAGTAACAACGTTGCTAAATATGTTGCTAAAACATGATATTTTGGTAGTGTGTGAGCTCAAATATATCGACGTTTTTTTTTTTGACAGTGGCATAGCTCTAGGAGGAGCTAGCTAGCTAACCTGATGCCATGGCCAGGTCCGCATGTCACATTTCTTATGTCCACGTTCACGCTGCCGGACCCGATTGACACGCAGTCGTCCCCTGTCAAGAACTTGAAAACTTAGGAACCGGTCGGTGGTTAACGTTTTTTTCGTCGAATTTTAATCGGTACTCACCGTTCGATATGACCGAGTTGTATATCCGAACGTTTCGGGTGTTCTCTACGTGGATGCCGTCGGTGTTCGGGCTCAGGGCGGGCGAGCTGATGGAGATGCGGTCGACCGTGACGTTGCGGCACTCGTCGAACCGGAAGTGGAACTGGGGGCTGTTCTGTATCTTCAGTCCATGAACTGTGAGGTTTGAGCTCATGAAGAACCTCAAGGCCTGCACAAGTAAGTAACAATGGTTAGCCATTGTGGACTTGAACTGACAATGGAGTTAGCAAAGCCAAGCGTTGGCAGTAGAACTCACAACAGGGCTGTCGCATGGTCCAGGCAATGTCGTTCCGTTGATCCCCTGTTTCATCGACATCGTAACGAGTCAGTATAGACGTTTTTTTTTCTAGTCGAAAGTTCGAAAAAATCAAGTGGTCATGGGTGTTCGATCATTTGCCTTGTGTGGTTTGCAGGGGAGATCCCACCACTTCTCTCCTCTGCCGTCGATGATCCCGCCTCCTTGCATCGTCAGCCCGTCGGCCCGGTAGAACACGAGCCACTGCCGCTTGCTGTTGCTCGACGGCCACGCGCCGGGACCGTCCGGTGGCACGATGGTCCCTTCAACCTTGAGACACAATCGTGTTTATTGGTAAGGAGGATATTGAGACAGAATAAGAAAATCTCAGTGCCAATAGACTCCCACTTCCGACAATGTACCTGTAGCGTGACAGCACCCACGCAGGGGCCGGCGAAAATGGTAGAGCGGATCATGAACGTGTAGCCCTTCGGCACGAGCACGACCGCGGGTCCTTCTTGGCACGCAGAGTCCCACGCGCCCTTGAACGCCTCCGTGTCGTCGGAAGAGCCGTTGCCGACCGCTCCGAGCGACCTCACGTTGAAGACCGCCGCGTGCGGACCCGCGCCAGGCGCAGGCGCAGGAGCAGGAGCAGGAGCAGGAGAGGGAGCAGGAGAGGGGGCAGGAGGGAGGGCGGAGGAAGAGTTGGTGGAGTTCGGCGAAGGCCCGGGAGGGAGGATCGGTTCCGGCGACTCGGGAGGGTCGGCGGCGCCCGGCGGCAGGGCAATGCTGAGGTTCTGGTGGTGGCGGCGGTGGTGGTGGTGGTGCGTCCTGCTATCAACACGACATAAGCTAGACGTGACGAGGAGAAACAACACCAATGCTTCCATTAATTTCTTCAAATATGACAAGTTGCTATTACTAGTGTATGTTACAAGTGTATGTTATGTTATGTTGCAGAGAGTGCAAGTCAGTTATATAGTAGTGAAGTGGCTTAGTGGGAGGTTGAGAATTTGTGGCTGTGCTGCTGCTGTTGCTGCTGCTGCTGAACCAATAATATGAATATTATTATTATTCTTGTAGTGGTGGTGGCAGCAGCAACCGAAAGGAAGGATATACTTTTTGTGCAGAGAGTTGGAGAGGCCAGAAACAGGAACACAGCCCCATGTTCTTGCCATTCCTTAATTTTCAGTGCATTTTCTTCTAATTAGGACTATTTTTATTCGATTAACACACTTAATTGGAATCAGAAGATTGTAACAAAAAGAGGCTTTATAAATGAGACTCGATCTTCTTGATTTGTTCATAGACATAAGTTCATATCTAGCTCCACTCAAGTTTCAAATAACAAAAAAAAACTTCAAGGAGAGGTATAAAATTTGATGTATTTATACAAAAGAAAAAAGTTTAAAAAATTTAGGAAAAAGGGGATGGGACGTCATCTTAGATGACCGCCAAATTTTTTTAAATTTTTGTATAGGATGTGGCGCCATCTTAGATGTCGTCCAAAACCTTTTAGTTTTTTTAGGGAATTTTTGACTTTCATCCCACTTGTTGATATGAATTTGTACTTACATCCCACTTTTTAATTTTATTGAACTTACATCGCACTTTTTGTCACAAAAAAACATTCATTTTGTCACGAAAAATGTTTGTTTTGTCACGAAAAATATTTTAGTGAAGAAAAGTGGGATGTAAGTCTAAAAAATTAAAAGTGGGATGTAAGTACAAATTTATATTAATAAGTCGGATGAAAATCAAAAATTCTCTTTTTTTTTATTATTGGACATGATAAATTTGAGTTTTCTCATCTCCTTATATACAATTTTATCTTTTAATTTTTTTCTTCAAATTTTAGATTAAAAGGTGTAACAATAATTTAAATTAAAAAATAAAAAACATGCTAATAATTTAAAATATCATGACTTTGAAAAATAGATTCAAGATAAAAGTTAGATAAAATTGGTAACAATTCAAAATTCTATCAAGTTAATTTTAGATTAGAATGACACAATACAAATAAAAAATATATATATAAATAAAACATAAAAGATTATATTTGGTGATAAAAAATATGTTATAATTTATCAGATGGGAATATAAATATATCTTATAATTTAACAAATGAGAATATAAAGATTTAGGTTAAATTTAGGTATCAGATTCGTCAACTACAAAAGATTTAGGTTAAATTTATTTATATTATATCATTCTAATCTAAATTTAACCCGATAAAACTTTGAATTGTTACCAATTTTATCTAACTTTTATCTTGAATCTATTTCAAAGTCATGATATTTTAAATTATTAGCATTTTTTTATTTTTAATTTAAATTATTGTTACATCTTTTAATCTAAAATTTGAAGAAAAATTAAAAAAAAAATTGTATATAAGGAGATGAGAAAATCAAATTTATCATGTCACATAATAAAAAAAACTTAAACACATTTGGGCGCCATCTAACATGGCGTCACATCCTATAAAAAAAATTTAAAAAAAAATTGGGCGCCATCGCCACAACCTAGAATAAATTAAAAAAAATTGGACGCCATCTAAGATGGCGATGGATCCTAGAACAGTACTAGGTGCCATCTTCTGCGTAAATATATCAAATTCTATAACTCTGTATGAAGTTTTCTGTTCAAATAATAATGTATAAGTGGTCTTCGTTATCTTTTCCTGAGCAAATCCAAGCCAACACTTACAAAATCAGTATAGAAATTCGAATTAATTGCAGTATAGAAATTAATTGTATTAACTATTCCTATATTTATACTTATTATACGGACCACTCAAGTTTTAAAACTAATTACATGTACCTTCTCTCTAATTTCTATTTTTTATAAACTAATAATACTGACCACCCATATGGTTAATAAAATTTGTAAAAGAGGAGTGTAATTATTTTTGGAATAGGAATAATCTGCGTAATACATATGAAACATATATAAGGTCAGTATAATTAACACTAGAAATTCTTTTTGAACTTGTTCTGAAACTTTCTAAACTTCTCTGATATAATGGAGATGTAATGGAATGGAGACTAGTTGGACTGCACACATAGAAAGAATCGAGATTAAGATTTTTTTTTTTTTAAAGGAAATTTACGCCATGATGTGATCCTACATTTAGTAAAGAGAAAAATTAATATAGATGTATAAAATCTGATGTATTTACTCAGAAGAGAAGAAGTTTGGAGTTATTACGGAAAGAGGGATGGGACGCCATCTAATATGGCGTCCAGTACCATTGTAGGATCTCGCGTCATCTTAGATGGCATCCAATTTTTTTTCTAGGATTTGGCATCTATTTTTTTAATTTTTTTTGTTATGTGACGTGAGAAAATTGATTTTCTTATTTTCTTATATAGAATTTTATCTTTTAATTTTTCTTCAAATTTTAGATATTTGTTTAAATCTAATATTAGAAAAATATCCTAAAGATAAGTTTTAAAATAATAATTTAAAATCTTAAATAATTTTCCCAAATCTTATATATAATTTGAAATCGTAGATAATTTTTTCAAATAAAATTTAAAATATCTTTAAAGTTAAGTTCTCTTAGATATTTTTTCAAATCTAATATTAGAAAGAAAAAAAATCTTAGGTGTTTGAAATCATTGATAATTTTTCAAATGAAATTATTTTTCCTACTAAATTAATTCCGTAAAATTATTTTTTTTAGTAAAATAAGCACAATTCCATAAAATTATATTTTTTTTCTTAGTAAAATAAGCAGATGGAGAAAATTTTACAGAATTAATTTACGTGTTTGATTGTCGTTATTTTGCTTTAAAAGTTATTTTTCATGGAAATTGATATCTTCCTATGGGTAGACCACTTTATCTTAATTTTAGGTTAAATTGACATGGTTTTCAAAGATAAAAAAAATAAGGATATGAAAATAAAACATTAAAAAAAATTATATTTGATACTAAATTATAATATATTTTAATATTCCCATTTGATAAATTATTACATATTTTTGTATTCTCATCCGCTAAATTATAATATATTTTATATTCTCATCTGATAAATTATAAGATATTTTTTATCACCAAATATAATCTTTTATGTTTTATTTTTATATATATATTTATATTATGTCATTCTAATATAATTTAACTCGATAGAATATTAATTGTTACCAATTTTATCTAACTTTTATCTTGAATCTATTTTTTCAAAGTTATGATACTTTAAATTAATAGCATGTTTTTATAATTTAAATTATTGTTACATCTTTTATACTATTTTTTCTAATTTAAATTAATTTTCAAACTTATGTCTAAGATATTTTTTCTAATATTAGATTTGAAAACATATCTAAGAACTTGTCTCTAAAGATATTTTAAATTTTATTTTAAAAAGTTATCTACGATTGCAAATTATATCTAAGATTTTAAAAAAATAAAATATTTAAGATTTAAAATTAGTTTTTTAAACTTATCTCTAAGATATTTTTCTAATATTAGATTTTTAAAAATATCTAAGATTTTTTAAAACTTATCTATAAGATATTTTTTTTAATATTAGATTTAAACAAATATCTAAAATTTTTAAAAAAAATTAAAAGATAAAATTGTATATAAGAAGGTGAGAAAATCAACCTTCTGACGTCACATAACAAAAAAATTAAAAAAAATGGGCGCCATCTAAGATGGTGCCGGATCCTAGAAAAAAAATAAACAAATGTGGGCGCAACTTAGATGGCATCTCATCCCTCTTCCGGTAATAATCCAAACTTATCATATTCTAAGTAAATATATCAAATTTTATACCTCTATATGAATTATGTGATTTACATTTCACTGTATCAAGTTTAGGTCTGAAATTTAAATTTAAGAGAATAGTGAAAGAAGAAGCTGAATATATTCTTTTTTTTCTTTGTTGAAGAGTAATAAAAACGTTATTTGAAGAAATGATTGTATTCATGATTTAGAGACAACTTGAAGACGATATTAGTAGGGGGAAAAATGTTGCCATTGACACTTATAAAATATAATCCTGCATAAATTTTTTTATTATTCAAATTTTGTGCATTAATATTATTCGTACTCCTAGAATGTCATCATGTACTCCCTCGATGCATGAAAAAATTAATGTCAAATTTAATGCAAGAATAGACTTAAAATTTGAATGAAAGAAAATTGAAAAGGAACGCAAAATGATATATTAGGAGTGTTAATAACAGCAAAAAAAAAAAAAAAACTATGTAGACAGGGACGAAACTATATGGAGACCAAAGGGGGCCATGGCCCCCCCCTGGAATTTGGTTTTTTTTTTTTTTTTTTTTGATTATCTAAAATTTGATAAGAAGTCTAAAAAAAATCATTCAACTCCATTCAACACTTCATGTGGGCTAAACCATCGCTTCAGCTCCATTCAACTCTTCATGGACCTTATCTAATTTGGCCATTGACTCATAAAAAAAAAAATCAAACTTAGATGTGGCCCGAGTTTGGTATGAAGTTAGTTAGGTCATATTCAATGGGGTTTCTATCTCCATGTTTCAATGGTAGAAGCACTTTCTAGAAAAAAAAATTCTTCCAGTGGTTTCTATTCCAATTTTCTTCATGCCGTTTACGTGACGCTGATATATGATGAAGTTTTTTTACGATAATTTCTACATCTAGAAACTTTTATAGAAATTATGCGTTGGCCCCACTTTCAAATTAAATCATAAAATTCTCCATTTATTATTCTCCCATCTTAATATCAGGCAGTGCCACATATGATAAAATTTGTGGAAAACTAGAGAATATATATTTTTTTGGTGCAATTTCTATGTAGGAACTCTACCTACTAGGATAAAATTTTCCTTATTATTCAATGCCAAGTAGGATATAAATTCAATTAGAATTCTCCTTTGGAGATAGAACTACCTGCAATATTTTTTCTTCTACCTCTTTAATTATTTGTGTAGTTCACTATAAATACTTATTTTTCACCTTTTGAAAAAAATAACTTTATGACTTTATTAGTTTTGTTCGGCCTCTGTCTAGCACGAGTCCTGGCTCCGTCCCTGTATGTAGACACTGAAAAAGCACGAGATAGGCATGCACCAAATTATATTGCGACAAATTATTGTTAATGTTAGAGGAAACATCCTTAAAAACTTTTTTAGTCCACTCCTAGATAATAAGAGCAACGGTAGAACTACTCAGGGTTCTAGTCCATTCAATTTTTTTTAATATAATTTTTTTTTTTTTATATAAGTCGGTCCACAACTCAACTCAACTCAACTCAACTCAACTCGTGTTCCAATCTCAATTCGAATCTATGGTCCGCTCTTGCGGTGCTTCGTCATCTTTCACCGCCGTCCTCGTGGAGAATGGCTTGTCCAACTCAGCCATTGTGGTGGAACACTGAAGTTGCAGTCCTGATCCGTGGACTTGCTTTGTTGACGCGTGGGAGGGAGGGGGAATCTGAGCTTCCAATTTGTGTGTGGTGCACTCTGGTGGGAGTTCAGTCAGTGAGTGGGTCTGGTTCGGCAAATATAATTATGATGATGATGATGATGCAACAATGGGACGGCTGGAAGTGGAAATCCTGCACGGAGGATTATTAGCACGCTCATAGATCCTACATGGTTGGTTTACAACATTCTTACCACATTTCCCCTTCTTTCGGCAGCCCCACTCCTTAATATTATACACTTATTCATTGAATGCACAACCTATCTATCATCATCATTACAAGTTGGCATCAATCTTAAAATGTTGTCGTCTTTTCTGAGTTCAAAGGAATGGACGGCACTCATCTGCAAGAGCGGACCTATGGACTAAGATGGACTTCAGTCCAACTAAAATTTATATATATATAATTATTATTTTTTGAAGAAAGGATAATCGATTTCTGAAATCGTTTCCATTGGGATTCGAATTCCGCCCACAAGAATCACATGCTTAGACTAGTGGTCGTTGACTATATATATATATATATATATATATATATATATATATATATATATATATATATATATATATATATATATATATATATATATATATATCAACGAAAATCTCAGCTTAAATCAAACTTACCCCAGTGTGATTATGGCTGCTAGGAGACTTGGCTCTCCTATATATTCTTTCGATTTTTGTCTTAGGATAAAACAAGTGAATATATACTACGAGAGGAGAGTTAGCAGTCGGAGGAAGTTACGAAGTTTTGTCGAAGTGTTGTCCGAGGTCCTATTCGTGTGAAGCCTATTTCGAGGGTGACAAAAGAACATTCCAGAAGTTCAACACCGTGAACTTACTGGCTACTAGTAGATCGACAAAATAAGGTTGAATCTTGCTTTGAGCAACGGTGATAGTCATCAGCTCAGCAAACTGTCTTCTTCAAGCATCTTGGTTCTTGTTGTAGCAACTTGGTTGTGTAGTCGTTTCTAGCAAAATCAGTTTGTAATCATTCAGATTTTTTGTGTTGTTGTAAGCAAGAAATTGTAATTTACATTTACATACTTTTAAACAATTTGCTATAACCTATAATAATATATTGTTCCAAAAATGAAAAATCAAAATTAGTTTAGTCCAAAATGGCTCGAATTCGTAGTTGGTACTTGGTCTTCTGAATGGAACATTAAACACTTCTATATTTTCGAGGAGTTCATTTTGCTAATAGTACTTGCTAGATATGTTTTGGTCATCACAAACTTTTTATTACAACTCATGTACATCTACACGTCCTTACGGTTTAAAGGGCTCGAATTCTGCTAGCTTCATCTCGTGTCCGTGCTACTTTTTACCATGAGCTACAAACGCTCGACGATCATATTTTACCTTTAAAAGAGACTTTTTCTCTCACCGACCTATGTATAAACAATTGCAAAAACTTCTCCCCCAGAACCAATTGGTCGGTTCAGTGCCGTCCATCTCCAACATCAGAATTTCCTTTCTGGTTTCAATGAGGGGAAAAAAAACACTATCTACTACCTATTAATTAATTGCAAATTGGAATTATCTGCAGTTTATTAGTGACCTGGAGGTGGCAGCAATTAAGGATAACAAGAGATTAGTGCATTCTTGTAAAGTTAAAGTTGGAGTTGGGAGTTGGACGTGTGCAGAGACAACCACATACTTAAAATATTTGATTAGAAAAATTGAAAGAACCACATACTTTGGAAAAACAAGAGGCTAGGATCAGCAAGTGCCACATCTCGGTCCGAGTCTAAAAGAGAACATGAGGAGTTAGGAAAGACGACGTTACTGACTAACATATGGACACCAAATTGCAACAGACCAGTGTTAGCCCAATTCATATTTGACAAGGAAAATGCATGTCATCTTCAGAAGCCACTAAATTGCACAACCTCATGATCACAGGAAAACAAACTCTGCAGGAACATCGACGACAACTTAAAGAACTTATCCCCAGTCCACAAAGGGGAGTGGTGGATAACCACCCTCTGGGGGAGGTCTCAGCGACGGAGGTAAGTTACCCCAGGATATTCCGATGCGATCTCTAACAACATCCCCTGTATAATAAGCACAACAAATTAGTACTTCTCCGAAAGGAGATGCATGAGGAGGTTAGATTTAATCGTACACATTTGGAAAACCATGTTGTCTGACGATTTATAACCCAAGATTTCAGAAACGAGTAGAAGTGCTCTAGAATAAAAACAGGACATGGCCTCTTAAGTCTTAACAGAGTCGAATGGAAGAACACGATTCCAGGATTCAAAGAGCCCGACCGCAGGAATTTGGGATAAAGGCTTTGTTGTTGTTGTTGCACTTCAAATAGGGGGGGGGGGGGGGGGGGGGGGGGGGGGGGGGGGGGGGGACATTGACCTTAAGGTGAATTAGTTAGGGTTGGTTTGGAATTCTTGTTGTTTTCCAAAAACTAGCAGCAGAAGCGGCTTTAGAAAACATGTGGGAGACTATTGTCAAAGGCTGCCCAAAATAGAATAGACTTCAAAAAATTGATTAGTAGTCTTTTGACCATTTTCCAAGGGAAAAAAAAAAAGAAGCAGCCTCCAATAAGAAATCCCAACATAGTCACATAGCAACAGTTGATATACCTGTCACAGAGCTGCTGCTTAATACTTGATTTCCCGCAAAGCTAGGATGCTCAATGAAAATTGGCCCTGCACATTAAAAGTTAACTAGTAACTGAGTTTTATCACAATATACTATGATGCAATGCAATTTCTGACAAAAGCTTCTAAATTAAATCAATATTTGACTAACTATTTTTTTTTTTAATAATTAGCATCTGCCTTTTCTTTATTAGAATGGTCCTCCGATAGACTATTTATGGCACATGCCTTGAATATCACCACAGAAGTAGCGTCAATACCTGTACATGATGCCAAACAAGATATATTCAAACTGATCAAATTTCTTAATATAAACATGGATTTGCAACCTTCTCATCTGAAGTCAAAGACTTTATTACAGAGAACAACTCTGAACTACTACTTCAAGCTTCCTAAATAAACATTGCTTTAGAACCTTCTCCTTTTAAGAAAATTGATGAAGTAATGTACTAAAACGAGTTTCAAGAAACTTATCATATCAAATAATTGATATTAGAAAGTATAGAAAATTAGTATGCAAGAGCTAATATTGATTTGAGAAAGACAACATTCAACTGTGTAATCATATGGATGTGAATTCATACATGGAAAATCGAACCTCGCATGGATCTGGAGAAGGCAAGTACCATACTGACAATTCTTCAAGAAAGTGGGATATGGCACAACAGGGATAATCTAGACATAGACCACCTTCGATATTATCTAAATTATTGCTAACAAAACCAGAGTGAGTTTCCAAAAAAACAACAAAGCATTCACATGATTCTTTTGGAATGCTGCATAATCCTTCTCTTCAGTTTAAATCTATAAAGGCCATCCTAATTGTCTGTTGAAGAAAGACGACAAAAGAACATTGACAAATCGTTAATCATCTTCATAATGTATGCTCGTCTTCTTCCTCCTACTTACTTGGTACTTCACATCTTGCTTCTTCATGCCCTATGCTAAAATGCAATCTTTTTCGTCTAATAGAACAAAGACACCTTAATTGAGTCGGTAAATATCAAATCTGTTTATCAAAGTGTTTCTCTGATTGCTCAAGAAATCTCTTCTCAACCGAGGAACAAGAAAAGATCATTTCGTTCCATTTTTAGTAAATTGGTGAAGGATATTCCTACAAGGCCAAAAGTAGTATAAGTGTGTGGGTGGGTGGGATGCATATTTGTCGTTTATGTCGATCAAGATGTCCGGAAATAGGTAGAACTGAATGCGAAAAGTATGGAAAACATGTTGTAATGTATTTCACCAGAAAATCAATCATGATAGCGTCACTTTCATTCTAACATATTCAAGATTAAAATGATATTTGCCATGCCGAGACATAAAAAGTGAAGATTTTCATAGTATTAGTGTGCTGAATATGGAAAAACATATTTAATGCTTTTCGAATAGTATTAATATTCTCTTTCACAAGCGTACATTTAGGGAAAATTGGTTGAGAGGATGATAACAGGGACTTAGAACTCGCTATATAGGCAGCAAGTAGCGAATTGGAGCATGGAAATCCATGTCAAAAACTTCAAACCAACGTGGAGATCTCCTATTTCCATGCCTACGGCAAAGTCAAAGATCCCAGTTCCTCTCAAGATGTCGTAGAAGGGTTCCAAGGTCAGATAGTAAGGACCTCTCTTCCCACGAACAACTACTCCCACAGGCGGTCTTGACCACTTGTTAGCCCGTCTTCTCATCCCATGGACTGCTGCTCCATCCGAAGCTTTGTCCCTTCGTCCACCCAACGACAACGCACCTATCCTAGTCCCATAATGAGGAGAGAAGACATTGTATTGTAATACACAATTTCCTTACGGTTGGCCTTCGGGAGAGAGGGAGTCTATGTGTAAGCGTTGGGCAAAGTAAACAGACATGGTTTAAATTTCTTTCTCAAGCCAACAAGTTGTCCCTAATTTCTTTTTGAGACTAAATAACTGTACGTTGTTCCATATTCAATAACATGTCAGGCTGTCAACACTATTGTTGACAACATTGCACTTATTTTCCCCTTTACTATAATACTAATTTATATATATATATATATATATATATATATATATATATATATATCGTTCCCCTGTTTCGATTGGTGAGACCGGTGGTCTCACATCTGATTTATGCTGATGACTTATTGGTGCTCCTCCAGCCTTCCATGCGGGGCATGACAGCGCTATCAGACATTATGGAGGAGTTTGGGAGGCTATCTGGGCTTCAGTTAAATCGGAAGAAAAGCAGAGTCTACTTCAGCTCCCGATGCACGCTTAAGGAGGAGAGAGCCTTCACTCTGGGAGTGGAAAAAGGTGAGCTCCCAGTGAAATATCTGGGGGTCCCGCTGACGGTCAACTACGCCAGAGAGCAGGATTGTCACAGCTTGGTGGATTTTGCTCAGAGGAGAGTGGAAGGCTGGCAGGCTGCAAGTCTATCTTTTGGCGGACGGATTGAGTTGGTGAGGTCAGTTATTGCTGGCATCACGATGTTCTGGCTCCAGTCTATACAGATCCCGACGGCCACTATTCGGAAAGTGGAGTCCATCTGTGCTGAATTCATCTGGAGGGGAGGGATATATGCGATCTCCTAGGACCAGCTATGTCACCCCCGGGAGAACGGTGGAGTGGGACTGCGGCCTCTACATGCGGTCAGGAAGGCAGCTTGTGTGAAGATGGCCTGGAGATTCATCAAGGGGGGTCGCTATGGGCGGAATGGATGGCGAACAGATACCTAAGGCGGACGAACTTCTGGGCCTGCAGGATAGACAATAACTTCTCGGTCACGTTAAGACCATCATGAGGTGTCGGTCGGTGCTTAAGACCGCTATATGCAGGAACATGAAAGATGGGACGACCACTGATCTCTGGCTTGATGCTTGGTTGGGTTCCAGATCCTTGCTGGAGATATTGGGAGGACAGCTGGACAGAGAGGCAGGCAGGGGGCTCACATGTAGTCGGATCATCAGAGATGGGATATGACGGCCAGAAGAATATACCTATACAGCTCAGCTAGCCGAGGAGATACGCCTTATTACTATTGACGATAGCCAGCTTGAGGACTCCTGGAGCTGGGTCGGCCCTGGTTCGGGGGGAGGGAGTGGGCTATTCTGCTTTCGTAGCTGCTATGACTTGGTTCGGACTCACCACGACCGGACTGAGGAGGTGGACTTCATTTGGGGGAAGGGAATTGCCCAGAAAATGCAACTATGTGCCTACCGACTTCTGCGGGGCGGACTGATGACGAGACAGGCTCCTCAGGTTTGGAATGCAGATCCCAGATACATAGTGTGTGCTATGTCATGGGGAGGACGAATCTATAAGACATCTCTTCTTTGTATGTCCGACGACCTGGCACATTTGGACTGAGCAGTGCGTGCAGCTGAGAGGAGGAGTTGGTGTGGATAGAGACATCAGGAGCATTCTTAGCTGGATCCGAGATCACAGAGGCCGGGATCCGGGGTGGGCCAGAAAAGCCAGAGTTCGTCTTGCCGCTTCCGTTTGGCACATCTGGAAGGAACGGAATAGACGTATTTTCGAAGGCTTGACTACCCCCTATTGGAATTCTACATAACATAGAATTCGATGTATCAGTAATGGCCCCATAGCATTAGGTTGGGGCATGAGAAGTTGTGATATTATGTATTGTAATACCTTTACCGCTATGTGCGAGGAATAAAATTCACCCTTATTCAATATATATATATATATATATATATATATATATATATATATATATATATATATATATATATGGATTGTGTCTTAATATGGACTATGAGCCAACCACCCTATATATGTATATTAAAGTCTCCCTCCCACCACTCAACCCTAGCTAACTTTAACCTTTATTTTCATCATTCTATGCTTCTCTTCTCTATTCTATAAACGAATCGTGTGTCTTAATACGGACTATGAGCCAACCACCCTATATATAAAGTCTCCCTGCCACCACTCAACCCTAGCTAACTTTAACCTTTATTTTCATCATTCTATGCTTCTCTCCTCTATTCTATAACCGAATCGTGCATTTACCCCAAAAACCATTAAATATTCGTTTATTTTACTTATTTGTTTCTTTGCTAAGAGAGCTTTTTGCGATGGGGAAAAGGGTTGATAATACACAACTTGATGATTCATAAGATTCAAGAAATGAGGTGTATGAAAATCTTCACAAAAGTAATGATAAGAATATTGAACAAGTCTAGATATCTACCAATGTAGATGGTGTTAATATTGAACAAGTATATCTACTAATGTAGATGGTGTTAATAGTGCTAGTACTAACAAATCAATGCAACTGGAGGAGAAACAAGTCAACTCGCATTGGTATAAGTCATATTCAAGGGTAAGGTACATTGGGGAAAAATCCACATGGTGCTAACAAATGGGAATGTAAGCACGGTAAAGAAATTCTTACAAGCACAAAAGCACTTTTATTCATATACATTTTTAGTGCTACTACTGGCATGAATTCGGCTATTCTTGCTATGCTAAAGAATCATGTGAAGCTTCAAAAGACTCAGAAGAAAGTAGAAGATGTAGAAAGATGAGAGGCCATTCCTATCTGATGTTGCACGGACAGAGGAAAATGGTGTTTATATTGTGATCATACCCGTGCAACATAGTTGACTGCATTGTATGTAGAAAATGTTTGTATCCCGTATCCGTGTATGTATCCATGCAAATAGTTCCTATCTTAAAATATTTAAAAACTCACATTGTCTAATGTTAGTAGAGTTATTTTTTAGGTTGATACTTCACATGTTATTTAATTTATAAATTTACGATCCAATGATTTGTGGTGTTTCCTATTGTGATTGATATTGTAACAGTTGTTCAAGTCGGCAACCCATTGGAAAAGGCCAACCTCCTTCACCAAGATAGTTGGTATATCCAATATTTGAATGAGTCCAAGAGATGTAGTTAATTTGATATATAAATGCATATCTATCAATTGTGGCATATCAAGTTGTTGTAACAATATCTTTGTAACCATGGTAAATAACATATTTATTAGTTGTAACCATCTGGTAGACGACATATCAAGTTTAATCATATAATGTCCTCCATATGTACGTATATAAATTGATGCATAAAATAGAAGAGAGAGAATCAACTGCCTACCCAAAAATCTTTATGGTATCAGAGCATAAGCTTCATAGCATTCATCCCTTCATGACCTCAAGCAGTTATTCTGCTTCCTCTATCATCATCAAACACAACACCTAAACCACAATCTCCAACTCCAATACGCAACCCATCATCTCCAATAATGCTACAGATCAATTACCCTCGAACCTAACAACAACAAATTGTCCCGTTTGGAGGAAAGTTCATGACTGTCACCAAAGGTTATGGACTTAATGGTTTCCTTAACGAAATCAGTCCATGTCAACCTCAAACTCTTGAAGGTGAGACTAATATTGATCCATCTTATGCACTGTGGGAGTGTCAAGACTAACTCCTGCATAATGCAATCATGACATCAAGCTCCCCAGAAGCTATGGCACACATCAACTCTACAAATAGATTCGAAGAAGCTTGGCATAAGCTCGAACATTTGTATGCCAATAAGACCAAACCAAGGATCATCTCTCTAAACCACAAACTCACTCACACTTATCAAGGTAATCGCTACATGCTTGAGTATCTCCAACTTACGGAATTAATCTCTTCTTCCATTGTATTGATCAATATATGTAGAGTAAATTATATGGTTAAATTTAATATGTCATCTACCATATTGTTACAATTAATAGTTATGTCATCTATCGTGGTTACAATAAACTTGATAAGCCATCTATCATGTGGTTACAACTTAAAAATCATAAACACGTATTCGAATTTCAAATTACCTACATCGCTTATAGTCGTCCAATTATTGGATATCCTAATGAATGATTAATGTTCCATTTGTGAGCTTTCAGCTAGTAGGGGACGCAAATCTATGATGAAGATTTCAATCGGATACCAATTGCTTGGTTGTGTTTGCAAGCCTCGATTTGACTCTTACATAAAAACTTGATGTTAGGAAAGGTTTGTCTTGTGTCTCTATAACAAATGGTCCATTTATTTATGAGCGAACGACGGGAATTGAACACGTGCATGGTGGATTCACAATCACTCCTTGACTGGGAAGAAAAAAAAATGATCGGTTATGCGACACTTCTATCTTATTTGGTCTATCTCCCGGACCTAGCATTGTTGTCAAAAAAAAGCTTTGATGTCACAAACCGACTTTCTTTTCCTCTATCTGGACGAAATTTGATGTGAATGTACCTATTGGTTTCTCCAGCCTATTCTGTTTCGTAATTCTGTTTCGTAAGTAGAGTTGAAAAATACAAGTCCACGGGAACGGTCTTTTAGCTTAACAAAGAGGCAAACAATTGATGCAACAATTGTTAATGCACTATGTCTTAACAGAATTCTATTTAATATTCTACGAAATTTTTAGTTTTCTCAAAGGTAATAAACCTCCCTCTTAGAAAAAAAAATGTTGGCATCAGATTAAAGCATTTGACTTCTACAGCACGTGAGGAGTTTAGCCAACAATTTAGTTTAGAAATATGAACAAGTCTCAGAAATTTAAAAAACAGGCATTTTTCAGCACACGAGCAATTAGCTTTTACAAAGTAAAATAAGATCTTTACGGATACGTAAGCCAAAACAATATTCCTTGCCTATATCTACACAGGCTAGGTGCTGATAGAATAGCCATTTGAACATAAAAGCAGGTGTAATTGAGCGTTGTATTTCTCTTCATTAATGGAGTGGTATAAATAGGAATACAATTAAACTAACTTACTAACTAATAGGACTGAATACACAGTCAGTTTCTCTAACTTATCTAATAGCATAAATAGATAAACAGAGTAGATAACTAATCCTAAGAAATAGGAACTAACATAGTTACAATAACTAATCCTAAGAAATAGGAACTAACATAGTTACATTAACTAATTTAGACTAATTCTAACACTCCCCCTCAAGTTGGTGCGAAAATATCTTTCATGCCCAACTTGCTGAGACAATCATCGAACTTCTGCCTGTATAGACCCGTTTGTGAGTACGTCTGCAAGTTGTTCTGTTGTTGGAACAAATAGCATGCAGATTTCTCCTTTCTCGAGCTTCTCCTTTATGAAATGGCGATCTATCTCCACGTGCTTGGTCCAGTCGTGTTGGACCGGGTTAAGAGCAATGCTGATTGCGGATTTATTGTCACAGAAAAGCTTTATAGGTGAGCTTGATTCGATTTGAAGTTTCTCCAGGATATCTCTTATCCAAATGACTTCGCATATTCCTTGTGCCATAGCACGAAATTCAGCTTCTGCACTGCTTCGGGCCACTACCTGCTGCTTCTTACTTCTCCACGTCACCAAGTTACCCCAAACATAGGTACAATATGCTGAGGTTGATCTTCTGTCATCTAAACACACCCGGCTCAGTCTGCATCGGTATAAACCTCTGCCTGCTCTCGTTTTTCTGCAAGAGTATTCCTTTTCCTGGACTGCCCTTGAGGTAGTGTAATATTCTGTACACAGCCTCGAGGTGACTTTCAGATGACTATCCATATATTGACTTACAAGATTCACAGCATAAGCGATGTCGGGGCGAGTGTGAGCCAAATAAATCAATTTTCCAACGAGTTTTTGATACCTGGTTTTGTTCGCCGGTAGATTCTCCTTCTTTCTTGTTAAGCCGGTGGTTGAGATCAATCGGTGTTGAAGCCGGTTTGCACCCGAGGAGACCAGTTTCAGACAGGAGGTCCAACACATACTTCCGTTGTAAAATTGCAATTCCCTTTGGTGATCTTGCGACTTCCATTCCCAGAAAATACTTGAGGTTTTCCAAGTCTTTTATCTCGAATTGTTGAGCCAAGAAACGCTTTAGTTTTCTGAGTTCAGCCTCATCGTCTCCTGTCATGACCATGTCATCTACGTAAACAATTAGTATGGTCATTTTACCTCCCAGAGTGTGCTTATAGAACATGGTGTGATCAGACTGAGCCTGTTTGTAGTGCTGATCCTTCATCGCTTTAGAAAACCTTTCGAACCAGGCCCGGGGAGACTGTTTAAGGCCGTATAAAGCCTTCTTTAACCTGCACACCTTTCCATCGGAGTTCCTGTCAAAACCGGGTGGAACTTGCATTAATACTTCTTCTAACTCTCCATTTAAGAACGCATTTTTGACATCAAATTGTAACAATGGTCAATCGAGATTCACTGCTAAGGAGAGCAAAACTCTAACTGTGTTAAGTTTGGCAACCGGAGCAATGTTTCCTCGTAGTCTAGACCGTAGGTTTGAGTGAACCCACGAGCGACTAGTCTCGCTTTGTATCTTTCCACGTTACCATCAGCGTTGTATTTTTCCGTAAATATTCACTTGCAATCAATCGTGCGTTTGCCCCTCGACAATTCAGTCATTTCCAACGTCTCATTTTTCTTTAGGGTTCTCATTTCTTCTAAGACTGCCTCCTTCCACTTAGGAATACTTAGAGCTTCGTGTATAGAGTTAGGAACCTCATCATTAGTTATACTGGTCGTGAATGCCCTAAAACTTGGAGATAGGTTTTGATAGGAAACATAGTTTAACAGCGGATATAAAGGAAATTTCGTGCAGGTTCGGATTCCTTTTCTTAGGGCTATGGGTTCATTTAGGCTATTGTGAGACGATTCTACTGATTCAGGGTTGACCAACTCTTCTTGGGATTCAATGGCTTGAGATAAATCAGGAAATGGAGAAATATTACCTGAACTTATGCTCGGTTCGGATGTTGGCAGCGTCGGAGAGTCTTGTGCAGCTCTCGTGTGCCCTCTCGAGTGAACCCGGAATTCAGTAGATTGGTTCTCGATGGGACTCGTTTCATTAAGAGATGAAATACTATTACTGTTATTCTCAGCCCGAGGCACATCATGTGATTGGTGGTGGATATTTTCAATGTTTTCACATAAAGGTAAGGCTTGTAATTTTCAAAACTGATCTTCATTATGAGTGTTCTTCCCCTGAAGAGAAGTTTTCTCAAAAAAGGTTTTGTTCAAAAAATGTGACATCCATACTTACGAAAAATTTACCCGAGCTAGAGTCAAAGCATTTGAAACCTTTTTGTGTTGGAGAAAATCCTAAAAAAAAATACATTTAGTACCTCTTGGATCCAATTTTTCTTTTTTACACTCGTTGGAAAATTAGTCGGCAAAGGTTCCATCATTATCTCACCATCCATCGCTCTAAACAATGTCTTACATGTTCCTAATCTAACATGTAATCTATTATCTGTCAATAAATTAGCCTCTGATTCCCAATGTAGACTCATTTTTTCACCTACTGGTTGTGTCTTTCAGGACCTATGCTCGGAGAAGATGATTGGCAATGCTAAAGCGCACGGCGGACTTTACTATCTCTCAAAAGTCAACTCGAGTAAACAAATTCAGAAACCTCAATATTCTATTTTCGTTTTCTTATCTGATAAAATAATGTTATGGCATTTTCGCTAAAGCCATCCTAGCTTTGGGTATTTAAAACATTTGTTTCCTACCTTATTTCAAAATAAAAGTATTAATTCTTTAAAATGTGAAATTTGTCAGTTAGCTAAGCATAAAAGAGCTTTTTTCCTTCTGTTAAATATACTCCATCTAAACCATTTTCACTAATACACAGCGATATGTGCGGACCATCTCGAATCAAAAATATTTCAGGAACGAGATGGTTCATCACTTTCATGATGGTTTGGTAGTTAAGTACTTTGCTTGGCATTCTATTAATTAGATATGAAACAGTTAGTATAGCATCTCCCAAAAAAATGCTTGGGAACATTCATAGAAAACATTAAAGCTCGGGTGACTTCAAGTAGGTGTCTATTTTTTCTTTCGGCAATACCATTCTGTTGAGGTGTATCAACACAAAAACTGTGATGGATGATGCCTTTTTCAGTTAAGAATTGTCCTAAAATTATATTAAAATATTCCCTACCATTATCGGTTCTCAAAATTTGAATCTTTGTTTGAAATTGAGTTTCAAGCATAGTGTAGAAATTTTTGAATGTATTAGATGCCTCGGATTTTTCTTTCAACAAACAGATCCATGTGTTCCTAGTGTGGTCATCAATGAAACTGATGAAGTATCTCGTTCCTGAAATATTTTTGATTCGAAATGGTCCCCACGTATCGCTGTGTATTAGTGAAAATGGTTTAGATTGAGTATATTTAACAGAAGAAAAAAAAGCTCTTTTATGCTTAGCTAACTGACAAATTTCACATTGTAAAGAATCAACACTTTTATTTTGAAATAAGGTAGGAAACAAATGTTTTAAATACCCAAAGCTATGATAGCCTAAGCGAAAATGCCATAACATTATTTCATCAGATAAGGAAACGAAACTAGAACATTGAGGTTTCTGAATTTGTTTACTCGAGTTGACCTCTGAGAGATAGTAAAGTCCTCCGTGCGCTTTAGCATTGCCAATCATCTTTCCCGAGCATATGTCCTGAAAGACACAACCAATAGGTGAAAAAATGAGTCTACATTGAAAATCAGAGGCTAATTTATTGACAATAATATATTACATGTTGATTAGGAACACGTAAGACATTGTTTAGAGTGATGGATAGTGAGATAATGATGGAACCTTTTCCGGTGATAGCTGAGAGAGATCTATCTGCAATTTTTACTTTTTCATATCCAGAACATGGAAAATATGAGTTGAATAGATAAGATAACCCAGTCATATGGCCAGTAGCCCCTGAATCTATGATCCAGGGGTTAGGAATTTTTGTAGAGACACTTAGGGCTGTTTTAAAGCTATCTTTCTGGGCAAGTGAGGATGAGGAAGGTGAGGATGATGACTTATGTGAGGTCCATAGCTTATACAGTTGCTCTAAGTCTTCTTTGTTGAAGAAGGTCTGCTCAGATTATGAAGTTTGGGCTCCTTGCTCGTTGGAAATGGTTTGAAACACTTGATAAGCACTTTTGTTGTCGTGGGAGGATCGCTGAGATGGCTGAAAATCAGCTGGCTTGCCATGGAGCTTCCAGCATTTTGCCTTAATATTTCCTAGCTTGCTGCAGTAGTCGCAAATCGGGCGATCAGATTTCTTCGGAAAGTGGTGGTTGGAGTCGGTGAAGCATTGGCTCGAGTCGGACCTAGACGTTATCATGGCGATGGTATCCATCTGAGTGACTAAGGTGTCGGTGATACCGGGTCCGAGCATGACTTGGCGGCGGCTCTCCTCTCGATGGACCTCTGCGAAGACTTCTCGAGTGCTTGGAAGTGGCTCTCGGCGAAGCACTCTTCCTCTGACTTCATCGAGCTCTTTGTTTAGCCCAACAAGGAAATCGAAAACTCACTCCTTCTCGATGATCTTTTGGTAGAAGGCGCTGTCTTTTGAGCAACTCCATTCATAGTTGCAGTAGAGATCTAGCTCATGCCACAACATCTTGAGATCGGTGTAGTATTGAATGACGGTTTTCTCATCTTGCTTTGTCTTTCTCAGCCGCGTCTTGATCTCAAAGTGTTGGCCTGCGTTTTCGAGATCTGAGTACGTCTCCTTCACCGCCGTCCAGATTGCGCTTGCTAATGGAGAACGGATAAGTCCTTCCTAAGTTCGCCTCCATGGAATTCACTAGCCAGAACATGATCATCGAGTTCTCGGCCTCGCACTTGTCATAGCCAACTAGATCCTCGGATGCGTCTGGTTTGACCGTCATTCCTGAAAGGTACCCAAACTTTCCTCGTCCTTGGACAAAAAGTTTAACGGATTGAGATCATTACATGAAATTACCTCCATTGAGTTTATGTGAGGTAATGGAATAGTTTTTGAAGAGATCCGGTGGTGGAGATAGAATTCGATCCACCGGACCAAGAAGATTCACCACTAAAATCGGTGCTATTAATACTGGATTAGCCATCTAGAATTGGCAGAATCCTATATAGGTGTTTATAGGTATTTTATGGCTCTGATACCATAAAAGCAGGTGTAATTTAGCGTTGTATTTCTCTTCATTAATGGAGTGGTATAAATAGGAATATAATTGAACTAACTTTCTAACTAATATGACTGAATACACAGTCAGTTTCTCTAACTTATTTAATAGCATAAATAGATAAACAGAGCAGATAACTAATCCTAAGAAATAGTAACTAACATAGTTACAGTAACTAATCCTAAGAAATAGGAACTAACATAGTTACAGTAACTAATTTAGACTAATTCTAACAGAACATATCCATTATTTGGAAAACACGATAAAGACACACGACATGAGATGATGCGCTTACGAAAATTGGATCCATTCACATAAGGGCAAACTCCATATATTGGTAGAAGGCTTCCTACTTATGGTTTTGGGTTTTGTCGCCTCACTTCGCTCGCCTCAACCAGCACGAATTCTAAATTAAATTTGAGTTAAAAGAAAGAAATTTATTTCACTTTCACGGTGGATGTTGGAGTTAGTGCTCCAAGATTTTTTAGCAAATGACGTAGCGATTAGACAACTTAAAAAGTTTTATGCACTTCAGTATACACGTTATTTTTCAAAGCATCTTTAACCCTATCAAGCATGTTATCATCCCTTCATATACTTCACCCATTATCTGACCATCTTGATCGCAAATTGTAACGAGCATATAAGTTTGCTTTGTGATGGCCAATATGTTTTGAGTCTCATCCCGAAATTTATCACTTCCTTCGTAATTTGTAACCAAAGTACCATCTATTTTTTGTATTTTCATCACCATTCTTCATTCATTCCTTCCATGAATTCAAAACTAACGACGTAGTTAAGGTCTCCTTCATCAATCAAACGTTTGAGCAATATATACGTGATGCAAATATTGTTTTAGCTTACCTTGAGAAGTTCCAACTTTAAACAAGTTCTAAATATTGTCAATGCATTAAATAAAATACTTGATAGTACCTTTACCCTTAGGATATGAATCTTGACACCAATCAAAATAATTTACGAAGTCTTTAAATATCAAATTTAAAGGATGAACTAAACAGAGAGAAAATAAAATATGAAAGTAGCTTTTGTACTCCCTTCCAAGAGTTGTTCAATTTAAAACATTGTCACTAGTTGATCACATTAGAAAGACCCACTTCCTCAACTGCCTTCAATGATAATTATGTCTAATTTCTCAATCCCAAACTAGTCTTTGACATATAATCACTTGCACCCTGACTATCCATTGCTAGGACATAAGTAAATAATTTTTCTCACTTTCGATCACCCATCAAAAACAATTGATACACCATCCACGTGTCTTTCACAGAAATCAAATCCCTTTTGGCACTTGTTTTCATCTAATCCAGTTAAGTTCTTACTTTCTCAGAAGATAGTGTTTTTTAACATTTTGGTTCTCCATTAATAATATTCGCCATTTCACAAATTTGCGGGTCCTTATAAGTTAGAACATTAAACCCTTCAAGCTCCATAAGAATTTTAGTGTAGCAAGATATCTTTTATTTCTTACTTATACCCAATTGGAGCACCATAAAATATGAATACAAGTACATGTGCTCATGAAAGTTTTTTACATTGCATAAACTCCCATCAATTAGCACCACTTGGATTTGTTTCCTTGTGATGTAACCTTGAAGTTGAAGATAACTTCATCATGCGAAGCCACAAAATGCGAGTTAACTTGTTTTTCCTTCGGTTGCATTGATTTATTAGTCCTAGAACTAGCAACACCATCCATACCGGACGTGTTCAACATTCTCAGAATCAATACTAGAAAGAAATTCATACACTTCAGCTTTTGAATTTGAATAATCAAGCTATATATTATCAAACCTCTCTTGTCCAAAAAAAACATGTAGAAAAGAAATTTAATGGCTTTTGGCAAAAACATGTAGCTACATAATAGAGGCAAGGGAGAAGCAAAACAATGAATAAAATAAAGCGAAAAGTTGGTTAGGGTTGAATATTCTGGAGGGTGTCACGCTTTAATGTAAATTCACTATATTGATATATATACACACAAAATTAATGCAATTAAGAATTATGTATTAAAAGTTATATTAGAATAAAGGGGAAAATAAGTTTAATCCATAATAGTGATGGCAACTGGCAAGTTACCAAAATATGGACAATGGACAGTTGTGTAGTCTGAAAAAACATGTATGGACAGATGTGAAGTCGTAGTTCACTTTGCCCAACACCTAGACAAAGGCTTTGTTCTACCTAAAGTCGACCCACCAAAAGCCAGCCACGCAAAAATTGGAGTTTATAGTTGTTAGAGTGTGTGTCTAGTCTATGTGTAGTTCCACATTGGATAGACTTGTACGAGGAAGGTTATAACAGAATATTTGATTTCCATCTGATTGTAAACTATAAGTTGTTAGAGATTGCCATATAACCAACAATAGGAAAACTACCTTATTGGCAATGACATTCCATCAACAGACAAGGAGCACTAAGTAGTTCAAACTTATAAGAAGAGAAGAATTCTAGTAGTACAGATTTATGGTCAATCTTGACCATTGTATAGGAGAAAAATTAAACTGAAAAGGTAGAACATTTACAGTACACTACTCACCCATAGTAGTGGTTGGTGGGTTGACTACATTTCGCGCTGGATGAAAATATTTGCATGCATCTCCATATTTGCAAGTTCCCTGTAAGCAACAAAATCATATATTCGAATGAAACCAACCCATCCTAAGAGCATGGAAAAGGCTAAAGTCAAAGATAGGTAGTAGGCCGGGTTAGATCTGTAGACCAAATAGAATATGGAAAAGAAGGAGACGCAATTAGAGGTAGGGACCTTGCAGAAATACCTTAATATCGTGGCTACATAAGCACTAACAATTCATAGTTTACAATTAGATGGTAAGCATTAACGATTTACAGCAAAGTCTCTCTAGTTCGGTTGATGCAAGAGAGAATGGATACATAGTAACATAACTGTATACTGGCAAGAATCAGATGGTTGTAGTAATCTACTACAAGGGGAACATGATCGACTCCAAAAATCTCTGACAATACACCTTCTAGAGGCCACTTTGGCATCCTCAAAACCCAAACAAGTCTCAGGGGTCTTCTACTAGAAGCCCACAAGTCTAATGTTAAAATCCTATTTAAGATCATGTTATGTATGTCACAAGACAAGGTTGAGTCATGGAGCCTTGACGTAGTCACTTCCAGTCTCAGAAAGTATAGGAAAATGTATCAGTTTATTTATTGTGCATGCTAATTGTGTCCCTTGCAAGCAACCTATATGACATAAAAGCAACCCAAAGCACAGTAGAAGGGGCAATCAGGTTCAGAAGTAACAAACTTATACTTGTTGGAAAAGTGAATGTATTTTTGACTTGGATAATTAATTAATAATAAATGTTTTATTAAAGTTCCAATAGGTGTGTCCAATTTGCAACGAATCTATCTATTGGAAAAGTGTGTCGCTTCCAAACATTATGTCTACTCACATTGTGTCTCTTTGTCATTTATAAAATCATAGTGTTCGAGTAATTCAATTCACTCAATTCAAACATCAAGCATTAAGTCCAAGAGAGAGACTATCTATATTACTTCGTCCAGTTCCTGCGGTGTGAAGTGCTGCTACCGAAGGAAAAGTACCGTTGTATCCTGGGAGACAACGTCGTCATTAAACCGTAAGTACCTGTGTGGAACGAATATTGTCTTAAGGACATTGAACCAAGTTCAAGCCTCGGTCTCGGTCAGATCATTTATTTATATTATTTATATTATTCTGTCTCTAAAATACAGAGTTGGCAATTTTTACTAACAATACTCTCAGACAACGATGTAGTATCCACTTGTCAGTATTGGAAGATTGAAAAGCACATAATGAGCACAGTTTATCATCCCCAAACATATGGCCATTCAGAGGTTACTAGAATATGCCAGTATGAGATGCTTTTAGGTACCAAATATTGCAATGGCTACCGTCGGCTGAGCATTGTTTGAATAGCAACTGCATACATCTTACAAAATGACTACTTAAAAGCTTTTAATGGAAATTGGAAGGTAGCCAGTCACTTAATCACCTATTAACCCAACTCTGCTAAAATGCATATAGTTGAAGAACAGTACTGTCAATGTCATTCTTTTGTTGCTGAAAGATCAGAATAGAAATGCCTCAGGAAAGGATGAAGAAGCAGGCATTAACAAAGAGACGGAATCAAGGCGTATTTAAATTCAAACCATTCGGACAAGTTACTATAGGGAAGAGGAGAGCCAAAAAGTTCTCTCCTAATTACAATGGTTCATCCAGCATGGTGTAGAAAAATAGATCAATTGCCCTATATGCTGGATCTCTCGGAAGAAATAAAATTCATCCAACACCCATGTGCCACATTTATAGAGGAAAAGACGAGACCATAACTCCATCTCTAGAAGAAGGGATAAGAGAAAAAAAAAATCATTTATAGATAAGAATGGTCAAAGGAAAAAGTGCGAAATGGTTGAGGTTCTTATTTAAAGTTAAGGAGGGATGAAGCAGAAGCCACATGTGAGGAATATCGCATTCCAGCTTGCAGTTTCCCTATGTCGGTCTAAAGAAAATGTTTCGTTGAAAGAATGAGTCGACAGAGGCCTCCATTAGGAGGGTCAGTAGTTAGAGGGCCAAGTGTCAAGTTGGTATCATCTGTCCAGCAGAAAGACTTTACATAGAATATCAGGGTTTGCAGAGTAGAATTGCTTTGGATGAACTCAAAGGTAGGCAAATATTGAGCACAAGCACTTAGAAACAATTCTAACCGAACTTTCGCATGCAAGCATCTTGTGTTTTTCGGATACAAGGTTGACACTAGGACTAGTGTACTGAGATCAAACCTCGGCAGTGTTCTAAAATAATAGCTACTAATTGGACGAGTAATCAGATGTTAAACCAAATAATCAATTGACAACTTAAGCAAAGTTTCTAAGTTGTTGCATAACTGCGATTAACCATCCACTAGTTACCTAGACACATGAACAGATATATATAGGGGTCCACTAAGGTGGAATCCACATGCACAATCATAGATATAAAAGGTGCAAGGCACTCAAAGAGCATTCTGGAGTGAGGCGTGAGAAAAGTGCGAGTCTCTTGAAGGCGAGGCACACATTAATTCATAATTACATAAAAGTTATTGATGAATCATTTGTAATAAATAATTCTTATAAGCAAACGAACACTAGATTCTTGATGTTTTCTTTTTTACACGATAATGTGATTGATTTTTTTTAATGTTTTGTTCACACTAACAATAGGCAATACCATACTGATACTCTAATAGTAGGTACCAAGAATTCAAATTAAAAGGAAGATGAGACTTAAGTACTTTACTTCCAATGGTAAGTAAAAATAATATGCAAAATAGAATATGTACGAGGCATGTCTCAGATGGGCTTGAGATAATATCTAAAACGGAATATGTATGAGGCGTAACTCATACGGGCTTGAATCTCGCTCTATGAGGCGTGAGCATCATGAAGGGAGCCTCGCTCCACCTACATTAAGGCGTCAAGGGATGAACCTCACGCCTAAGGAACGTCTCAAGCGCTCTTTTGACAAATATGGTCACAATCTGGGCAGCCCATTATATCCTCTCATAGCTACCATTTCTACAATACATTTCGTTCGGGTTTGGTGCAGTGCACGTGGGTATTGGTATCCTATCGAACTTTGACACGTGCATTCTCCTTAGGAAATTTCCTATGACCCCTTAACCTATGGTGCCCTATTTTGATCCTCAAATATTGCTTCTACGCTTCCTATTACCAAATCTCACCACAACCTATGCTATAAGCCTATAATAAACATGATACTGCAAACAATTCATTACCATCTTCACCAGTTTATCCCAAAAAAATCGAACTTTATTTCCACCACTAAAAAAAACACCCAATTGAAATGAATCTCTAGACTCTAGTCTTCGTAAAGAAACAACGCGAATAACGAGAATGCGGAGAGCTGTACCGTGCGGACGAAGTGGTGGCAGACCCCGGCAGCGGCGCTCCCGTCGGGGTTCCGGAGAATCGCTCCGTGCGGGTCTGTTATGTGCAATCCACAGTTCAAAAAAAAAAAAAAAAAGAGGTTTCTTTTAATCAATCAACGAATGCATGCAAACTGTTTGTAAATATTCCTGAAAGAGGAAGACAGTGAGATACAAAGATGCGACCTTTGAAGGAGTCGTACCACAGGGCTCTGGCGCGGTGGTGCTGCGCGCCGGAGAGGTGCCTCCGGCGGGCAGAGGGGGTGTCCTGGAACTGCTTGTCGCAGTAATCGCAATGGTATTTTCCCAATGGCATCTCTTTCTTCCTTCTGGGACTACAATATAATAAGAATACATATATAAAGACCAGCTAGAAAAGGCCCATGTCCATAACCTAGCCCATCTTATAGGCCTAAGCCCAAATATTTTCTGAAAAACTAATACTAAATGATGTAGTTCTTTGCATATAAATAACCAAACTCAGCTACCTTTTGTGGTCAGCCGGAAAGAGGTATAATTTCCTTGGCTAGGCAAACGATCTCATAATCGAACTGCATGTAATGTAGCGTGCACAAAGTCCCGTGTGTTACGCAGGACACTTCAAAAAAAGTTCTAGGCTAGCCACTTGAGAGATTAATGAGTTTCTCCATAGGAAAAGTCTAAACAAACTGAAAAAGGCGACCGCACGGTCGAAAATGACGTCACGTGTCGTCCACCCCCCCCCCCCCCCCCCCAACCCCCCAACCCCTTTTGTGGTCAGCGGAAAGATCTCCTTGGCTAGACGAACGGTCTCATAATCGAACTGCGTGTAACATAGCGTGCACAAAGTCCCGTGTGTTACGCATGACACCTCAAAAAAAAGTTCTAGGATAGCCACTTGAGAGATTAATGAGTTTCTCCATAGGAAAAGTCTAAACGAACTGAGAAAGGCGATCGCACGGTCGAATATGACGTCACGTGTCGTGACACCCCCTCCCCCCTCCCACGCACACACACAATTTGGTTGGGGGGACCCATAGAAACAAGTCCCCTAACACAAGTAAACGAGGCCAACCAATGGGGGACGACACATGGCATCGATTCACACACCAATCGTCCCTGCGGTCTGTAAGAAAGCACTCTTCTCTATAGAGTTTCCAAATAATTTTGGAGGAGATGAGAACAAGGTCATGAGTGTTCCCCAGTCTTTTTCTTCATTTGTGGGACTAAAAATGAGAGAGATTTCATCAATTCATTTTCTAACCCTTGAAGTTATAGGAGATTATTCCTATTTTTGGAAGAGTTTTTTTTTAGAAATAGCATTTAATAAGATATTTTGTTTATTAACAACACATTACCATGAGACATAGAGTTCTCTATTCTATTATTCCTAGAGTACCCCTATAAAAACAAGATATCTACATTAAAATACAATATGTGTCCCAAATGATCTTTCTACTTTGAAATATATTTTCTTAACATATTGAAACAAATGTTGTACCACTTGAAGCATTTTACAAAATTGTACAAAGGTTTTTCTTATCATAATTTTTGTTGTGACTAAAATGTTTGCACTTTGCATTACACCAAAAATCAATAATATTGTCCCTATTTTTGCAATATAATACTGCCATTGTTACTTCTGGCATGATGAAGTTCCAACTACCAACCAAAGCAATATTGTGTCCGACTACAACTATAGAAACACTATAAATTTACAAATAATGCACCATTATTTGTAAGTAGATGATGATTTTTCAACACTTCATCGAATATCATATACAATAAATATTATATAATATTTCTATTTAGAAACATTCGAGAGAATTTTCAATGTTTACTTACATTTTAATATTTAGGGAATAGATGATATTAAAAATTGACTTGATCCTCAAAATGTAGTTAGTGGGGGGGGAGTACTTTGTAGACTATGTCAGATTGTGGAAAGGGTTCGGTGGAGAGTACTTCCTTGATTATGCTAAGTTTTGACCATTTCGCAATTCCAGATTTTGGCACAACCAAAAGGCGGCCTTCATCCAACGTATATTGGTCCTGGTCGCCATCGAAACTTGTGTCAAATGACGGAGCCATCGTTTACTAATTGACCCTCTTATTGTTTTAAAAATAAGCGGCCATGTATGGTTTTTCTTATTGGTTGGATCTTGTTAAATGGACTTCTTCTTCTTCTTCTTCTTCTTCTTCTTTTTTTTTTTTTTTTTGTATAAATGGACTCTCTCTCTCTTTTCTTTTGTAATATATATATATATATATATATATATATATATATATATATATATATATATATATAGAGAGAGAGAGAGAGGTGGGATCGGATTCACCCCCTATTTTTTCCACCCTCATTATCATCCCTATCTCCTCCGTCGGATCAAATCTCTACATCCAAAAATAGAAACACCAAATCTTCCTAATCTTCCGTATGCTACATTAATATACAATAGAGAAAAATTGAGAAAGGAAAAAAAAAAACTCTACATCCAAAAAATAGAAAGACCAAATGTTCATAATCTTCCCTATGCTACATTAATATACAACAGAGAGAAATTGAGAAAGAAAGAAAAAAGCCTCTGCTCATTTAATTTAGTATATATATATATATATATATATATATATATATATATATATATATATATATGAAAGTTTTGTGGTGAAACTTTTGAATTCCTAAAATATCCTTCAACTTACATGTCATTTATATTTAAGAGAAAGCAATAAAATTTGTATGCAAGTTTTCTTTTTCTATACAATTATTCATGTTCTAATAGTAATAAAATTTTCTATTCTTATCATTTTTGAAATATTATTATTCTCAATAGAAAATTTAAAAAAAAAAATAAAATTTGTAATTTAAATCTTTTGACATCGTAAAAAAAAAGCACAAATACATGAATAATCATCTGAAAAAGACGAAAAAACGACAACCGACAACCAACCTTATGATATTCTAATTAAAATACGTGCAAAGCACGTACATGTAGACTAGTGTGTGTATATATATATATATATATATATATATATATATATATATATATATATATATATATATATATATAATTAGATCAAAAGTCTCGTCGAAGTCCCGTTCCCCATGCACCATTGGATCGGGAGTGGGAGGGGAGGGGGCTCGATCCAACGGTCGAGGGACGGATGGGACTTCCGCGGGGCGCTCTCTCTCTCTCTCTCTCTCTCAACCCCCCCCCCCCCCCCCCCCCCCCCCCCCCACCCCGCGCACACATATATATCCCACTCCGGCCCCGCGTCCCTTTGGGCGTGCCATCAGGTCCCGCCGTCGTTGTTGCTGATGCGTTGTCGCATGCTGGAGCCTTATTCTAGAGAAGGGGTTGTCGGAGAGAGGAGGAAAAATAAGGAGTATATTTCAGTCATTTTTCAATTGACACCGGTAAGAAAAGAATAGGGGGAGGATATTAAGTTGGTACCTATGAAGGTATAAAATTATAATATAGGCTTAATTATATAAAGAAACTCAAGGGGCCTGAAATTTTGTTTTAAACCCCATCTAATCGGCAAGGAGCTGGTACAGACCCAGCCTATCTAACCTGTGGAGACCCAAACCAAATTCTTGGTCGAACTTGATTTGGGATTTTTATTTTTTTTTACCCTTCATCCGGTCCGGACCGGTGTTGTAGATCGGACTGAACTGGGTCGAACCAAACTTGGTTAAACATGGTCAAAAGTACGTTGAGCCAGCTAATGCTTGACTCACCTTGCATCCTGAGTCCTGACAAACAAACAAGAAAGAAAGTAGTATAAAGTAACATAGAAGAACAAAGTGAGGTGACCAGCTTTTGTCATATTTTTTAGTATGACTAATCGCTTAAGTTTAACATTATGATATCACTAGTATTCATCCAATCACTATATTTTTTATACTTAAACTTAGCGTTGTCTTAAATGTGCATTATATATCGTACTGTTTTGTTCGTCTAGTATGTATTTGCAGACAAGCAGTTAGAAAGATCAAACCATAACATATGCATGAAAAATCCATGACAGGGCAAGGGCGGTGTTATACCACAATTTTTTTTTGAACCGCCAACGACATCTTCGGACCTCGCACTTAGGGGGTCGAGGGGACAGCGCCCCCGTGAGGGTTGGGGGGCAAAGTCCCCGAAAGATATACAGAATTCGATCAGCTTATATTTGGACAACTGCCGTCAAGCAAAAAGGCATCATCAAATTGCTCTGAAATTTATCATTTGTTATGTATTTTTATGTTTCTTTTATAGGACAAGATGTGCATTGTGTAGTGTTGGCACTAGGAAGCTCAAACCCAATCCTAAACAAACATCAGCCCAGCAAACCAAACTGACAAAAACCCACATAACTAAACTAGTCGATACAGATCGAACTCGGTCCCTCTAACCCAGTTTGCCATTTGACCATTCTCTCTTGAAGACCAGGCTCTAATGTTCGAATTTATGAACGTTTGGGGACCGAACTCTGTCCGAACTTAATTGGTCCCCAATAAACCTGTAAATAGGCATTGAATTTCCCATTATTTTCATCAATTCTTTCAATCTTTACTTGCCTATATAGTTGAGCTATAAACCTTCTCCATTCCCAAATCAACTCCCAGCCTCCTAGTGCCAACGCAGTTTATAAGTCTGATCGAGTTGTAAAAGTTAGATTTTCAAGTGTTTCTATTTACACTTGTTGTTTGAAGTCGACAAGCTCTTTGTATCAAAAGCTTGTGCTTGTGAATTCGTTGTGCCAATCGGATCAAAGCACGAGGTATAAGAAGTCGCAAGATCTTCGAATCAAAGTTTGTGTTTTACTTATAGTGGATTCAACATCAAGCAATAGTTCTCGAGATTGGACTGGTCCTCTCTTCGGGATACTGGTATAAAATCTCGTTGTTTGCGTTTGCTCTTCTCTACTCTTTTATTTTACGCATTTTAATTTGTTATCTTAGTTGACTAACTTTTGCTTAATTAGAAAATTATTATTTTGTTGCACTCTATTTACCTCCTCCCTCTAGAGTTGTCATACAGTCCTACAACTTTTTAATAAATCTAGATAATTCCTCAATGTGGCCTGGAGTTATAAGTGTGAATGGGCATGGCAGCCTGAAGCCCGGCCTAGGACCGACCTGGTCAAACCCTAGTTGTGCTAGCCCATGCTCAGTCAACGGTCCAACTCGGCCCGGCCTGCAAGGAATCCATGGTCGGGCTGTGTTTTCGCCCCCCACCCCACCTCAGCCCACCCCCACCCCACCCTACTCTACACACACAAATAGATTCAAGTTATCTGCTTAGTTCCGCTGCAATGTTGTTGTTTATGAGAAATATTATTAACCGTGATGGTTTTGCCTTGTACAAGTACAATATATACTTGTACGGCATCACGTCCAGTGGCTATCTTTCGATTTTCCAGAATCGGAACGCGACACGTCCAGTCCGACTCAGACTGAGTTCTAGATATGACTGACATTGAAATTTCAGGTCTGGGTCCGGCCCTGACCGACCGACTTATCCAAACCGGACCGGCCCGACCCAGATCAGGTCAAGCTTGATCAATTTCGAGACCAGGTCATCCAGACCCGCCCGGCCCATATAACATCTTGACATGGGGTTGAAGATTCAACATAAGACCAAGAGTGGACCCATATAACCATGTCATCCTCCTCTTGCCATGGCCATGGGTAGCCCTAGAGTCCTAAAACAATAACTTATCTCACAAACCATTGACCATGTGACTCAACCAATTAATTGCGTACCAAGTTGTCTCTCTCCCTCCTATTTTTTTTTCAAACCTCTCCACTCCCCACCCTCCCCCTCTCCCACCATTCAATTCGTAGTCAACTCAACAAACACCCCCACCCTCACAAATCATCCCCACATGGACTCACACCACCATCCTCAATGGCCCCTCTCCTCTCCTTCCTCCTCCTCCTCCTCCTCCACTTCTCCTCCTCTCGTGCCGGTCCGATCTCGGAGGAGTTCCTCTATCCAGACTCCAACTTCACCACCTTCCACTTCGTTGACACCGCCGGCGTCTTCCTCCACTCCCGCAACTCCACCTTCTCCGCCGCGCTCTACGACCCCGACCGCAAGAGCGTCCGCTTCTACCTCGCCCTCCTCCACCCCCTTTCCGGCACCGTCGTGTGGACTGCCAACCCCGACTCCCCCGTCCCCTTCTCCTCCACCCTCTCCCTCTCCTCCACCTCCCTCTCCCTCCTCTACCCCAACGGCTCCGTCGCGTGGTCCACTCCCAAGCTCGACATCCTCGCGCTCCAGCTTCTCGATTCCGGCAATCTAGTCCTCCTCGGCGCGAACAATTCTACGCTCTGGCAGTCCTTCGACCACCCAACAGACACTCTACTCCCCGGCCAGAGGCTGCCCGTAGGCTCGTCTTTGTCCAGTCCCAAATCGGACTCCGACCTCTCCGATGGCGGCCACCGCCTTATTATCGACCCCGACGACGCCTCGTTGACGTGGAAAGGATCGCAGCAGTACTGGAGACTGTCGAAGGACCCGAAATCCGTCAAGGACTACAGCGCGGACGTTGCCTACATGGCGCTCAACGCGACGGGACTGCTCCTGTTGGACGCTTCCGACAGGCCCGTCTTCCGCGTGGCTCTGCCGCCCGCTACGGGCTTCCGGACCGGGAGACTGGAGCACGACGGACGGTTCACTGTCGGCGGCAACGACTTCGTGGCGCCTCCCGGGGTCTGTGGCCTCCCGTTGAACTGCGGCTCGCTCGGCCTCTGCACCTCCGGCTCCAACCGGTCCTGCAGCTGCCCGCCCTCGTTCGCTGCCGCAGAAAACATGGGTTGCTCCCCGGCTGACGGCTCCGTTCTTGGATCACCGTCGTCCTGTGGTGGCGCGTCATCTTATTTGAGCTTGGGGAACGGAGTCGAATACTTCGCGAACGACTACTTGTCGGCCACGGCCTCCGGTGGCGACCTCTCCTCCTGCCAGAGCCTATGCTCGGCCAACTGCTCCTGTCTCGGCTTCTTCTATAGGAACTCCTCTCAGTCTTGCTATCTACTCAAGGACCAGCTCGGCTCGCTGGTCAGAACATCGCAGCCTTCGTCTACCGGCGTTGGCTACATGAAGACGCTGAAATCACACTCGCCGCCCGCGGCAGCGGCGGCAGCAGGACGGGGTTCTTCCAATCTTCTGCCCATCCTGCTGCCGTCGATAGCCGCAATTCTCCTCGTCCTGACTCTTTCCTTTGTCGGCTTAAAGTGGTGGAGGAGGAGGAGGACGAATAACAAGAACGATCACGCGTCGAAGCTGCCCGTGAAGGAAACCAAGCTCAGGCGGCTATGGCACCACCGGCAGGCGGAAGACGACGATGAGTTCAGCGACGGGGACGAGATATCGATACCGGGGCTCCCCACGCGCTTCACCTACACCGAGCTGGCGCTGGCCACCAACAACTTCGGCACTTTGATAGGGACCGGCGGGTTCGGGTCGGTCTACAAGGGGGAGCTCCCCGACGGCGCTCTGGTCGCCGTCAAGAGGATCACCAACATGGGGATCCAGGGGAAGAGGGAGTTCTGCACGGAGATCGCCGTCATCGGAAAGATCCACCACGTCAATCTCGTCAGGCTCCGGGGCTACTGCGTACAGGGGACCGACCGGATGCTGGTGTACGACTACATGAACCGCAGCTCGCTCGACCGGTCCTTGTTCGGCCAAGGCCAATGCCCCGTGCTCGAATGGCAGGTAACTATTCTAGTTGCAATAGTCATATGCAGTAGTACATTCGAACTCGAGTCTGGTTGTGACATGAGACTCTGATGGCAGGAGAGGCTGGAAATCGCGGTGGGCGCGGCGAGAGGGCTTGCGTACCTGCACTCCGGTTGCGACCGCAAGATCATCCACTGCGACATCAAGCCGGAGAACATCCTCCTCGCCGACGGCGGACAGGTGAAGATTGCGGATTTCGGGATGGCGAAACTGATAAGCCCCGACCAGTCCGGGCTGTTCACGACGATGAGGGGGACCAGAGGCTACCTGGCCCCCGAGTGGCTGACGAACTCCGCGATCACGGACAAGACCGACGTCTACAGCTACGGGATGGTCCTGCTGGAGATGGTCAGGGGGAGGAAGAACAGCTTCGGCGGCAGCGGCTCGGCCGGGTCGAGCGGGTCGACGTCATTCGGGTCGGGCGAGGAGTATTTCCCCATGGTGGCGGTGGAGAAGCACGTGGAGGGGAGGTGGGTGGAGCTGGCGGACCCCAGGATGGAAGGGAGGGTGGCGGCGGAGGAGGTGGAGAGGGTGGTGAAGGTGGCGCTGTGCTGCCTGCACGAGGAGCCGGCGACGCGGCCGAGCATGGCGGCGGTGGCGGGGATGCTGGAGGGGACGGCCGCGGTGCGGGAGCCGGTAGTGGCGGGGTTGAGGTTCCTGAGGATGTACAGGAGGAGGGAGGGAGGGGTGACGATCGGCTACGTCGCGTCGGAGTCCGGCGGCACCACTGCCACTGCTTCGCCGCTCACCACCTTCGTGTCGTCGCAGGAGGTGTCGGGGCCGAGATAGCAGAGACCACCGTTACTAGTTCTCGTGGCACATACCAGTAACTCGAATTAATGCAGAATGATGCAGCCAGCAATCAAGAAAACCTACAGACACACATGAGTGTGACTAAAGACGCTTGATTCTTTGTAATTTTGTTGTTTGATTTATAGCAAGGTTCATATTATGGATACCGAAATTTGTATCAGACACATCCTATGAGTATTCGACGGTATCGACAGTTTTTTTTTCGTATCTGAAAATAAACAAAAAAGACACTTCCTATGAGTATTGAAATCGACGGTATCGACGTTATCAACGACTGTTTCATATGGAAGCATCCAATATTTTGATCTCCGAAAATAAATAATTATTAATAAATTATTAAAATTATATATATATATATATATATATATATATATATATATATATATATATATATATTATATATATATATATATTATATATATATAAAAGGAAAGCTAATTAAAGGATTACACGCTCAGCCTACACCAAACAAAAAGGACAACCCCAATAGTTGGAGACAAAAAGAAACTAATCCTACTATACGATCACCCGATAGCAAATTTGGAGAGGGCTTTGGCTCGGATGGAGGAGGAAGACCGAAGGTTCATGAGTTGCTATGCAGTGACTCTATTAGTCCTCCTGGGCTTGACCACCTTCCAGAAACTTGTATCACCACCAGTCCCCGAGGCTACAACTGACTGTAGAGAATCAGCTATGTCCCCATCTCGATTGATTTAATAGTTACCTTGTCGATTGAATTAAATGAAATGGATAAGTTTCATTTAATAGTTACCTTGTCGATTGATTTACCTATAGTAGATGAGTTTTATTCTCCGAATTGACTGAAAAGAAAAATCTCCGATGTTGGTATCGGCTAGTTTCGATTGGTATCGAATTGAAACATGCCAAATCATATCAGATCGATATCGGTCGATACTGTAAACTATAATGTTTAGATAGATCTGCGTAGCCGGAGCTTCACTTTGCAGCATCATGTTCTTCTCCTGAATAGCTGTTACAACTTTCAATCCCTTCTGATAATAATTGGGAACTTTATGTCTGTGGTGACACAGCAAATTTGAAAAATCAAATGAAGATGGATACAACTCTAAATAAATAAATAACACGTCAACCATACTTAATATAATCCGAATAGAAAGATAACTTACTTACGCATACACTCTTACATTGAGTTAAAAAAAAATAAAAGAATAAGAGGCTGATAATAGCCGATTAGTCACATCAGAAATGTGATCATATTCCAAACATTATTTGATTTTGTCGGTTGGATAATTATGCTTTTTATTCTCTTTTAATTCAGACATGTATGATGTATCCCCTAATATTAATATATTAAGTCTTAATGTTCTATCATGCCAATATAAATTGCGGAAAATCATTAATTTCTGCATTACTTTCGAACTAAGGAATTATGCCGACCGATAGTGCAATATCTATTGCGTGGCTCGATTCACTGACCTTCCGTCATCCAGTCAGGATCTTATACCTCTTCTCCGTAACCACAAGAGCCACTCGAATTCGGTTATTGCGAGATGAATTGAAACCTAAAGCAGCGCCTTACATGTAATTTTTTTTTTTTTTTTATTTCTCCTAGTTCTTTTTTTCCGAATAAAAGCTCTCTCTATTGTGGAACCATAGAATGTTGACCTTGTGTCACATGAGAGCATTATGAATTTATGACAAGCCATCTTACATTCCTAGTTCTTAAAATTGATTCCTCAGCTCCTAACTACCTAGTTAAACAAACTTGCCAGTTGCAATACATCCTGGAAAAAATCACATGCTTCTCCTTCCTGTAAACCTTAAATTAAAAAAAACTCACCGTTTTTGCGCACGTACAAGTTGTGCGATCGGGACCACAAAAATCAGTAGGCCCCAAAAATTTTAACCTCCATTTATATTACTAACATGAAATCTACTTTTTTAGATTTAAGTCTCTATTTTGTTAGAAACTTCAGTAACAAGATTCTTAGAATGTCAAAAAATAACTTGTGGTTAAAAAACTTTTTTTATATCCATACAAGATCCTATGAATGTCAATATTTTTTCCATATATATATATATATATATATATATATATATATATATATATATATATATATATTCCTTTTGAGGTCAATGGCCTGATGATAACAAATTACAGAACTCTGAAATGAAAAACTTCCTCCAAGAATGCGTTTCCCAGAGCGTGTGACATTTCAATCATTTGACCTCCTGTAAAGCTATACTAATATTTGTTGCAGTATAAATGCTAATCAATTATGCTGATATTGATTCAGCACATGGCCAATATAGAATATCAATAGAGATTACTCTCTTTCACTTTTTTTTTTCCCTCTTGAAAATTCTCTAATCGTTATTTTCGTCATTATTTTTGTCAACATGACAACAATAAACACATTAACAAATAAATGACGAGTATCACATTACACCATACACCTGGCCCACATAATGTCATCAGTGGGCCCCGTGCCATGCCGCAAATGATGTCATCAACTGCTGCTTCTCGCATGAGTATAACAAGTGATTCACAGTTTACTCATTCATAATAAAGCACAAACTCTTCTTCCAGGCATCACTTCACTTCCTGAATCTGGATCTGTACAGTGTAACCAGTGATTGAGCTGCACAAGTTGCAATAAACCTGAAGTTTTAAGCTAAAACCCTTTGATATGCACTGGACTAAAACACAAGACTACTCAAACACTGTAGTTGTTTTGTAAGAACTATTCTAGAGTCATACAGATGAACATCAATCCTATAGCTGTCAAGACGGGCCGGCGGGGCGGGCCGGCCCGTAACCCAGCATTTGGCGGGACGGGCTGACCCACCATTTCGGCGGGCTGAAAAAATTCCAACCCAGTCCAATCCACCGGCGGACCGCGGGCTAGGCGGGCCGGCCCGCTTAATTTTTTTAAATTTTTTAATTATTGTTTAGTTTCTTAAAGGAAAAAAAAATCATATATATAATATTTTCTACTCACTCTCATATGCATCAAATTACAAGTAAAATACAAGAAACATTATAATAGTAGATATTTCTTTAAAACACCTTCATTCATGTAAATAAATGACCAAATTTAATATTTTATACCTCATTACTTGCATTAAATAAAATTTTTTATTATTTATAATACATATCTCATATATGTGCTAAATAAAAAAATTAAAAATTTTATAAAAAAATAGATTGCGGGCCAATCCTCTTGGCCCGCGGACTAGCCTACCGTGGGACGGGCTACTAGCGTGCCAGCCCACCTAGGCCCGCCTGTTTGGCGGGCTCCTAAATGCTCGGCCCATCCCACCTTTTTGGCGGACGGGACGGGCCGGCACAACGGACTTAGCCCATTTTGACAGCTCTAATCAATCCTGATATATGAATATAGCCATGAAAGCTGCTACTACACGAACAATTTTGTATACGAACACCTGCGACGCTAACAAAACAGCTCCGATTCAAATTAAGCAACTCTCACAACCATCATGCTACCGTTGCCAAAAAAAAACCAGACCAGCAATAGCTTTCCAGAGAAATAAAAGCTTCTAATATAAGAACATAGTTTGCAACAAGAACACAGCATATTCCACTGATTCAAAACAACATAAAACCAAATAGAGGTAAAAGTTTAGGATCGCTCTAACGTGGAGCAAGTTAATCCACAATTGTATATGATCCAACATTGGCGAAAATAATAAACACGGCACACACTAGTAGGTTCCATAGAATGAAAACAATACTTTGCAACAAGAACAACATAGCATATTTCACAAAGCAAATAAAACCAAACAAAGATCAACTCAAGGATCATTCTGACATGGCACGAGGCAAACCACAATTTTATATGATCCGACATTGGAGAAAATAACAAACACAGCACACTAGCAGGTTCCATTGAATGAGAACCGTAAGAGAGACTGATAACAGATTTACTCTGGAAGTCCTTTTCGCCCCCTAAATCTCACTTCAAACAGGGGCTTCACAGATAAAATCTCATGAAACCAAAACAACGCCTACACAAAACAATCTTTTATCCTCTATATAATACAAATTTGTCGTGTCAATGGAAGGAAAGCAAGGGTTGTTAGCAGGGAAAACATTCAGGTTTCAGGAGATTAGCAGACATACTGCTCCATCTTCATTTTACACAATTAAGGAAGGTTGCCATACACACACAAAAAGAAAAACGAGGAAACATCTAGTTCAACACGCAGACTGCTAGACTCGTGGACCATGCTTCGTTTCCCAAAAGAAGTGAGACACAAGGACTACTCGCAGCTCCATATCAGCTTGACTGCTTCATAGTCCTAGAAAGGGGCATTGCTTCCTGGCATGTTCTGGAATTAGCTTCACTAAAATCTCAGCTGGGACATTCTTCAACTCTGATCATTATCGCAATTTGCAATAAGTACAAAGATATCGGCAATAGGCATAGCTATTGAACAATCATCCTCAGATCAAGAAATTCATGACTTACCATGTGGCTTGAAGTTGAATAAAGGGGGCAGGAACCGACCATTTGGTAGGCGGGTGTTTGGGTCTCGAAGCTCATCAAAGAAAGGGTGAACTAGTGCATCAAACTGCAATTAATAGAGCTTTCTCTGAGAATCTCACGACAAAATGTAGAAATATTTCTTCTTGCATATCCATCCAAGGAGATAACCAAAAATAAACTCACAGCAGTGCATCGCAGGTTAGGGGAGTATTGGAGAAGCCTTGAGACGAGATCCACGGCTTCGGGTGGCATTCTTTTATGGAAGATCTGATAAAAGAGGCAAGTATATAATTACAATGTGTAAAAGGTGCCAACAAGAGACCAGAACACACAAATGGTCACAAAATGGAATGTAGATTCTGCAAAGAAACACGATGATTGTACCTTGTGCCACGGGTGAGCTTTTATCTGAGGGAATTTGAACTCCGTGTAATTAGGGTTCATGCATTTAATTTCTTCTCTTGTTGGGGTACCCAAAATCTGGAGGAGCAAAAAAGATATGCATGATAAAATGCGGCTGACCAAATAAGAATGATCAATGTTCCAATGCCAAATGATGGAAATACGAAGATGGTAGAAGTAGAATCACCTTGATTATTTCAACAAGCTGATCCACTCCACTCTCACCGGGAAAGAGAGGCTGTGGAAGAGACAGGATGATGTTAGTGTTTACCAGGTGATGGTTCATTTCCACAAGTAATTCTATCAGTAGAAGTTTAATGAGAAACCCACCTGTCCTAACAGGAGCTCAGCTAAAACACAGCCAGCAGACCAAATATCAATTGCTGTGGTGTACTCAGTGGCACCAAAGATAAGCTCTGGAGCTCTGTAGTATCTAGAGCATATGTAAGAAATATTCGGCTCTCCCTTCACCTATTGAACCACAAAAAAAGAAAGACTGAAGTATTAATATCATAGCATCATAAACTAGAACCTTATGATGAAAATTCATACCAAGACTTTTGCACTTCCAAAATCGCATAGTTTCAGCTGGTGGGTATGTGGGTTGACCTGTTACCAAAGAATAACCAAGTTAATTTGTTTTTTTACAGCTACTTATTCATGCCTCACAAAAAAAAAATACAAAGGGGAAACAAAAACCCAGCCACATCCACATCCACAATTTTATTTCTCGATTCTCTTCAAAGGCATATAGGTGTTTGTAACATTGAATATCTTTTTTCTTTGCTGCTGGAAAGGTTGGTGGCTAGGTGAAGTTAAGTGTCCTTATCTTTTTAGATAGAGGAAACTTATGAAAAAGGAAACTTAAGTTTATGATATAGAAGCAAATTTAAGAGACTGCATACCAAAAGATTTTGAGGCTTAATGTCCCGGTGGCACACCCCAATGCTGCCATGAATGTAAGCCAATGCTCTGCAAATCTGTTGAAGGATTAAAACATGTGAACATCAGATATGTTACATTATTGATCTTTAAAAGCAAGACCAAACCAAACGTGATGATGTATTACGTTTCTGTCATATCATATAGTAAATTATTTTATGATTTTATGACCACGAAGCTGCTTGCTGTTCAAAGAATAGTAATTAGCTTCAATTTTTTCCATTAACATGAGATCTCAAACAGTGAACTTAATATTTGACAAACTAAAAAAAAATTGCATTAAGCACACAGCTGTCGCTACACCATTCAGTTTAAATTAAAATTCCAATAGTACAGATACAAAAAAGACCAAGAACAATGGAGAACTTATAGATACCTGGTACGTATAAAGCTTCACATATATTAGTGGCATTCGCTGGTTCATCTTGTTGTAGTGTTTGATCACACGGTGAACGGTCTCAGGTACATATTCAAGAACCAAATTCAGGTACAGTTCGTCCTTCTCAGTCGTGGAAAAGAAGCAATGTTTCAAGGCGACAACGTTGGGATGGTCAAGAAGACGCATAGTCTGCAGCTCCCTGTTCTTGTACCTTTTGTCTTGAAGAACCTTCTTTATCGCCACTGTCTCACCAGTCTCTAGACACTTTGCCTAAGTAGCAACAAAATCAACGACATTAGAGCCACATATAGCAATATGAAAAAAAAAAAATAGAGACTCATATAAAGCAAATACTTGACACTCATATAACGATATACATACTAGACACTCGTCTGACAGTATTATGACTAAGCAGGTTCATGTGCAAATCTGTTTACATGTACCACAGAGTCAGAAGGCAAATAAACAGGTGCAGTTACAACTGTCTCTCCTAATCAACTACAATCTAGCCATTGTTCAACTCGAGCAATTACGGAACCTAACCTGGAACACGATTCCAAAAGATCCATGTCCCACAACACGTTCAGCCATGTAGCTTATAGTCTGCGGCAAGAAAAGAGTTTCAAACGTAATAAATTAATAAGCCATATTCAATTTGTAGAAGATAGCAAAAACACAACAACAACAAAAAGCTAAAATGTAAACAAAACCATGTAAAGTTTTTGAAAACTCAGCAATGAATGAGCGGTAAAAGCCCGACACAATCAACAATACACATTGCAACTTTGCAAGTTATATTAACAAATAATGTGCACGAAATAGTTACCTGCTTCGGCTGGCCATTTCTACCACCAATAGTAGTTACGATTATATGCCCCGCCTCCGTGCCGTTCCCATCGACAACAGTCTCTTCGACTTCCTGGAATCAGGAAACAGATTGATATTCAACATTTAAGCCATTACTATCCATCCAATTTACCAAGTACAACAAAACTCTCGTCGAATCGAAGACAATTTTCGGTAAGACACTCATTTTTACGCCTCCATGTACCTTGTCGTCCCTAATCTTCATATCGTTCATCTCGTCCGGCAATCTGTCCATGCCAGTACTACTCCCATTGTTGTTTTTCAACCCCGACGAAGGCACCACGCTCACGGAAGCCATCAACTGGAAATGGGTATCTAAAAAGATCCAATTCCAATGTGTCGTCCCTACCACTTCAGCCTATATTCATTCAGTCTGTAACGTAAATTATTAAAAGCTGCAAATGGTTACTAGTAGACATATAATCACAAAAGAAGATGAAAAGAACAAAGAAACTCCAAAAACAAAAAGTGTCATAATTTACTCGTTTTAGCAAGAACACCCCTAAATTGTTTCTTTTTGATACCTAATGGAGTTGGGTCAGTTGTAACTAATGCTGGAAACTACCGAAAAACTTCCAATACCAGAATAAAATTTGAACTTGGAAGCTAAGATTATGTTAAAAAAAAAAGTAGTGCAATATTTCTCGTGTACAGATTGCAAGTACAAGGAAAAAAAAAAGGTAGCATATTTCTGCAAAAATCATGAATGAGAAGGTGCAAAATGCGAAAAAAAGGAAAAAAAAAAAAAGGGGGGGGGGGGGGGGGGGGGGGGGGGGGGTGGAGGAAAGCTACAAACTTTAGATCTAATAAAGAATGATCTACCAAATGCACACAGAAAATTAGGAAGAACAACGAGATCCACATCCACAAGTCAGTTCGCCCAAAATAAAGAAAAAAACGCGTTTTTTTTGCGTAATTTAGAAATTTGATGCTAAATCAAAGAAAAAGAAAATTTGACCAAGATCCATACCAATCCGAAGGAAAAAACCCTACGTAATTCCATAGAAGTCCACCAAACCAAGCGACCAGCATAAAAAATGGATCAAAACAGAAAAAAAAAAAAATCAAGAAAGCTCACAAAAATTGCAGGAAATTACCGACAAGAGACAGATCCGCCGTCAAAATCGTTCCGGCGCGCAGCAAGAACCGATCAGAACACGAATTCGACCTCGATCGGGAAAAAAAAATTTCTTGCTTTTTTGGGGCTCGAGAGTGGTGGTGGGTGGTGGGTGGGAATGACAGTCAGAAGAGGGATTTTTTTAGTCACAGTCATCATCGACAACTCTCGTCTCTTCTTTATTTTTTTACGTTGACCAGTCAAACCCAGTTCAATATTTTAAGAAATAATTTAGCAAATACCATTATTCTAAATATTAAAACTAGCATATACTCTCACTATTTATTTTATCTAGCAAAAAATTTCATTTTTGGTATGAAAAAGTAAAATTTTAAAATATACCCCACTTTCTAAAAAAATTTCCTTCCCATTTTACATAGAAGTAAAAATATTTGCTAGATAAAAAAAAATAGTAATGCTACAGTTACAACCAAATGTTTAGAACTCTCTTACAACCGCTCACCTATTTTCTTACATGTGGGACAGGTGGTGGCCTGGCCCACATGTCAGCAAATGGGTGAAAGTTGTAAGAGGGTTATAAACATTTGGTTCTAAACTTAGTATTATTGTAAAAAAAAATAGTGGAGATATATACTAGTTTCAACATTTAAATCGGTATAATCGGTCGGTATTTTGTCGATTTTTTCGGTATTTTTTAAAATCGGTATTTAAAAAATCAATACCAATATCGTACCATTTAGAATCGATTTTTTCGGTTTCGGTTAAATCGGTATTCGGTCGGTTTTTGTTCGGTATCGGTATTTTACCAATTAATATTTGATCAACTAACACACTTAATATTGTAGAACCTCTTAACCTAGAATATATATTTTTTACTTTTTGGAAGCATTAATTTTAAAGCCAAGCCTCTATCAACCAAACAATTAATCAAAATTATTAGAACAATATGTAACAAGTCGCAAACACCTAAAAATGAGCTTAAAATATCAAACGTGATCACTAAGTTTAATCTTTAGTATAAGTTTAAGTAACCAAAATTCATTTCAAAGTTCTATAAGAACAAAAAAAACATAAGCTCAAAAGATCAAAAACACAATTCTTAGCATTTTTAACATAAATTTAAGTTCACTAAAATCCATTCCAAGTTCTAGGAAACCAACCAAAACAAAGATAAAAATAAAAATGAGTAGTGTAAAATTAATCATGAACAACATTAAAAAATGTGCGCGTGTGTGTGTGTGAATCGGTTCGGTTCGGTATTTTCGGTATGGTATTACACGCAAACCGTTACCATTACCATTATACCGTAATTTAGTCGGTTCGGTAATTCGGTATCGGTACATAATTTAGGTTAGGTTTTTTGGAATATTTTTAATCGATATTCGGTCGGTTTTTCTGTCACGCCCCAGAACCAGAATACTGGAGAGCGGGGGCAGACATAGCCAGCTACGTATATTGAAATAGAATACATCTCAACTATACGGTCACGGCTGTCTAGATATGAGGGTTTACTACAAGCCAGCAGTCTCTTAAGGTCAAGCCTATTGTCTCAATCTTAAGCAATTAACAGAGTTACAAGATATTAGAGCATCAAATATATATATATAAGGCGTCCCAAATATTACATATTGGATGATCATGAAGCTAGTCGTACAAAATGATGGGACTAGCCAGAGTTCAGTCATACATGATCAACCTTAGGATTTGTTAATCATGTTTACAGCCCGTAGGCAGACAGTAAGTAAGTGTGCATCGAGCTAACAGGTGCTCGTCGGCTAAACGCCTCAAAAGAATAAATTTACATATAAGTGGGTGAAACAAAAAGGAAAACCCACTCTTGGCCCGGGTTTCGTCTAGTTGTCACCATTGGGCTGGAAGCTCGGTAGATCCTCGGGAGCTGCTCCGAAATTTGGCCACACAAAACCAGCTGGGTCAAACCCCAGAAAGAGCAAGTGCCACAAAGGAGGCCACAAATAAGAACAAAAGCCAGCATATCAGAACATAAAGAATAAAAGAAAGTACAAGTAGTAAAGTACATAGGGCGATAAACGACTAGGGACGTGGAACCATTCCGGGAGCCAGGTTACAATCCTTAAACCAGACAAGGACCGGGGTTGTAACCCTTCGCCTGAATAGCTCACTGTCTCTACTCATTTATCGTTAAGATAAGTAAAACAAACATGCTCAGGAGATAGCAGGTACTGGAGCTAGACAAGACTTAGACAAGGCTGGACACCATCCATTCACAATCGGCCAAGCAAGTACTACGGCTTACTACTTTAACTAACTAGGGTTATCACAAGCTTAATTACTAACAAGATGCAAGTGAGAAACTCCCAGTCCCAAGCCCTGCAGACTATCCAGTTATCCTTCCGCGGGTTGAGAGTTATAGGTGGGTACATTGCCCGGGAGACAAATGTACCCTTAGGTGACTTAGAGGGTGCAACACATGACAGTGTGCTGGAAATGTGCTCTACTCGTCGGCAAGCTACAAGTCCATTAAGGCGCCCAGATAACGAGATTGCCTGTGACTGGGAATTCTCCATGTTCTAGTTTGATCTAATCATTAGCCTAATCCAATTTAGCGCGAGTCCCTGGCCGTGGTACCCAGGAAGTCACGTCCTAGACATGATGCGAGACAAGACAAGTGGATTGTACAAGCAAGCAGGAACACCCACGGTGTCAAGTTGATTATACGAGTCAAGTCACAAGTTACAAGTCAAGTCAAGTCAGGAGTGCGCCGCCACGGGCCACTATCAAGTTATGCTAGGTCCTGGTCATACCATGCCATGTACAATAGACATTCCAAACATATTAAGTAAAATCAAGTTCATGACAAAAGGCGTAAGGATAGAAAATGGGCGTAAAATATCTAATACAATATCAATATATATAGGACTATAGAAGAGCCAGGCTTAAAGAAAATAAAACCAAATCTCCAAGAGCCAATGGTTTGCGCAAGGGGTCAGGGGGTTGGATTGCGCAGGAGTCAAGTGCGTCAGGAGGCCAACTGCGCAGGGTGAGCTGCGCAGGGTACCAACTGCACAGGAGTGAGCTGCGCAGGGTACCAACTGCGCAGGAGTGGATGGCGCAGCAGATGGATTGCGCACAGGAGGATTGCGCAGGGGTGGATTGCGCAATGGTCGATTGCGCAGGGGTTACTTTGCGCATGGCTGGCTTGCGCATGGCTAGCTTGCGCCAGCGTAATCCAGCGCAGCGTAAAGCACTGGCCAAGTGATTGTGCAATCGGCCATGCGCTAAAAAGCACAAGGCAGAGGGCTGTTCTTCCTGGCCGAGAGCAAGTCCAAGAACACCAAGAACTTCAATTCTTCATAACTTAGCCAAATTAAAACCAAATCTAGATTTTCAAAGTTCTAACTTGAGTAAAATCGAATTCTCTTCCACATGGAAGCATCAAAACATACAAAAATCAAAGTTAAATAGATCAAAACCATGTAAATCCGAAAATAGTAAAAACCTAGATCTAGAATAAAGGAAACTCCAAATCACAAAATGTCAAGTTCTAAAGTTGTTCTCCATGGCCTAATCTAGCTAATGGACAAATAAAAAGTGGTGCTTATTTGATGGGAAGGTGCACTTGCCTAATGGGTTGGGGAGTTGTGGAAGAAGGAAGAAGAAGAAAATTAATGGAGAGTAAAGAGGAGAGAGAAAGTTTGGTGGAGATATAATGAGGGTGGTTGTGTTGTGTTGAGGGTAGAGTGTAGGTTAAAGTGTTCCACTCATGATGAACCAAACCAAACCAACTTCCACAAAATAAAACCAAGCCATGGTCCAAAACCCATTTACGAGAAACCAAATTCTGCAAGTCGAGAAAATTAAAATACGTGCCAAAATCAAATACGAGCATAAATACGTAATACAGGAAATGGGGGTGACATTTTCGGTATCGGTCGGTATTTGCTCACCCCTAATTTTAAGAAATAATTTAGCAAATACTACTATTCTAAATATTAAAACTAGCATATACTCTCACTATTTATTTTATCTAGCAAAAATTTTCATTTTTGGTATGAAAAAGTAAAATTTTAAAATATACCCCCACTTTCTAAAAAATTTCCTTCCCATTTTACATAGAAGTAAAAATATTTGCTAGATAAAAAAAATAGTAATGCTACAGTTACAACCAAATGTTTAGAACCCTCTTACAACCGCTCACCTATTTTCTTACATGCGGGCTAGGTGGTGGCCTGGCCCACATGTCAGCAAATGGGTGAAAGTTGTAAGAGGGTTATAAACATTTGGTTCTAAACTTAGTATTATTGTAAAAAAATAGTGGAGATATATACTAGTTTCAACATTTAAAATACAGGTATTTGCTAAATTATTCCTTATTTTAATGTATACTTTTCTGGATAATTATCGGTTTTGTAGTAATTTTGGTTGCTCTCAATATCCACTTTCCTACTCGAATCCGGTAAAGTTACCTCCTAGATGTCCTTAAAATTGTGTGGTTTGAATTTGAAATGGAGCGTAACCAACTCGAAATCATGACGTACGTAGGGGTGTCAACGGATGCTTATCGGTACGGACAGGATAATATTCGTATCCGAATTTTTTTTGTAATATCTGAATCCGATCCGATATCCGAACGGATATCTCTTTTGACACTCCGAATTCGTATCCGTCTAGTTTAACGGATATCGGATAATATCCGATCCGATTAGCTAAAAATTCGAATGCTAGTATCCGAATCCAAAATCCGAAATATTAAAAATTTAGTTATTATCCGAATATCCGAAAATCAAATTCAATTTCTCTAATATTTGAGTCATTTCTTCTTTTGTTGTAAATTATAATTAATATATAACTATTATATATAAATTATATTATAATTATTTTATGTAAAAGTTAGTTGAGAATAAAATACTTTAATCTTCTCTATTAATTAATATATATTACATATACATTATACTATAATATATATAAAATTTTGGATATCGGAATTCGATATCCGAAATTTGCAATTTAAAGTCGGATCGGATATTAACGGATTCGAATACCTTAATATCCGAATTCGTATCCGAAAATTGATAATATCCGAAAAATATTCGGATATCCGAATCCGATATCTGAAATTTCGAAAAATATCCGAAAGTTCGGATACGAAATCGGATCGGATTCGAATTTTTGACTATCCATTGACAGGTCTATCATGACGTTCGGTTGTGAGAGCATATCATATTTTAATACAATATATACAACATTTATACGTCTTTACGATTGGAAGAAGCTAATTCTTTCGAATCTGTCTGGTGTCCGTATACTTTTACATCTTTTATATTATAAATAGACTTTAAAATGGTTAAAAAAATAAGTCGTCTAAGTCGTATAAATATCATCAATCATTTGAATAAATTAAAATAATAATAATAATAATTAATTAACTATCTAAATAATCCAAAATTTATTTTAAAAAAATATAACTAAGTATTTAACTATCTAATATGATTTATATATAACTAAGTAGTATAACTCAAGTAGTTAAGGTAGGAGATAGTTTTCTTGGTTATTTGAGTTCAAATCATAAGTTTAATAACTTTATAATAAATTTATATTTAATTATTTTAAACATTTTTTCCGCACGTTCATTTGTACGTGCCCATTACTAGTAAGTTATAAGCATTAAGCACTAGACACTTTGTGAGAATATTAAATAGTAGATGGAGCTACAAAAAAATATATGTCGAGATTAAAATTGTAATAGAATGAGTTGGATTTAAATGAGAATACTAACAAATAAATCTCGACATCCAATGTGAATGGATATAGATCCATGTATTTTTTTCTTTCAAAAAATAATATAATTTTTATAATCTAGAAAATGGGGCTCCAAATTGAACATTACTATTCAAGATGAGTTTATACATTTTGAATGTAGGAAATTCCGAGTCTCAACTTATAGCTCTTGTGGCTAGGACAAAAGTATCATGGGACTCTACTTGAACGTTACTATTCTACAAAAACGGACTTCTACATTATGAAACTATGATTTATAAATTGGAATGAGCATGGGTGTATCCAAGCATAGGTTCGGGTGGGCTTGAGCCCACCCCAAAATAATTAATTTTCCCATGGGTTAGCCACTTCTAGTTTATCCAAATTTAGCCTATTTATAAGGGCACATCAAAAGTTGATCAGGACTAGCCAAAAGCAAACTTTGATTTATTTACAAGTTTGTCATTGAAAAAATTACTCAGGGCTAGCCAACATGTGAGTATATAAGTCAACTTTTTTTTTTGCTCTCCTCTCTTTCCTCACAAAAAGAAGAACAAGAAGAAAAATAAGAAGAACAAGAACAAGAACAAGAACAAGAACAAGAAGAATAACAATAACAATAACAACAAGAACAAGAACAAGAACATCAATTTTTTCAAACCTAGTTTATTTTGATTTTTCGCTCTCTTCTAATTTCTCAGATCTCTTTCTCCAAACCCTAGTTTATTTTTCTTCTTCTTGTTTGGGCATTATGGATGAAACCCTAGTTGTAGAAGAAATTGGGTTATCAAATCTATTAACCAATTTTTCTTTATTAATAGAAGAATTATGCATGAAATCATAGTTGTAGAAGAAAACTTTGAAAAAAATTCCTACTTGTAGAAGAATTTGGTTCATATGAGAACTGCCACAATTTCTGACAGTCCTAGAAGTATTGAGGACTGCCAGAAATTGTGACAGTCTTAAAATAGACTCGATGTACAACAGGACTGCCACAATTGCTGGCAGTCCTAGAAGTACTGAGGACTGTCAGGAATTATGGCAGTTCTGAAAGGGACATGCTCTACAGCAGGACTGTCATAATTTCTGACAGTCCTAGACATATTAAGGACTGCCAGAAATTGAGACAGTCCTTAAAGGGACTTGTTGTACAGCAAGTCCCTTTCAGGACTGCCACAATTTCTGGCAGTCCTAAAGTCAAAATTTCCGAATGAAAAAAATATGTTAGGATTTATTTCAATCTTGATAATCAAGTAAAATATGCATTTTATGGTTTATTTTCATGCATTCTTGTGAGGAAAGAAGTATTTAAGCTTTATTTTCATGTATTTTAGGGTTTATTTAATTTTTTGAGTGCCATCGAAATTGGGAATGAGAAGGAAATTAGGATTTTGATGGAGATGGTGATGATAGAAATGGTGGAGAAAAAGAAGGAGATGAGAAGAAAACTAGGATTTTGATGGAGATGTGAGAATGCAAATGGTGAAGAAGAAGAAGATGGATAGAAGAAAAAGAAGAAGAATAAGAAGAAGAAAGCTAGGGTTTTGGAAGAGAGAGAGTGAAATTTAGAAATGAGAGTGAAATTTGGACTTTGGGGGGTGTGTAGGGTTTGGACAGCCCCATGAGTAAAAAATTTGGATAGCCCCAGTAAATTCTCCTTAAACATTGGCTAGCCCCAATCCTGACTAGCCCTGATAAACTTTTGATGTTTCCTTATAAATAGCCCAAATTTATGATAGTCTACCAAAGCTACATACTGAATCCACCCCTGGAAGAGACTTACTATCGATGCTCTAAAGAACAACGTGTGAAAATGTGATTTAATAAATTTTGAACCACTTAGCACATTATAAATTTTTGGTTGAAATTAGAAAATGACACATGAATTTGGAATTTTATACAAAAACAAGATGACACCACTTTCATTTTTTCCCTTTTAAATGAAAGATGCATGCGGACTGGACTAAGTGGTCGGGAGCCTTGTTAGCAATTCGGCAAACGGAAAAAATTCGGGACGGCAAAAGTACGAGTATAAATCGGCTCAGTGCAAATAAAATACGTTCAAAAATTCGGTCAAATGTTCGAAAAATAAAATATTGAGGTTAGAAACTTTACATTCTTAAATATGTTGTCTAATTTGGTTAATTAAACAGGTTTCTAGCATGTTTATTGTACCAAATTTGTCAATAATTTATACAAAACATGTTTAAAAACTTTGCATGCTTAAAATTTATGTACTGATTTGGATCTGTCAAAAGTACGCAAGTATTATACGTTTATGAAAGATACGGAAAAATTTGCGTATAATATGAGTTTTATTCGGGTGATTGCTAACAAGGGTCGGGAGTTCGAGTCCCAGTAGAGGACGAGTTCGCCACAATTACCCATTGCTTCAAAAAATTATATATATATATATATATATATATATATATATATATATATATATATATATATATATATATATATATATATATATATATATATATATATGGAAAATTCTTCAATACATCCCATGTAAAAAATTTGTATCGATACATCCCAAATCTGAATCATAGGATATGATCCAATGGTTCAAATTAAAGTCGAAGTTAAAGTAACAGGTAAAGTCAAAGTCAAAGTAAACACTTTTTACAAATTTTAATACATTTCAATACAATTGTTTGGGATGTATTGATACATCCCATGTATTGTAGAAGGACCTATATATATATTATATATATATATAATTATATATATAATATATTATAATTATAGATATATATATATATATAGATATATATGGCTTAATTGTACTTTGATACCCTCAATATTCTGTTTTTTCAAATTGATACCTAAACTATTTTTTTTTCCAACTTGAAACCCTAAAATTTTTTTGGACAATAATGCCCTTACCCAAAAATTAAAACTACCACTCAATCCTTCCCCCTCCCCTTCTCCAGCCCCCCCTTCCGGCCACCACCCCCCCCCCCCCTCTGCCCGCCGCCCCGCCCGCACCCTCCGCCCCTCCCCCCCCTCCCGTCCCGCCTGCACCCTCCCCCTCCGCCCCCTCCCTCCCCCCCGCCTCCCGTCCCGCCTGCACCCTCCCCCTCTGCCCCTCCCTCTCTGTAATGCCCCGCTCCGCTCGTACATTATGAGTCGTTGACTCAAAGAGTTGCGTTGACCCGATGAAGTATCGATGCGAATCGATACAAGAGTTACGTTGGCCAAAGGTAAGCTTTGAGTCTGTTGGAATCTATGAATCGAATCGATGCAAAGGATCCCATTGAGCAAGTGCTGATTCTAGTTGATCTGGTGTGCAGGCTATGCTTTTACGCTGGACGATAAGAGGTCGACATTTTACCTTATGCAATGAAGTGTCCGTAAAACCAAATCATGGCCTTGCAACGGATTGTGGCATAGGCGCGATAGGCTAAATCAACCGAGTAGTTCAAAGGAATGGCTAAGTTCGGGAGTTAGCTATACGATCGAGTTATGGAAGCGAACCGCTTCAATCGGCCAGACGACAAGGCGTATCGGCTTAAGGTGGGCGGGTTCTTGACTCTCTTTTCCTATTCCTTCACGTCTAATAAAATCTATCAATGTATGCGTAGATGTTATCGAGTTAGCGAGCGTGGCTCGGCAACGAAAGGTCTAAGTATGCGTTGAACACTAAGATAGAACATTGAACATTGAACAATCGATTGCGACCGTCGAGTGCTGTGATAAGCTATGATATCCGTCGAGTGCTGTGATAAGCTATGATATCCGTAAGTTTGGGATCCTTCGGATACTGGGCTAGCAACCCGTATCGAAGTGATTGTAGGCTTACACATATGACATGCCAAGTCCATTACGGTGCGAAACACCGTGACCTTCATATAGTTAGGGCCGTGGGCTGAGATGAGAGTTGGATGCAGGCGCAGGGCCTGCGACCCTTATGCATTGTCTAAGTTTATGGTCAGAATGTTGCATGAATTATATGGTTTCTTACGTAAGTTCTAACCAGTGCAGGCTAAGGAGAATGGGACGGAGATGAGCACGAACACTATGTTTACGTTCATATTATGCCTAACTGTATTTGCTGTAGGAACACGGTATGGGATACATTTATGATAATGTGCTATGTTTAAGTATTGCTATGAAACTGATCCTAAGGCTAAATAGAAAGATCACCAATTAAGATGCATGTTTCACTAAATGATTAAGTGTTTGGTTTGGGTGCGAGCGGGTCTTTATCAGTGCGAAACGAGGACGAAAGCACTAATCCTCTACTAGTTTATGTGCAGGCTCAGGTTATGATCGGCTCGGGCGGAGCTTGGCTTGGACGTGCCGAGGCATGGAGTCCTTGGCGTTCAAGAGAAGCAACCGCATAGGCGTTCGGACTTGCGACATGGAGATGTTCGGCCGAAGACTACTTGGTGGCTATAAAGAGGCATAATGTATGGAGCAATGTAATCCTTTGTGAGCTAGAGAGATGAGCGTTGTAGCCAATTGGCATATATGTTGGGCTATTCAGAGCCTTTGTAATCTTCATTTCGTTATCAATAAAAGAGATTCTTATGTCATATTTTGTTTTCCTTCCGCTGCTTATGTTATCAATTTGGGATAAACGCTATGTGAATTGTTATCTTGCCTTGCACGAGCGCAACTCCAGGCTCGTGCGGCATCATGCCTCAGCGAGGACGAGATTCGGGTGAAATCTAGCGAGGACGAGCGATTTCCCAGATCGGGCGTGACAAGTTGGTATCAGAGCGTTCCATCCTCTGGACCGTGCATGAATCTCTTTGACCCTCAGTTGCATCGCTATCGAATTCAGTTGACTCTAAGTTGTTTCTGCAACCGCATGGCTCATGGATCTGCTCGACGCTACATTGGATGTTCCATACAATAAGTCTATACTAAGTGAGTACGTCTGCCACAAGTATGTCGTGACTATTACGCTATCTCCGGTGCCATCGAAGAATGTTGTTGCACGAAGTGCAACGGGTTATGAGATTATGGTTTTTCGAAGTACAAAAAGTTGTGAATGCTTGTCGCACGAAGTACAACGAATATGGTGATGTTGGTTGCATGAAGTGCAATGATACATGTGTTGTCGGTCGCATGAAGTACGAGGAGTTATGTGTTATCGGTCGCACGGGTGGAGAAGATATGTGTTATTGGTTGCACGAAGTACAACGGGTCGATATGTGAGGCGATGCTGTTATGTTGCTATGAGAACGGTTATGTGTTGTTTTGCACGGAGTGTAGCAAGTCGTGGATCGTTCGTTGCATCAGTGCGACGAGTCGATATGGTATGATGCGTGTTGTATGGCTATGCGGATGGATAGCGATATGTTGCACGAGATTGAGTAAAGACCTTAATTATCGAGAATGGGTTGTTGCACGAGTTGCAACGAACGGGATTGGAAAATCGTGGATGCAATAATAACGAGTCGAGTTGAGTAGGCGAACTTGTAAGTTGGCCGCATTGAAGCTAGTTTCGAAGTAGGCGAACGTTTATGTTGGCCGTATGTCGCGTTGAGATGTGAATAAGCGAATGATGCGGGTGATCGATATGATCGCCAAGATACGGTTAGAGTGAATGCGTGTCAAACTTGAGCGAACGCTAGAGCTGGGATCGGAAGGATCGCCATACGGGATAGTTGATTAAGGAATAGATGTCGGACCTATGCAGAATGCGATGTAGAGTAATGACTTAATTTCTAGTGGTATATGTAATACCAATGTGTGATCGATGCAGTGAGACACTGAATCGATAACGATAGGCTCGATTTCTGAGTGGTATATGGAATACCACTTAGCGATACCTATGTTAAGTCGTTTGGTGACTTGCGATGGATTTCGTCGAGACGATTATGTTGTTACGATAGGTTTGTCCGCAATGGACGAAGTAGTACCGAGACTCGAGTGGGAATGACTTGATAGAAGTCGATGCAAGTATGCTTCGATGAAATGAGTGAACGATTATGTGCGAAGTCGTACCTATGGAGGATACGTTGGACGAGAGTTCGTTAAGTATAAGTCGAACGATAGACGGAGCATAGCGAAGGAACGTTACATTGAGGAAATAGTTGACCCGGTCGAATGTACGCGAGTTAGTACGAAGACTGTTCGGAACGTGTTGAGTAGGTACGAAGAAATCGTGTGAACGAATTTGGGTTAGTACGATGAATCGGTAGCACGATCGGGAAGTGCAAGTTAGGGATATGAGAATGAATATGTGAATTGGAAATCGTGTCTCGATGATGGTAGTTAGTTACAATGGAATGGATTTTGGTACGTGAGAATGGATTCGTATTCGAGTTCGAAAATAACAGTGATTGCAACTGTCACGACCCGGTCCCATTACTTGGGTCGAATCGGATCATGCCCAGCCTGCACCGTTGTTGAGACGGCGGGCAGTAAGCTGTATTCAGTAGTGAAACACATGCAGATAAAAATTTCTAACGAATATAAATCTTTTATTCAATTTAAAATTTTGAAATACAACAACCATTAATACAGCAATTACACTTGATACATTGGTTAATAAATTACTATCCAGCTCTACTGTTCTTGGGTTCCAGGTTCTGCGAGAACAGGCATCAGATCTTCGACGACACAATCACCTAAAATGTTGGTCTCCAGTCAGGAGGGAGCAAAGTACAATTCATGCAAATTTTAACAATTAAAATGACAATTTATAACATGCATTTTTAAACAGTTTGAAAATGAACAATTTTGAAATAGTACAGTACAGTGATATGAATAGGTAAAGAATATGACCGGTTTGGGTACATTTGTATCCTAGCGATACGGTATGGCTTATCCCCGTGTGAGAGAGGGGTAAGCTAACACATTCATTATCCTAAGTTTGGATTTGGTCATATCCAGTACACTATTCCCCCAGTCCCCAACAATACGATCAATGCTCCCGAAGGAGTTCGTGTATAATTGTGGTTTAAACTTGCAATGAAACAATTGTGAAAATAATTGTAAAATCTACATAAAATGTACTTGCCTTTAATTATATGACTGGAATGAAGGTTGACTTCCGGGGTTGATGTTCAGACTTGTCCTCGAAATCCTACAATCGAGAAGTCTGTCTTAGAACCAATATTGAACCATATCTAGGTGTGCTAGTTGCAATCTCTAGAATTTTGTCCTAGTCGATTTTAATCTTTTCTTACATTATCACAACAAACGCAATTACTAGCGAGTTGTATTTAAAATTACGAAGAAAACTCACTTTACATTTTAATCTCGGGAAAAACTTTGTATAAATCAGTTTATTGGCAAAATTTGGTAGTTTCATATTTATACGTATAAAAAACTAGGACTTTTCTTTAAGTGAGAAATACGTGAATTTCTTATCTAAATAATAATTTAAAAAATTCTAACATGATAAAACATTTATTATTTTTCTTTTTATAAAATAATAATTAATTAACATATTTCGTTTTCGCATCAAATCAACAATAAAAACAAAATAAAGAAAAACTAACTATTACAATTCCCACCAGAATAAAAATGGGCTTATGCCCTTACAGACCTTTTTACATAAATTGAAATAAGAGAAAAGGTTAGTTAACTCTAAATAATATCCTGCAATTTAATTACTAAAACAAAATTAATAAATTAAATTAGAATAAATATTACTAAGAGTCTCAGACTTGGTCCAATCGTCACAAAATTAGCTAATGCCTCAACGTCCGGACGAAACCGGTTTCGTTTGCATTTAGCCGGGGCCCAGTGACCGTTAAGGTCGTCGCCCAAAATATTATAAAAATAATATTTAATTCAAAAATCATTTTGAAAACCATTTAATAAATTTCCCGAAAATTTCGGCAGCATTCCCTCTGTTTTCGGAATAACCCAAAAACTGGGAACGCGTCCGATACCTGCAAAATAATTCTCAAAACTCCCACTTTAATATATTTTCCTCAAAATAATATTTTCCAATCAACCAGCACTACTAACTCATAGTCCAGGAGTGACAACCAAAGGAAATTTCCAACATAAACAATGTTTTAAAAAAAACCCAATTCCGCAACTAAACACAACAGAACACATACCCCACTAAAAACAACCAAATATCAAACCATGGAAAATCAACAGAACTTTCCCGAAAATCCGAATACGGGTAATTTCCAAATTTCCTTCGGAAACTCCGAGAATTAGCCTACGAATAGGAAAACCCAGAGAAATAATCATTCTCCAGAGTTCCTTTCGAAAAGGTTCTCAGACACCCGATTCTCCGAAAATTCCGAAAAAACAGAAATTGCAACGTAGAATTTACGTTGTCGAAAAACCGAAATCCTGCTGGATTCGGGGACCAGAAAATTCATCACCGACTAAAAGAAAAGTGGAGTTCCAGAATTATACCCAAACCGAAGTCGAACGGAAAACCCGAATCGGGTCTCGGAACCAAACGACACCCCTGGACACGGTGAGCGGGGCCGACGGACGAAGGCCACGCGGCGGGTGCCGGCGGTGAACAGCGGCGGTGACGGGCGGCTGGCCCGGGGCGCCGGGGTACAGCGGGAACGGCGCGGGGTCGGCGCGGATGAACACGGGGACGGGGCCTCGGGAGGTGCTCGGCCCAGAGGGGTCGACCGGGGCGGATGGGGTGCGCCGGATCGGATCTGGTTCGCCGGGCTCGGGCGGAGGGGCGAAGCCGGCCTGAGTGGCTGCGGCGGTAGCTCTGGGGCGGGTCTCCGATCGCCGGAGGGGCTCGGCCTCGGGTCGGCCGGGACAGCTAGGGCACGGTTTGGAGGTTTGGGGAAAGAGGGAAATGGTGAGAGGGGATGATGATGAAGGAGATGAGAAGTATGGGGTTGGCTATATATAGAAACTCTAGGTTGGGGGTTACCAACCTTGAGAAGGGGAAAGGCCTCCATGACCATAAATTTCGGCGATGAAGCACCAGGAGTCGGCCAATGAAGGAAGAGGAAGAAGAAGAACTTCTTCAGTTTTTTTTTTACAGCAAGAAACAATGAATGAACCGAATAAATGGCTAAGGAGCTAAATGAATGAATGGACTAATGAAAGTCAACATTCATTCCATTCCATACAAAGTGAACAAAGGAATGAGCTCACTAATAATTTGTTACAGCAAGCTTATGAATAGCTTTTAAATTAAAAGCTTAAGGATTTAATAGGAAATGGGTAAAAAGACTATGGGCCCAAGAGAATAGGCTTGGGTTAAGTAAAAAGAAATGGACTAAGGCTTATGGGTATGGGCCCAATATCAATGGGCTGGTTTAATTAATGGGTTTGAACAAATGGCTTAAAAATGAATCACATAATTACAACTAATATATTAAAACCCTAAAAATAATATAAAATGATTTTCGTCTCAAATTGGGTTCGAACCTGGTTCGGTCTGGGCTATCAACTCATAAATCCATGTTGTTAATTTTCGAAATTATTTTAACACTCAGAAAAATATAATAAAATAATAATAATAATAATAATAGTAATACTAAAATACTAATAATAATTATTTACAAAAATATGGGTTTCACAATCTACTGGTCAAGATCAACATTCGAAATTCCAGGATTAAATATTAATCTTTCTAAAAATATACAATTTTCCTAAATTAGCATTTAATAATGATTTATAATAATAATTTCACTGATCTGACATTAATAATGATAAAATAAAATAATATTATTAATAATAGCAATAATTAAACTAATTTGTAAACAAAATATCGAGAATCTGAATTTGCGGGTTTCACAACCTTCCCTCCTTAGAAAATTTCGTCCTCGAAATTTAAGCTTTTAATCTCTGCTAGTAAATTCTAAAATTTAATGAGTCACATTACTAAAATTTTAGTTCAATCACATATCGTATCAAACCCAACCAATTTTATATTTCTTATTTCAAAGCTCATACTCAAAATTTGAATTTGAACAATAATCCACAGATCCTATTCTTCATCATTTTTTTTTTAACTCAAATAATAAATAATAACTATTTATGCCAAATCTCAATATCACCAATATTCTCAACTCCTCGAAATTTGGTTTTCCGCAAAATTTCAAATTTTGAATCAAATCCAATCCTTAAATGTTAAATTTAAATTCAATGCTCCAAACAAACTTTAATTTTCAATCTTCAAATACAACCTTTAAATTTATATCTTGTAATATAATGATAATCTTCTTAAAAATCAAATTCAATCATACTACATCCCTCAAAACTTGTGATTTTTACAATATCGTCAATGTGCCATATCCATTCTTCAACTCTTTTATTTAAATAAATTCTATCCTTAAATTTTAATCCTACAAAGCTTCCACTTTCCACCTTAGAAAATATCAAATTAAAAATTTTACCCATCAATTCCAATTCCAGTAAGAAATCAAATCATAAGATCAAAATCTATATTGCTAATCCACAATTTTGTTTTTATACTAATGTTAATTCGATGAATAAGTTTTTTTTTTTTCCTCATTCAAATAAAATAATTTTCTTAAAAGTCAAATTTCAATCTTGGTCACGTAATGCTTGTCTCCAAAAATTTATAGAACTTCCACAGATTTGTTTTCTTCTTTAACCTAAGTTCATCCATCTCTATTTCAAGATCCAAATTCAAACATCAAAAGATTCAAACACAAACTTTTCAAAGATTTAAAATTTAATCATGGCTACTCTCCTTTAATAAAGCGCAAGATGATCCTCTCAATATAATTATCCTGCCGCGAGGATCTATAAAATAGTTTTTAAAAAAAAATACCATAAGTTTTAAATAATTCGTCAAACGAATATATATAAAAACAAACTTACTGTCATTTCACAAATCAAATTCTTACATGAGGAAATTTTGTAAATCAAAAATCATACTTCAAAAACTTTGATAACCTTTAAATGGGATCCTTAAATCAAAATTTACTTTCAAAACTGAAATCATAATGTTTCATATACATCTCATATCTAGAGACAACAAATTTAAAACTCGAAGCCACATCACCAAAAATTTATTTAAATCCTCTAATCTTTCAATTTCTACTCGACATGATATTCTTCCCTCAACTGGTAGATTTTATATTCAATCAATTACATCTTCGAAAATATTTAATCAAAACTCCTTGTGGCTTATCATTACAAAAATTGTTTTCCTTAAAATCAAAAGTGTCAACTCTTCAAAGTCAATATAAAATTTAATGATATTATTACTCTAATAAGATCTTTTCCTTCATTAATTTCCACTAAACTCAATGTTCATATTATCGGGTGCAATCTTCTCAAATTTTTTTTTTTTTTTTTTTTTTTTTTTTTTTTTTTGGCACTCTTCTATTCATACAATTCGTCATCCTCAATTATTTACATTTTAAATCCAATATTTCTTGTTTCGATTATCCTTTATAGTTAATTCACCATGCACCTTCCTAGAGTGCATTCTCTATGCCTAGCATTGACAACCTTTAATTTTTCAATGTCAAACTATTCACAAACTTTCTTCGATACTAATCACCATTGTATATTTTAACTCATATATATCCTATATATCATGCACTCTAAAAATCCAAGCTATAAATGTTCTAGGTTTACTTCATAAGACAAAATCAGATTCGAGGCATGATTGCTAAATATCAAAATAAAATTCTAAACATGTTTAGAATCTTCTAGATAGAGTTTAGAATATTTTGTTGTGATCAAAATCATGAGTAACATCGAGGTATAATTTTAAATAATCAAAACGAGTTTAAAGTTCTAAACAGAATAGAAAATGTAGATGACTATTCTTCTGAGATTAAGGGATTTATCAAAATATGTGTTTGAGATTCAAGAGACTGGGCTAAAAATCAAGAGAAGTATCTGTTCTCCGATTTCGAAGATGAAACGATCAACCTTGATTTGAGTCAAACACTAGATAAGATAGAAGCATCACCGCTTCAGATTAAGTAAGAAAAACCAATGATAATATTCCCGACAAATCACTCAGGGAATACAAAATTTATTTTGAGAAGAAATAATTTCAGAACTAAGGAAAGTTGAAAATTGAGAGAAGGTAAGTCTCATTGATTCAAGGAAATCAAATTAGAATTGTCTAGTAACGCCAAGAAATTAAATAGCTTTGGGACAGCTAAAAAAAATCCCCTTGACTTAAGAAAATTTAACAATAGAAAGAATTCTGACCGTTCCTGCTTCATGATTATAGAAGCTTTCTAGGCCTTGATTTGATCAAAATTTCATAGATAGAGTAGGGTTTTTAAAATGAATGGAGGAAATTAACAGATGAGAATATTCTCGATTTTTGGGAAAACATAGGAGATAGTATTGAAATTGAAAATAACTCCTTTAGGAGAATCATGAACTGAACTAATTCTTCTGGTAATAATTGACCTTGAGGTTTAAATGATCCCAGAAGAACTTTGATTCAGGATTGATTTCGAGAAAGTTAGTCAATTAGAAAGGAGATCAAGGCAAAAGGTTGGATAAGGGTTGTAGATATATATTGAGTAGAAAAGAGTTTAATAGGGTTGTAAGAGAATATTGAAACTCTTCATAACAAATGAATCAAAATTCCAATAGAGGTAGAGAAGTAAAATCTGATCAACCAATGAAAAAGTTAAAATTAGGTTTGATAAAGAAGAAGAAGATTGAAAAATTCAATCTTATTCCAAAAAGAATATGAATCCTAAAGTATACTAGAACCTGAAAATTATGGTAGGAGAATAATTTCAAAAGTCATGGGACACTCAAAGGTACAATCAGCTTAATCTAGATAAGGTTTAGGTACAAATACAAACAAGGTATCCTACGAAACTATAAGCAGTCAAAAAATAGATATTTAATTAAATAATTTTTCGGCCCTATAATGTAACATGGTGTATATCATCTAAGTGTTCTAGTTGTTTCTAAAGTCTGTTTTCCTAAAGTCTCAACTATCCCTAGGTCAAGTTTCAGAACTGCGCGATGGTCTAGACTAAGTTGACTAGACCAATTTACAGATCTGACCTGCATGGGCCACCACTAAAAACATGTCACGACCCGGTCCCAATTACTTGGGTCAAATCGGATCATGCCCAGCCTGCACCGTTGTTGAGACGGCGGCAGTAAGCTGTATTCAGTAGTGAAACACATGCAGATAAAAATTTCTAACGAATATAAATCTTTTATTCAATTTAAAATTTTGAAATACAACAACCATTAATACAGCAATTACACTTGATACATTGGTTAATAAATTACTATCCAGCTCTACTGTTCTTGGGTTCCAGGTTCTGCGAGAACAGGCATCAGATCTTCGACGACACAATCACCTAAAATGTTGGTCTCCAGTCAGGAGGGAGCAAAGTACAATTCATGCAAATTTTAACAATTAAAATGACAATTTATAACATGCATTTTTAAACAGTTTGAAAATGAACAATTTTGAAATAGTACAGTACAGTGATATGAATAGGTAAAGAATATGACCGGTTTGGGTACATTTGTATCCTAGCGATACGGTATGGCTTATCCCCGTGTGAGAGAGGGGTAAGCTAACACATTCATTATCCTAAGTTTGGATTTGGTCATATCCAGTACACTATTCCCCCAGTCCCCAACAATACGATCAATGCTCCCGAAGGAGTTCGTGTATAATTGTGGTTTAAACTTGCAATGAAACAATTGTGAAAATAATTGTAAAATCTATATAAAATGTACTTGCCTTTAATTATATGACTGGAATGAAGGTTGACTTCCGGGGTTGATGTTCAGACTTGTCCTCGAAATCCTACAATCGAGAAGTCTGTCTTAGAACCAATATTGAACCATATCTAGGTGTGCTAGTTGCAATCTCTAGAATTTTGTCCTAGTCGATTTTAATCTTTTCTTACATTATCACAACAAACGCAATTACTAGCGAGTTGTATTTAAAATTACGAAGAAAACTCACTTTACATTTTAATCTCGGGAAAAACTTTGTATAAATCAGTTTATTGGCAAAATTTGGTAGTTTCATATTTATACGTATAAAAAACTAGAACTTTTCTTTAAGTGAGAAATACGTGAATTTCTTATCTAAATAATATAATTTAAAAAATTCTAACATGATAAAACATTTATTATTTTTCTTTTTATAAAAATAATAATTAATTAACATATTTCGTTTTCGCATCAAATCAACAATAAAAACAAAATAAAGAAAAACTAACTATTACAATTCCCACCAGAATAAATAAATGGGCTTATGCCCTTACAGACCTTTTTACATAAATTGAAATAAGAGAAAAGGTTAGTTAACTCTAAATAATATCCTGCAATTTAATTACTAAAACAAAATTAATAAATTAAATTAGAATAAATATTACTAAGAGTCTCAGACTTGGTCCAATCGTCACAAAATTAGCTAATGCCTCAACGTCCGGACGAAACCGGTTTCGTTTGCATTTAGCCGGGGCCCAGTGACCGTTAAGGTCGTCGCCCAAAATATTATAAAAATAATATTTAATTCAAAAAATCATTTTGAAAACCATTTAATAAATTTCCCGAAAATTTCGGCAGCATTCCCTCTGTTTTCGGAATAACCCAAAAAACTGGGAACGCGTCCGATACCTGCAAAATAATTCTCAAAACTCCCACTTTAATATATTTTCCTCAAAATAATATTTTCCAATCAACCAGCACTACTAACTCATAGTCCAGGAGTGACAACCAAAGGAAATTTCCAACATAAACAATGTTTTAAAAAAAACCCAATTCCGCAACTAAACACAACAGAACACATACCCCACTAAAAACAACCAAATATCAAACCATGGAAAATCAACAGAACTTTCCCGAAAATCCGAATACGGGTAATTTCCAAATTTCCTTCGGAAACTCCGAGAATTAGCCTACGAATAGGAAAACCCAGAGAAATAATCATTCTCCAGAGTTTCTTTCGAAAGGTTCTCAGACACCCGATTCTCCGAAAATTCCGAAAAAAAACAGAAATTGCAACGTAGAATTTACGTTGTCGAAAAACCGAAATCCTGCTGGATTCGGGGACCAGAAAATTCATCACCGACTAAAAGAAAAGTGGAGTTCCAGAATTATACCCAAACCGAAGTCGAACGGAAAACCCGAATCGGGTCTCGGAACCAAACGACACCCCTGGACACGGTGAGCGGGGCCGACGGACGAAGGCCACGCGGCGGGTGCCGGCGGTGAACAGCGGCGGTGACGGGCGGCTGGCCCGGGGCGCCGGGGTACAGCGGGAACGGCGCGGGGTCGGCGCGGATGAACACGGGGACGGGGCCTCGGGAGGTGCTCGGCCCAGAGGGGTCGACCGGGGCGGATGGGGTGCGCCGGATCGGATCTGGTTCGCCGGGCTCGGGCGGAGGGGCGAAGCCGGCCTGAGTGGCTGCGGGCGGTAGCTCTGGGGCGGGTCTCCGATCGCCGGAGGGGCTCGGCCTCGGGTCGGCCGGGACAGCTAGGGCACGGTTTGGAGGTTTGGGGAAAGAGGGAAATGGTGAGAGGGGATGATGATGAAGGAGATGAGAAGTATGGGGTTGGCTATATATAGAAACTCTAGGTTGGGGGTTACCAACCTTGAGAAGGGGAAAGGCCTCCATGACCATAAATTTCGGCGATGAAGCACCAGGAGTCGGCCAATGAAGGAAGAGGAAGAAGAAGAACTTCTTCAGTTTTTTTTTTTACAGCAAGAAACAATGAATGAACCGAATAAATGGCTAAGGAGCTAAATGAATGAATGGACTAATGAAAGTCAACATTCATTCCATTCCATACAAAGTGAACAAAGGAATGAGCTCACTAATAATTTGTTACAGCAAGCTTATGAATAGCTTTTAAATTAAAAGCTTAAGGATTTAATAGGAAATGGGTAAAAAGACTATGGGCCCAAGAGAATAGGCTTGGGTTAAGTAAAAAGAAATGGACTAAGGCTTATGGGTATGGGCCCAATATCAATGGGCTGGTTTAATTAATGGGTTTGAACAAATGGCTTAAAAATGAATCACATAATTACAACTAATATATTAAAACCCTAAAAATAATATAAAATGATTTTCGTCTCAAATTGGGTTCGAACCTGGTTCGGTCTGGGCTATCAACTCATAAATCCATGTTGTTAATTTTCGAAATTATTTTAACACTCAGAAAAATATAATAATAATAATAATAATAATAATAATAGTAATACTAAAATACTAATAATAATTATTTACAAAAATATGGGTTTCACAGCAACGAATTGGAGCTTATGAGAGACGAAGATGTTCAAGTTATGCATATCGACGATGGTATTGAGGCATATCAAAGACGATATACAATAACTCGGGAATACTGTGATCGAATGAATAAAAATTAGTTGAACATTATTGTTGGCTGAATAAGATGCAAGTTAAGTTATGGCAACTGGGATGATAACGGTAGGAGTGCTTCGGAAAATTTAAGAGTGGATGGATGTTACTTGAATGAAATCGAAAGTGTCTGGATTGATTCGTGGATAACCACTATGTTGATATTCTTGTCTTATGCGAGTGCAACTCCAGCATCGCACATGCGTCACGCCAAATTTGGGCGATCATTCCGCGTGAGCGCTGGTATGGTGATTCATATAGCGGGGGTGATCAAACTTACAAGGCTTGGCAAATCGGATTTGACTTGTGGTTTGATGCAAAAGTTGCTCGAGGATGATTTTGATGAGTATGGAATGTGTCGGACTGTGATTACGGATAGGTAAACTCGGACGTGAGGCGAGTAGATGTCGTACGATTAGCAAGATAGTCGACAGTAATACATAAGTGATTCGAGTAGTTAACGGCGCATCAGTTGCGCGGGGACAGATAAATTATGGATTGATATGTCGGATTGGGTAAAGTCCCATAGGAATTGTCGGAAATTGATTTGGCTTCGCGATAGGATATAGCATGGTTCGTTGTAACTGTCCCTCGTTGATGATCTTCAATTATCGAGCGTAGTTTCGGGGCAGATGACCCTAGAAGACTTGACCGCCAAATCAAGTGAATGTTGAAGTCCCATAGGATGACCCTAAAGAAGTCGCATAAGGAAATTTTGTCGAGGATGAAAGATGAGGTAGTGCATGTTAAGGATAAGTCTAAGCGAGTGAGCATCGTGTTTCGAAAGTTAGCGAGTAGCCTTCGACTAGATCGAAACGAATAGAAAAGTTATGATCGATCGAATGAGTGCGTAAGTAGACTTGGTTGGTCGATGATCGAATAGATGTTGAGGAACGTGCTTAGCGTAGTGATGCGGTAAGGTAATTGTAAGGATTCTGCAATGTGTGAAAGCGACGGATAGTTGAACGACCCTAAGAGTTGTGTCGTAGATCGGTTTGAACAACGGTTAAGTTATGTGTATTGAGCGCACCATCGGTGTTACAAAACGAACTAGTCGAGATTGATTTGAGAATTGAGTAAAAGATTCGTACTCGGTCGAGAATAGGAGATGGACGTATCGTAAGAGACCTTGGGTCAGAAAGATTGTTGCCTTTGAGCATCGTAGACTCAAGTTGACCTCTTGTGTTGGGAGAGTACGAGCATGATGTCTGGATAAGTTACCTAGCGGGGGTAGCCCCAGACACAATATATGGATAGTTGTGTGCGAGACTTAGTGTGAATGGTAGACAAAAAAATTCGGGACATGTTGGACTTAGTCGATGTTGTTAAGGCCAACGTTATGAATGATTGGATGAAAGACTTGGGTTATGTGAGAGATAGGCAAACGGTTGGACGAATAGGCGTTACGGAGAATTGTTGTGATCGGATGCACAATGACTTGATGCAACGCGAGTGTTAGGTGGCTGGCGAGAAACTTATGAGATCGAAGTAACGGTTTGAATCAAGTTATGTGCAGAGATGTTTGGAAGAGAATCGCATGTTATGGGATGATGCATACGAGAAGTATTTTGAGAATAGGCGTTAAGATTTGACTAAGTCGAGTACCGAATGATCGGTGCTTGAGGACTTTAAGTTGAGCATGTTAGCCTTGTCCCGATATCCTACAACCGAGCTTGGCTGAAATACATATATTGGTAGGACGCCTAAAATATGTGTATGATCCAAACTAAGTTGTATGATTCCAACGATAGTAGCACGAGATCGTGAAACGATCTATGCGGTACACTTGGATCTAAGTGTTGGTTTAGGTTCGAGGACGAACCTAATTTTGAGTGGTATATTATGTAATGCCCCGCTCCGCTCGGTGCATTATGACGAGTCGTTGACTCGAAGAGTTGCGTTGACCCGATGAAGTATCGATGCGAATCGATGCAAGAGTTACGTTGGCCAAAGGTAAGCTTTGAGTCAGTTGGAATCTATGAATCGAATCGATGCAAAGGATAAGTCCCATTTGAGCAAGTGCTGATTCTAGTTGATCTGGTGTGCAGGCTATGCTTTTGCGCTGGACGATAAGAGGTCGACATTTTGCCGTATGCAATGAAGTGTCCGCAAAACCAAATCATGGCCTTGCAACGGATTGTGGCATGGGCGCGATAGGCTAAATCAACCGAGTAGTTCAAAGGAATGGTTAAGTTCGGAAGTTAGCTATGCGATCGAGTTATGGAAGCGAACCGCTTCAATCGGCGAGACAACAAGGCGTATCGGCTTAAGGTGGGCGGGTTCTTGACTCTCTCTCCCTATTCCTTCACGTCTAATAAAATCTATCAATGTATGCGTAGATGTTATCGAGTTAGCGAGCGTGGCTCGGCGACGAAAGGTCTAAGTATGCGTTGAACACTAAGGTAGAACATTGAACATTGAACAATCGAAGTGACGTGCATCAAGTGTACGGGTCGCGGTAGGGCAATGATGGTAGAACATTGAAAGACGATATTGAGATGTGCATCATGTGCACGGCTCCGAGAACATTGAACACTAGGCGTAGAACATGGATTACGGTGCTGAGCGTACCCTCGGGCACTTATGCTACGAAAAGACTAAGTAACTACGAAATTATGCTATGAGAATAACTTATGAATGGTACGCGTTGAATACAAGTACGAGACGACTAAGCCATTGGGCGTCGTGCATCAATATGGATGTATTGGGGCATAACACCGACGGAGCTCCTCATATGGATGGTGGATTATGTTTATGAGACGCAAATATGTTTATGGCACGGGAAACCGTTTATGGAACGAGAATATGTTTATGCAACGGAGGATTTGGTTGGAATGTTATGTGTGTTTGCTATGGCGCGTATTGTATGGTCAATGGACTCGGATGGCCCGTGCACGGGTGCCGCTTCCCTCGGACGGTTACGACCGGGGCACCGGGACCGTTCGGCCTAGGAGGGAATTATGTGTGGTATTTATGGTGCACAATATTCGGACGGATTACGACCGTCCAGTGCTGTGATAAGCTATGATATCCGTAAGTTTGGGATCCTTCGGATACTGGGCTAGCAACCCGTATCGAAGTGATTGTAGGCTTACACATATGAGATGCCAAGTCCATTACGGTGCGAAATACCGTGACCTTCATATAGTTAGGGCCGGTGGGCTGAGATGAGAGTTGGGTGCAGGCGTAGGGCCTGCGACCCTTATGCATTGTCTAAGTTTATGGTCGAAATGTTGCGTGAATTATATGGTTTCTTACGTAAGTTCTAACCAGTGCAGGCTAAGGAGAATGGGACGGAGATGAGCACGAACACTATGTTTACGTTCATATTATGCCTAACTGTATCTGCTACAGGAACACGGTATGGGACACATTTATGATAATATGCTATGTTTAAGTATTGCTATGAAACTGATCCTAAGGCTAAATAGAAAGATCACCAATTAAGATGCATGTTTCACTAAATGATTAAGTGTTTGGTTTGGGTGCGAGCGGGTCATGATCAGTGCGAAGCGAGGACGAAAGCACTAATCCCCCACTAGTTTATGTGCAGGCTCAGGTTATGATCGGCTCGGGACGGAGCTTGGCTTGGACGTGCCGAGACATGGAGTCCTTGGCGTTCAAGAGAAGCACCGCATAGGCGTTCGGACTTGCGACATGGAGATGTTCAGCCGAAGACTACTTGGTGGCTATAAAGAGGCATAATGTATGGAGCAATATAATCCTTTGTGAGCTAGAGAGATCATGAGAGTTGTAGCCAATTGGCATATATGTTGGGCTATTCAGAGCCTTTGTAATCTTCATTTCGTTATCAATAAAAGAGATTCTTATGTCATACTTTGTTTTTTCTTTCGCTGCTTATGTTATCAATTTGGGATAAACGCTATGTGAACTGTTATCTTGCCTTGCACGAGCGCAACTCCAGGCTCGTGCAGCATCACGCCCCAGCGAGGACGATGATTCGGGTAAAATCTAGCGAGGACGAGCGATTTCCCGAATCGGGGCGTGACACTCCCTTCCACCCTCCGGCCACCCGCACCCCCTCCCTCTCCCGCTGTGTCACGACCCGTTACCCAAATTGTTGGGCCGGGCCGAGCCATGTCCAGCCTACGCTTGGTTAAAGCGTAGTAAGCTGTTCTAAGAATAGACAATAAAGGATCTAAGCATCTAACAGTTCTAAAATCACATTTTAAAGTTTATCACAACACAGCATCTATAAGCGAAGGTAAACAAGCACAGACTTAAATAATACACTTCCAAGTATCTAACTGGAGACAAAGTCCAGTATCCAAATATAAGTACAAACCAAAATCTAAGTCTCAAAACACAAGAAAGATAACTAAGTAAGGTTCCCCGCTGGGGCCTCTTCTGGAGCTAAGGCCAGGTCCTCAATGCAGTACCATAATATGTATCACATAGCATTTCCTTCTCGAAAAGTATACCTACAACATTATCCTGTCAGGACGGGAGCAAGTACAACCTCTACAACTAAAGTACTGAACATATAATGAAAGAGATGTACAATAAGAAACAAGGTGTGATAAGTCTCTAAAACAGGAAATACTGGAAAACATGGCCTCATGGTACAACTGGGATCACAGTATCGTAGTAACATAGGAAACATGGCATATCTCGAATCATGGTATAACTCATAATCTATCATGGCAAGGATACATATGTCATAGAGACAGATGTATATGTAATATTTAAAAGTTTAAAACCGTAGTATGTACGTGAATCGGTCAATAGGTGAATAGGATGTACAGCGGTACATATCAAGTTTTCTGGTATGTACATACGTGCACGAACGACATCGGTGTATATCCATACACAAACGCGAGATCAGAACATACGGCAAGGTCACATATAGAATGTCACCGAGCGCGGTAAGTACATACGGAGAAGGGGGTCATGTTCACGTACAATACTAACAGTTTCCCCTTAACCCGTTATTTAAACATGCAAGAGATACGAGAACAGTAAAAACATGTGGGAGATACTGGGAGAAGTATAAGCATGGCAGGTACTGGGAGCAGTATAAAATATGTGAATACTCGGAGCAGTATATAGTATAGTGAAACATGTACTGAGAACCAGTAAGAAGCATGTGAAGATATAAGAACTGTCCTAAGCATGGCAGGTACTGGGAGTAATACAACATGTGAAGATTTAACTTGCTATCTCAAAGATCAGTATTTTAACAGGGTTAATACATGTTCTAGCATTAAAAGACAGTAAATAAGTTTGTAGATGTACTTGCCTCGAGCAAAGCAAGAATACTAGTACGAAGATATAGATGTCCGGTGTCCTGTCAATAATGATATACAAACTCAGTTCTAAGCTATGTTCAATATTACACTAGTGGTGTGACACTACTCCTAACTGGATACTAGCCAAGTAGTGACCTAGCATAAAAGTCTAATGTGGAGTGACACTATATCCAAACTAACTTCCTAGGGTCTATACACTAGTGTAGGGGGTGGTCCAATACTACAATAACTCAAAAGAACACAAAACATTGCAAGTCATAATTATTCAATAATTAAATCAAACTGTACACTAAGTTCCAATAATTTTAGAGATAGACAAAAAGCTAAATTATATATAAAATAAAGTACAAAAATGATCCTTGTTAATTATAGAAATTTATAATAATTTTTCTGGAATTTATAAACCTTCATAAATATTTATTAAAAATCAGCAAACGTAAATATACTGAAAATGAGTTATGTTTTCCCATTTTTATAAAATACCAAAAGTACTTATTAAATACTGGAAAAATTATAATAAATTATCTAAATTAACATAGTATTTAAATACAATTTTTTCCAGATTTTTACAGAAATTAAAATATATATAAAAATTCAAAAACAGAAAGTAACAATTTTTGGAAAAATAATTAATTACAAATTAAGGATAATACATAATCAGAATCTACAGATGTTGTCGGATGATAAAATAAATATTACTAACGTGTCCAGAACGGTCAAATTAGCTAGGATAGCCTACCCATAAGTCCAATTTAGACACAGGGGCAAAACGATAATTTTGGGTTAAAATGATGTCCGCCGTTGGACACACTTTGCACCGAAAAGCGTGTCGGAATAGAAGTCTACAAAATCTATCAAATTATATGTCTACGAATCCAGAATGATGATACGAACCCAACGGTATGTCCAAAATGGAATTCCGATGTGCCGATCTCAAAATGATACGTTGACGTGGACACTTGGAATCCAGTTTGCACCGAAATACGTGCCGGAGCAAATGTCTTCAAAACTCAGCAAATTATATGTCAACGAGTCCAGAATGACGATACGAACTCAACGGTATATCCGGAATTGGATTCAGATGAGCCGATCTCAAAGTGACCCGTTGACTCGAAAAGTGGGACCCGCTTTGCACCAAAATGCGTGCCAGGGTCCACGTTCTCCAAATCAAGCAAACTTTATATAACAACATACAAGAACGACGCCACGAGTCTACTGGTGGTGTCAGAAATTGAATCCGGAGTCCCGAGTTCAAAAATAGAATTTAACAAGTGCAAATTAAAGAATTCGGACGGCCAACTTTGGCGTCGAATTCGACCAACCGAACGTGCTTAAAATGAAACAAAATCTAAAGGAGGCAGGAAGAGGGTTATACCAGCTGTGCACAAGAACTGGTAGCGCACCAACCGGAGCTGCGGCGGCGGAGATACGAGTTGACGAAGTCGGCTCCACAAAACTGTCCAAAAATAGTTCAATTTAAAACGTCAACTTGGTGGCCAGTTTTGATCTATCAAACGATAAAATTAACGGACGAAAATTGACAGGAGTGAAGATGGATATACCGAGATTGCGACGGAGCGAAGAAATCGCCGATCCAACGGTCGGATCTCTCGAAAAATGCGCGCGAACTTGCTGCGACGGAGCACCATTTTCGAGTTCAAAACGCGCGCGCGCCGACGGGATTCCGTTCAAAACGCACGAATAGCCGATTCGGCGCGTCGAGGAGGACGGTGGTGGAACGGGGGAGGTCGCCTGGGGTCGCGCGCCGGTGGAGGGGTCGCCGGTGGCCGGTGGCTGGCCGCGGTGGTGGTGGCCGTTCGGCTGTAGGTGGGGAGTGAAGAGAAAGAAAGAGTGGAGATATGTGTGTGTGTGTGTTGTGTGATATAATATAAAGAGAGAGAGAGAGTGTGTGATATTTGTAAAGAAGAGAGGGAGGAAGTCGGCCACAAAAAGGGGGGTGTTCCTGCTGGCAGTATGGGGGGGGGGTTTGAGGTGGTGTGTGTGTTTTTGTAATAGGAGAGAGAGAGGGATACATGTTTATATATATATATATATATGTATATATATATATATATATAAGATATTTAAGATATTAATAATGTAGAGAGAGAGGAAGAGATATTTCCAAAATAGGAAAAAAGAGAAATATTTTGTAGGATATTTGGGCAGTCATGAGAGTATAACATGGGGTTTGGGTTCGGGTTCGGTCGAGCCGGGTCGGGTCAAAATCGGACAGAGTGCAATAATTGAAATTAAATACGTATTTATAATCACGGAAAAATAAATAATATACGGGGACTCCAATAAATGGGACACAAGCGTCATATGGGTAGTAGGCTTCATGTGGGCTACATCCATACTTTGGGTCGACTAGGTTGGATCGATGTCGGGTCCCGAAATTAAATCAGAAAATAAATCAGGTTTCACGGTAGATAATTAATCGGCCTAAATTGAGCCAAAAATTGTGCGAAGAAAATGAAGCATAAAATGGAGTGTCTGAGTGGGACACGAAGGTCATGGGTGAAGAGCGTCTCGAGTAGATCATTCATGAGAAGTTGGTTCTGAGAAAACAACTGGTCTGGTGCTCCTAAATTAAAAGTCACGGTAACGTGCAAACGAAGATCAAAAATAAAAGTGGGAATAATTATTCAATGATTAATCGGTCTAAGTTGACCCAAAGTTGCATGATACAAAAAGAGCACAAGGAAACGAGTTCAAGTGGGACACGATATATCAAAACGAAGATAATCTTGTCTACTTCAAAACTCGTGAAGAGAGTTTACAGAGATTGGTATCCCTGACGCTCCAGAAATCAAAGTCATGAAAAGGTACATTAATGATCTAAACAATTAAATAATAAAACATTTATCGAAAATAATTCATTCAAAAAAATAAAAATAAACCCTGAAATTCAGGGAGCTTACATCCTACCCACCTTACAAGAATTTCGTCCTCGAAATTAAAAATCATCCAACCGGTCAAACTATAACATGTAGCTGCTCTGGCTACGATACTCAATCTGCTATTCTTGTAATCATCTCTTCTGTTTCTCCTTACAATCTTTTTGGTTCAGGTTCAACTAAGTCCTTCTATCAGAAACTTCGTCATACATCCTTTAGAATCTTCCATACTAACATGGAACATTTATGTATACCATAAACTATAGGTCATTCTCTGGGTATGTTTATAAACCTATAATGCTTAATCATCAACCATATTTCCAACCTTAATTGTAAATACTGGATTTTCTTATCGTATCCTAAGTATCCATATTCTATCAATCCACAGTTCCTTAGCATCATTTATCGTCAATCCTTTCCTACAGTTTCTCCTTGAAATCATACGTTCAATTCTTATCCTTGGCGTAGAGCCTTCTTCATTTTACTCAACAAGTCCTCCGAATATAAATCCTCGATTTCAAAACTCCCGATTTATTAGTTACCAAAGTACATATGTCTTTGTCTTGTTTCATGTCTTTTTAACTGATATTTTTCCGATCTCGTACGCAATACGATAACTCATTCTAACTTATTCTATACCATTCCACATATCGATCTACCCTCTAATCACATGTAATTAGCTATAGGTAACCAACCAAAATTCTACAAATGCTAAATCCTCAAACTGCTAAGCACAAGATTCTAATCCTCAATCCATAGTCATAACAATATAATATCTCATTTCTCCATCTTAGATACCCTATCATCAAGTCATACTATCAATACAATCGTTTTTAATGGTTTCCAAGTCTACTACAGTCAGTCACTTATACTCGTCCTATAAGCTTAATCTAACTAATCCCTAGGAAAAGTATTTATCACAACCATACAATAGATTTAAAGTATTTAATGGCTTCAGGATACAGAGGTCATATTGACCGCAGCAAAGGTTCCAGCAGAAGAGAAGGTTGACCAGGTCAGACTTTTACTTCAGGATCTCGCCCGCGATTGGTGGGCATCGGAAGAGGTTGGAATGAGGCGTCATGTTCCCTGGGATAGCTTCAGTACCAGATTCAAGGCCAAGTACTTTGGCTTGGTAGCACGGTATGAGCTACAGCAGAGGTTTATCAGTCTCAAGCAGGCTGGTAAGACGGTGGATGGTCAGCGGAGTTCTGCAGGTTAAGTAGGTTTGCTCGAATGATGGTGGCGACAGAGCCAGAGAGAGCAATGAGGTTCTAGCAGGGACTTCACCTAGAGATTTTGTAGCTGGTCGAGGGGCACGACTACCAGACATTCGATGCAGTATTGACGGCGGCTCGGAGGCACGAGCTTACTATTCAAAGGTTATCAGCAAGGACTGGAGGCCAGAAGAGGTCTCATACGCAGAGTGCTGGGGGAGGAGCAGTACCTCGGACGTCAGCACCAGCACCTGGCGTCCGTATTCGTGATGCAGCACCAGTCACGACAATTGTGACTGTACCAGTTCGACAGCAGCAACAGAGAAACCAGCAGTAGCGTCAGGAAGCACCAGTGGATTGCACTTACTGTGGGAAGGGAGGGCACACTAGGGATGTGTGTCGTTCAGCTAATGGATTATGCTTGAGGTGTGGCAGTCCAGACCATAGGATTGCCAATTGTCCTATGATGCAGAGGCCAGGAGGGCCAGCTCAACGGTTTCTGGCGTTGCCAGCTCCAGAGGTAGCACCGTATCAAGGGCCAGCACTAGCAGTGAGGCCACTAGCCCAACGTCCATTACTGACGCAAGCTTAGATGTATCGACAAGCGCAACATCAGGTTGGACAGCAGGGCCAGGGAAGGCAGGAACAAAGGCAAGAAGAATTTGGAGTATTAGAGCAGAGGTTGGCCGAAGGCGGTCAGATTGTGGGTAAGATTTCAGTATTATTCATTATAATTCCTTGAGTTCTATATTCGAAGAGTGAAGGCGACTTTCTCGTCTCACTCATCTGCTCTCGTATCATGTGATACATGATATTCATCATGTGTCTTGATTACGAGAGTACGTCCTGGGCAGAGTCTCGTTCTTGATTTAGTCATTGGTACCGACTTATCTCAAGCATTGACCCTTGTCCACTTTGTGTGTCAGTGTAGGACCTCAAGGACGAATTTCTATCTGACTTGAGAGGCATATTTTATTCGTATGTCTCCGATCATTTCCTTCTAGGGTATGATTATTGTTTGTGCTCTTACTTAATCATTCTTGCTTTCTTAAACTGTTCATGTGCCATATGTTGTTAGATAATTGTGCTTGCTATATGTCATGAGTGTATTTCGTGATCTGAGAGCGTGCTCAACTAGCCTTATCGAAATTCCGAGGACAAAATTTTTCTAAGGAGGGTAGAGATGTCACCCCCCGTTTCCGGAATACGTAAATTTTTGATTTTTCATGTATATGGTATCTGGCACCTGTATCTTTATTGCATTTATCCTGTATTTGTAACTGGCCATGGCATGGAACAGTTTCTCATCGCGGATTAGTGTGCCATCCCTTGTCCTTGTTTGGTTGTAGACGTGGTTCACTGTTTCGATGATAGGATTTCTGAACCGTGTTGTGGTTAGGACTTTATTTAATTAATTTAATTAGTTGTATCATATAGCATTTAACATGTCATTAGTCATGTGGTTAAGAGCATGCTTAAGCTTAGGGTTTCTTTGAGTCAACCCAACCCCTATATATATTCTCTTCCTCACTCTCTCTCCTCATTCACTCTTTTCATTTCTTTTCCTCCCAACCAATAGGCAAGTACATCTTGCACCAAATGGAGAGATTATTGTATTTTCATTTCTTGATTTTTCTTTGATATTATTTGTCTATATTGTTCTTCTCTTCATTCTCTACAAGTTTAGTTCTTGGAGTTTTTGATTTTAATGGCTAGTTTGGTGTAGATCTAAGTTTCTAAAACTAAGGTTCTATGGGTTTTCATGGTTTTGATCTATCAAACTTGGTTGTTTTCGAAAACTAATGGTCCTATGTTGTAGAAAATTCAATTCTATCCAATTTTGACCTTTGAAAAGTTAGATTTCGACTTGATTTGAGGAAGTTATGGCCAAAACAATTTTGGTCAAACTTCTATGTTCATCTGTCCTGATTCTGGCAGGGACGATGAATAGTGTCTGGCCGCATAAAGAATTTCTGGCCGCATGACCATTTCTGGTCGCATGAGCATTTTTGGGCCGCATGACCATTTCTGGCCGCATGACCATTTTTGGCCGCATGACCATTTTTGGCCGCATGAGCATTTTTGGGCCGCACGACCATTTCTGGCCGCATGACCATTTCTGGCCGTATGAGCATTTTTGGGCCGCATGACCATTTCTGGCCGCATGAGCATTTTTGAGCCGCATGACCATTTCTGGCCGCATGACCATTTCTGGCCACATGAGCATTTTTGAGCCGCATAGGAATTTCTGGCCGCATAAGAAATTTTGAGCCGCATAAGGCTGATTTTTGGCTGATTTTGATTGTTTGATGCTCTTTTTGACTGATTTGTGGCCAGAATTTCTCCAAACTTCCAACATGAAAGTTGTAGATCTTTGTCTTGGCTTCAAGGACCTTCATGTCTCACTTTAACCAGAATTCATATGTGACTTTTATGTCACGAAGGGTCCACGTGACTTCCTGACTTGCCCGTGTTCCTGACTTGATTACCTGTATACGTGCTGGTACCTATTCTAAGTGTGTATTGAGATACAATATTAGTATGCACTGCGGTACTATTTAATGAGTGCACTGAGGTGTGACTCTACGTGCTAAGTGATCATTCGTGTTATATGTCAATACATGTGTACCTTCCAGCAAAGTCATGGTAATTGGTCAGTAATAGTGTCGTGGTATGTTGATTATTGTTTGATGTATTACACTAAGCATGGATCTAGATTGAGCCGATGTAGATTCATACTTAGGGTACACGTACTATGGTACGACATATAGGAGGATGACCATGTGACCACGACATGCAATTCTAATATCAAGATAGGGTTAATCTAAGCAACTTAAATTGGTAGAAGCATTGGGAGGGAACAAAATCTCGAGATCGTATGTCACCAGCCGCCCTGGGTCCCGTCCTTGTGCGTCAGGTTGGCTGCCTCGGATACTGTATAGTCATCCGCACTAGTGGAGTGCAGTATCTGATTTGTGACTGCCGAGCCAGCTCTTCCTATAGGAGAGCTGGAACCGTTACTGCTTATTCTAGCGCGGTGGCCTTTCGAGGGACCGGTGCATTTCGTGCTTGCTTGTATATAATGGTTTGGCTAGCCCTGCTGGAATGCGATACGATCTGAGGATTCCTATATATATATATATATATGTATTACTGGGATAATCCAGACAAATCATAGAAAGCCGTAGGATTGATTGGTCGCGTGTAAGCTGACTTGTTTGTGATATGTTTTCTTCTGTTAGCTACCGAGGAACATGGACTATCGTGGTGCGTGGTCCAACCCATGTCCTTGTTTGGTTGTTGGGTTGGACTATTGTGCTGCGATAGGCTATGGACCAAAGTCGCAATTAGAAGCCCTTTTTACCTGCCCATGGTTATAGGATATATATATATCTTATCTCGGCACGATATTGGCACCGTTTGTCCTTGTTTGGTTGTAAGGGTGTCGTATTATCTCGATGATATGGTATAAGCCTATAACTCGTGAATCAGGTCTTATTTAACTCATTGGATTTATCTCTCTTTTGTGCTCCTTTGTGGTACTTGCTATTCGGGGCCTGACCCCGCTGGTTTTGTTTGGCCAGATCTCGTAGCAGCTCCAGAGGATCCAGCCTACCACCCGAACAATGGTGCACACCAGGAGTATGGGCGCCAGGGACCATGAGTGGGTTTCTTCTTCACCGCTCTGATATCTTCTATTTTGTACTTGGCGTTTAGCCACCGGCACTTGTTTAGCCGGCAGTTCTGGACACTAGTTTCCTTTGCATAATTGTAATTAAATCAGACTGCAGCTGACTATAGTTATGTACTATTGACTCTCGGAACTAGCTCATTATTTTGCATAGCTAGACTCATGAATCATTCTGATGAAGCGTCGGGGACGCCTTACTGCTTTGTCTTATATGATCATTATTTACTGCTTCTTGTTTTGATTGATTGAGACATAGATGCTCTGTGGGACCATAGGAGGCCTGATTGTAGCATGCACCCCCAGTCTCTTGACAGCCACGATCGCCGTATGACGTTTATATACCTCATACGGTGTAGCTGGCCTAGTCCGTCTCAGTATTCCGGGACTGGGGCGTGACAATATCTCAGGCTATCAAATGAGACTGTTGAAGGCCTCATTCAGGAGGAGTATGATGCCTTAACAGCTAATTATCTTGCTCGAGAGACTACATATAATGCAGCTCTCCATGAATACAGTCTAAAGGTTGCCAAAGAAAAAGCCTTTTTGGCTGGCATAAAACCTGTACTGCATGGTCACAGAGTGGCTTATGATGCTTTGAACATAGATATTCAGAGCAAGAATGACAAAATCCGTAAAGTAGAGGCAGAGCTAGCTTGCTTGAAGGCTGAAAGGGAGAAGATGATCGATGCTCGAAATCTGCACCTCATCCAAAGCTCAATTTTAGAAGAACAAGCTTTTGGGGCTGAATCGACCATCAGAACCCTTGATGAAGCCAAGGACAATTTGATAATCACCTTCGCTGAACTTTCCTGTATTTGTACCCCCGAAGCTCGACGTGCAGAGGCTACCAAGAAGGTTATGAGTTCTCGTGGCAAGCGGTTAGAAGAATTAAAGAAGTTGCTTCAAGATGTTTCCACTCCACCTTAAGAGAGTGCTTTGTCATCTTTTGTCTTATTCATTTTATAGTGTTTCCACCAGAAATGAATGAAAGATTTGTTTTGTGATCCTATCATTTATTTGGAATTTAAACAATAGGTATGAGATAGAAAACACTTATCAGAGGTAATATGGATGTGACAAGTCTTTTAAACTCAACGTATTATATCTATCCAGAGGTAATATGGACATGATAGATAATGAAATCGCATTTTCTGTTTTAGAGCATAATACTATCAGAGGTAATATGAACATGATAGTATGTAAGAACTCAAAGAAAAGTAGATTAATATCTATGCAGAGGTTAAATGGACATGATAGACAGGAAACACCAGCTTAATATTTATTCAGAGGTTATAAGAACGTGATAAATAATAAATTCAGCTTTCTATATCAACTGATAAGATGGAGGATAAAAATTTCTCTCAAAAGAGATGAGTAATCAGCTTAACCAAACTTTGGTAGCTGGGGATTAAGAAGACAGGCTTCATGAGCATATATGTCAGATATCGATAAAAGAAGTGGATGACCTAACCTATTTTATGGGAAAGGAAAGGAGTCAACTCAAGAATAAATCCTAATGGAAAGTTGAAGATACACATTCGAATTCATCATATGAGGAACGAGATATATCCGATTCGATGAATTGGTTTTCTTCTGAATCAGATGACTGCGAAGAGCTAGAAGAGACTTTTTCTTGTATATCGTCATTAAACACATGGGACGGGTCATATCCCAATCCATGACGAGTCTTCTGGTAAAACGGATCACCACATAATGGTAGTCGTCTACCCTTGCCTTGATTGAGACCTTGTATAGTCTTCAAATCATATCCCATGTTCTGGATAATCTTGATAGATTGTTGACTATACTTGTCAATTCGGATTCTTCCTTTGTCTTTATCTTTCAGCTCATCTGCCTGAGCAACATGGATATTTCTAGCCAGACCAAACACGATTTGGCGCTTGTTTTTCTTATTAGACGGAACCACGAAATAAGATTCTTCGTGACGTCTAAAAGTTACGCAGGCTTGTGATGAAGCGACTACAGGTAGAAGATAGGGAGAAGATGTCAGGAACCTTTGAGCATAAGTTCCAACATCTACATGAGGAGGAAAAGAATTTTCCTTATGATCAATGTATAGAGTTTCTTCTGGCTCTATGTCGCCTTTATAGTGATGACTTTGCTTATCCGAAGATAAAGTCATTCTTTCAATAAACTTGACAGCCATATACTCGAAAAGGAAATCTTTATTGATATCAAAAAGTACAGAATGATCAATATTTACATCATTTACAATCTGACTGCTACGCTTCGGATTAATCATCAGTGGACCATTATCCGTCTTCTGCGTAGTTTTGCCAAGATTGACAATCAATGGTGGTTCTAGATCATTCGTACAAGAAGTATGCCTTTTGACCTTGATCCTAAAAGCTTGAACTTGGCTCTTAGCAGGAATATTTGTTGATTCCTCAGATGAAATTTGAGTTCTTCCTTTAACCTTGATTATCAGAGGTTGTTCATTGACAGATCGGGATTGGATTCGTCCCTTGACTATGATCTTCAAAGGTTGCTCCTCTGGCGGATCTTCATTAATAGACTGATCCTCAGTAGGTGATTGATCTTCAGCCATGTCTGATATCTCTTTCACATGCTCCTGTTTATAAAGCCTTGAATCAGAAAAATAGGCTTCGACACCCTTGAAAGGATTGATATCAGCAAACTCAGTCTTCACAACTCCTTGGGAATCCACATACTTGAAGCATTGGTAGAGAGTTAAAGGTACAATATTGTGCTCATGAATCCACGGTCTCCCCAAAAGGATATTATAGGAGACGTCTGAGTTGATAACATAGAAAGTTACCATGGTTCGAAGATCACCAATCTGAATCTACAGACGAATCTTCCCCATGGCTTGCTCTTTCCAGAGTTAAAACCGACTATCGTAGTACTAGTGTAAGTTAAATCACTAGTAGGAATCCTCAGGGGTCTTAGCATACTCTGAAGAATTATGCTAATTGAGGACCCAGGATCAATGTAAATCATGTCAATTTCAGTGGATCCAATATACCCAGTGTAGCACAAAGGTCTGTCATGCTTGTTATGCTTCAACAGCATATCTTCTTGTGTAAAGGTGATGTTGGGAATTGCTTCCATCATACTATGACATTGTGGACATGACACTGGTATACTATCAGGAGTCTTGAGTTGAGTCAAGCATGAATATGCTTGAAGTAAAGCTTCACTCAAAGTCTCTCTGCTTTCTCTGGAAAGGCGAAGCAACTCAAATATAGATAGTCTAGCCGGAGTATTGGCCAACTGAGCTAGAATATCAAATTTGTAAGGCTTCATCACCACCCCCTGACTGGAAGCAGACTTAAATGGGACGTCGAAGCGTACTACTTTCTGTTTCCCCTTTTCAACCACCGAGGGTTTAGCAGGAACATGAGAAGGTTGAGCTGGTAGTGTTTTCACTACATCTTCTGCTTCCTTGGAAGATCCTTCATAATCTTTGTGGTACTCTTTCCCAGATCCTGTACCCGCAAAAGTTTCTTCCTCAGACTCAAGAGAAGGAAGTACCATATTACAGGATTTAGTCTTCCTCCCTTTAGCCTTTTTCTTGTAAGGTTTGTTGTGAGGAATTTCAGAACCCAGTCCAACCGTGGATTTTTGATTTTGAATTTGTAAAGGAAGTCGTATTCCTTTATCATAATTCAAACCTTCTGCCTTCTGAAAGTTATAACCCATTTTCTTCATGAGAAGGACAGATTGCTGACTGTACAGATGAATGGGCAGTAGACTTTTAGCAAATGGTTCCACAGAGGAAGAAGAAGAGATCTCTGTATCCACGGGAGAATGAGGAATATATGTCTCTGTAGCTACGGGAGGAGAAGGATTCGGAATACGAGGAAAAATTCCTGTCGGAGCTTTTTCATAAGCAGCGAAGACTTGTTGTGCCCGGTATAAAGGAACACTGTTCATGGCTAGCCACTGCTGATGAGTAAGCTTGAGCTTGGTAGGAGGGGCTAGACTTGGAGGACAGATGTTCAGTCCTCTCAATCTATCTTCTAAAGAAAAGCCGTCCCATAGCCGATCCAAGTCATCAGGATCTGGGATATCATGAGAAATCATGTTGCAGGTTTTGACTTTCTTATCCTTCTTGGATTTTGAAATTTTTCCTTCATTTTCCAATTCAGGCACTAAGTCAGGATGTACCCATATGATTTCACCATTCTTTAGTGTGAGTGGCAGCAATCCTGCATATTCTTCTCTGGCAGGCGGGATATTCACGATCTTCATTTTCGCCTTCGAAATTGGAATAATTCCATCTGGGACTTGCTGTGGAGGAAAATCTCCGAACTGAAGAGAAACCATATTGGTCGTAACCGTATGGTCATCATTAGTTAAGGCGATAGCACCGCAATTTATCAGCTCCTGAATTTTCTTCTTCAGGACATAGCAAGCACTAGTAGGGTGATTAATGTATCTATGATAGATACAATATTTGGGATTATCAGTCAGATTCACCTCATTAGGTCTCTTGGGCTCCGGAATCTGAAGTTTGCCACTCTTCACCAGACACTGAAATATCCCTGGGATATCACTTTCGTCAAAAGAGTATTCTTCTTTTGACCTGGAAGATTCTTGATTATTCGGCGTCGTTTTGTTCTTGGAAAGATTGACCATAAGGGTATCTTTTCCTTTTATATTACGATTGCCAGAATTATTACCAGGATTACTTTTCTTCCCTTTATCTTCTGAAGCGAAAATCATTCCATGCTCACGAGCCAACCTACCATTGGTCTCGGCAGAAACTGCTGCTATGATGAACGAAGTCCAATCTGTGAATTGGGAACCCGTGAAAACAGCGATGGATGGTCGCAGATTCATCTTGCATGTATCAATCAACGCTGAATCTGGAATACCATGAGGCATCTTTAGAGTAGCCTGTCGAAAACGTTCGATGAACGTCCGAGTATCTTCTTTCTCCTTTTGTTTGATTTCTATCAAGGAGGACATGTTCATGTCCATACCTCCTTCATAGAAGCGGGAGAGAAACATTGCCTTGAATTCGTCAAAAGACGAAATAGAATTGTCGGGTAAGCTACGATACCAGTCGTAAGCTGAACCCGTCAGGCACCCGATGAACACTCGAGTGAGAAGAGCATCATTTTTCTGCAAGTGCACAGTCATAATATCAAAGTAATTGATATATTGACTGGGAGATGCTTTTCCATCGAATAAAACCATAGATTGTGGCTTAAATTTCGGTAGAAAGGGTACATCATTCCAATGAGGAGGATAAGGTTGCTTAATCCCTAACCTCTGGAGCTGATCTTTGTGCCTCAAAACTTCAAACTGTGCTTTGAGTTCACGCACTGCTTGAATAGCCTCACTAGTTTGCGGAAGCACATTTGATTGAATAGTTGGATGTACCGTAACCCCCACTGGAGGTGGTACGTCTTCAGGAATGATGGGATCTGGAGATGCAAAATTTTGATTAACAGCAGGCTCTTGAACATTCAAAGGTATATCAGCCCCTTGACTATCTTGAGTTTGTGCTGCTATTGGTACTGGTGCTATCACTGTCGGCTGAGCAGTTTGCTGATTCAATATTATCTGATACATGTTTTGCACCATGTTAAGCATGTCTTTCAGTGATTGCTCAACGGCAGTGAGGCGTTGTTCTGTATTAACAGATGAGGTCTCTGGTTCATGTCCAACAGCGTAGGATTCAACCTCTCTTGAAGATATTGAAGGATCAGTATAGAAGTATGAATCCACACTATCAGTCTCGGACTCAAAAGATTGAGTACCCCCAGCTTCTGAATCAGAAGTCTGCAATTGTCTTTGTCTTCTTGATCGAGTATTCTGATATACTCCTTTAAAGGAATCAAGAAGTCTGTTGAACTGTTGTTGACCTGGAGTTTGGGACATATTCCGTCTAGGGCGTCGTCCTCTGTTGGTATGAGATGCCATGTTGACTGATGCATATGACAGCTCATGTTCTTGGTCTTCAACTTGATGTTGAGGCGAGTTAAAGCTTAATCGATCAAAAACTGATCGTTTTGAAGCCGAACAACAATAATTGATCACAACCTGGTGATAATCACAATGATGTTTTTCTTGGGAAAATGTCACCGAAGATTGTCTATTCTTACGCTTTTGCATTAGCAATTCACGTAAGTCAGAAGGAGTGGAGGGAGTAGTCTTCTTTATTACATTAGGGGTAGAAAAACGTTTAGTACCCTGTGTATAAAGAAGATTACTGGCAGTATTCGCAGAATCAAATTGTACATTTCTACGCGTTTGGAGTTGTGTGCGTAAATCTTGAGATTTTTTAGCACGAAGGACTCCATTTTCATTGCGTGTAATTTGTAGATTTGGTACTTTGCGTAGAACAGTATAAGAAGGCTGTTGGTGTAGAACTGAAGTTTTACCAACATGATTTTTATGCTGCACACGTTTAAGTATATTCATATTAGATGTGTAAACATCTTTGCGAATTTTATCTACACTGTCACAGACAGGAGACTTACCTTCACGCGTAGAGCGTAAAAAATTGGTTATCTACCACGTCACAGACGGGAGATTTTCCTTTACGCGAAGAGCATAATTTATTTGGGCCTACCACGTCACCGACGGGAGACTGATTCTTACCCTCAGAAGCATTAACATTAGAGTCTGCCGCATTACAAATGGGAGACTTATGCTATTGCAGGCTGTAGTGATACTCTAGTTCGAATACCACTACATAAACTAGACCTGCATGGGCCACCACTAAAAACGTGTCACGACCCGCACCCACTGTGAGGGTACGAGAATGTAACAACGTCCAGCCTACGCCGCAGTGTCGGCGGTAGAACGCTGTCCTAGGTCAATCATCTAACAATATAAAGGTACCTGTACAGTATATACACTCCGAATGGAGGTAACATAGCAATATGCAGTCTTAATCACATCTAAAGCAGAATGAAAGATAGGAAGATAGATAGATAAATACTGGAATGAAGGAAAAACCACATAAATACAACCAGAGAGTCTAAGTGTCTACTGACATAACAAATCAGAACATCCAGCTCAATACAAGACTCTAACACTGAAATGAAAGAATATATACAATCTAGATCTCAAATGACAGAAATAGAAAACCTAGACTAGGGAGCCTCAGTCTCTAAGCTAGTGGATCAGGCTGGAAATCTGGATCACACATGGCATCTACAGCTGCCCCATAGTAGGTGTCTATGCAGGCCTCCTCCTCATCCTCTGTAATATTTTCAACAGGTCCAGTCAGGACGGGAGCGAGCACAAAACATCTCACGCAGTTCATATCGAGTTAGGAAATATAAAGCATACAATAGAGTAAAGTACATGAAACGCTGAAAGAAGAAGATATATGAAAAATAATAGAGATTTGATAACAGAAAATATCTAAATATGATAAGTAAGAACTGTAAGGAACATGTGATTTTAGAGCACAATATGGTTATGTAAACGGGTTAGGTTATACAATAAATGGGACTCCTTTGTACGTGGGTGTACAATGGACATATACAATTTCTTATACAATACGATTGATCACATAACCATTTCTACTCCCCCTCCCCAATCAATACACAAGGATCCAATTCAGTTACGTTACCTTATATAATGGCTTGTACAATGACTTGTACAATGGCTTGTACAATGGCTTGTATAATGGCTCAATGTGATACTGAGAGTACAATATGCACAATGAGTATACAATGATAAGGGTATTCAATAAATACAATATGTAAGTGAAACGTACATCACAATATGTACCTAGTGAATACAAGGAGATAACATCTCAGAAGAAGATCCATATAGTACCAATCCGTGATAATGATCGTGTCAGCATCAAGTACAGTAATCTAGAGCAAGAATGTAAATCCATACAAGTATGAAACGGTCAGAGAATGTACTCGCCTGATATCTTGAGTGTCTAAAGAGAATATACTGTCCGAGGAGTGGTGTCTGTCTCCTATAGAACAGTACAAGTCACTATGAGTCCAAAAAGATAGTAAGATGCATTACCATGCATTCTAAATGAATCTAGGTCAATCTAGGTCAAATATAAGTCACACCAAGCTAAACTAGGTCATACTAGGTCATACTGAGCCACACTAGGACAATCAAGGTCAAACAAGGTCACAGGAAATCAATCCAAGTCAAACTAGGTCAATTTGGGTCAAGGGTTGACTTGCAGTTGACTTTTGGTCAAAAAGTCAACTCTGGTCAACTCTGGTCAACACTGAGTCAACCCTAGGTCAAACAAGTCACATGTTGACCAACTGTTGACTTTCAGTCAACTGGTCAACTCTGGTTTGGTTTTGGTCAAATCTGGTCGCTTAAAGGCTAAGTTTGACTCTCGGTTGACTTTTGTTGACTTTTGGTCAAAATGGTCAACCGACGTGAAAACTAGTCTATGAGCACTATATTTGATCATTACCAACCAAGGGAACCAAATTCTAACTCTATCTTAGACTCCAAACTCAAATACCCCATTTCTATGTATTACCTATATTACCTTACCAATGTAAATACCAATACCTTGCACAATACCACTCTAACCTAGGAATACTAGCCTAGGCTTCCTAGGATAGCTAGATACTATCCTATATTAACATTACCTATCAAGAAATCCTAGTATTTAGGTCATCTAAATCATCTTAGACCACATGTTGATTATCTAACCTTTACCTTGTCCAATCCCCTACCAATATCACATATCACTCTCACATCTCCCTAACACATATATAACTCACACACACAACCTTACAAATGCACCCTCACATATGGTCTCACTATTTATCCATATCTAGACTCACACACCTATCCAAATACAAGGCTCACAACCACTCACTAAGCTTGCACACACACACAGGCAATGGGACACAATATATAGGCTATGGGTCCATATCTACCTACATATATGCCACCCATAATACATATATAAACTCATATATATAAAATACATATCTAAACTCATATACAATACATATATATATAGGCTCACTTACACAACTCACCTATATCCTCACACATAGGGACTGCCATGGGACTGCAAAGTGGTGTTTGGGGCTGATTTCAGGGGGCAATTTGGACTGAAATAGGACAGCCTACAAGGTGTTCTAAGGGGACTGGTTTGAGGGTGAAATGGGGACTGCAAAGGACAGGATTAAGGATGAACAAGGAATGGTTTGCACAAGTTTAGGAGCTGAATTTAGGGACAGGTTGTAGGCCATATATGGGACTGCTACTAGTTGGTTTTAGAAGCCTAAAATGGGACTGATTTGTGGTCTGAAACATAGGGTGTGTTGGGGACAGGATGTTGGGCATATCAAGGACTGTTTATGGAAGCTATGGGGACTGGAATAGACTGCCATGTGGGGGTTTCCATTGGTTGATAAGGGAACTGATTTATGTGCAATTTAGGACAGGTATTTGGGGACTTATATGGACTGATTCAAGGGGTGTTTGATAGCTGTTCTGAGGATGGGTTAGGGACTGCTATGCTGTCCACATGTGGACAGGTTAATGGAGGGTTAAGGATGGTTTACATGGGCTGTTAAGAGGGTGAAAGGGGTGGCTGATATACAGGCTTGGAATGGCTGTCATTTGGGCATGTAGGGGGCTGGATTGGGGTGCTATGTAGGCATGTGAGGACAGCTCTCATGGGTCACATATGGACTGTTTTATGATAGTCCAATAGGGCTGTTATAGACTGTAATGTGGGAGAATTAAGGGCTAGTTAGTGACAGGAAATAGGGGGAAACTTTGGGTCTACAGCTGCTGTCCAAATGGACAGCAGCTACTGCTGCTACCAGTTGCTGATTTGTGCCAACATTGGGGTGAACAAGGGGCCATACATGGCTGTCCTATGGGGAGGGTATTAAGGGACTATCGAGGAGTGTTATGGACAGCAATGTGGGGTTCTATAGGACTGATTTCAGTGCAAAAATGAGACTGTCCATGGGTCAGTCCAATGTGGACTGATATACCCCTTGTCCTGCCTACTGAAGCCAGTAAATGACAGTCCCCTGGGGGACTGTCCAGTCCAGGAATCAGTTTCCCCCCTCATCATACCACATCACTCTTAATACTCTCCACCATTCTCAACCTCTCTATCACTCCCTCATTCCCTCATCTCATCATCAATCCTCTCATCTCTCTTATACACAACACACACACATATAATCAAACACCTGCTATGCACAACCACACACACAACACAAACTCCTCCCTTGGCTGACCACATAACCCACCACCAACACAATACACACACCAACATAACACATATATATATCCATAATATATATTCACATATATATATATAAACCATATTATATATATATATATATATACATATACATATATATATATATATATATATATATATATATATATATATATATATATATTAAAAATATATATCACTACATAGATATATCTAGATATTAACAAATGATACATTAAGATACATAGGAAAACTATTCCTAAACACTTAGAAAATCTGAAATAAAAGTTAAAACAACTTTAAATCAATATATAAATAATTTCCCATGTGTCTAAATAGGGGTTTTCCCACATGGACACAAACCTACACATAGGACACCTCTACAAGTGCCCAAATGGACACGAAATGGACTCGAATGGACACAAAACCATGGGGGTTAATCCTATGGGTCTAAAATTAACCTATATGCATGAAAGGATGGTTTAGAGGAGAGATTATACCTTCCGGGAGAGAGATTCAAAGGAAAAGGCCTCCCAACACGTAGAGATTCCAAATGGACACAAACGAGCTCCGAATCCTTCCAAACTTGGCTAGCACCTTCCTTTCATGGAGTAGAGGAGGAGAGAAGAAGATTTGGTGGAAGGAGGAGTTGATTTGGAGATAAAATCACTAGGGTTTGCTCTCTAGAAATTTGGGAAAGAACAAGAGAGAGAAAATGAGAGGGAATAATGATAGAATGATGGAGCCTCTCCATACTATGGTGGCCGGCCCTAAATGGCTGCTATGGGCTGCTATTGACCCTATTTGCAATACCTAAAATACCCCCCTCTAGCCTATTCTATTAGTATTAGGAAAAGGGTTTAAGTCGGAGGCTAGTTTGGTCATTCCAACACACTAATCAATTAAATCCTAATCCAAATAATTTAGCCTAGTCACTAACTAAAATAAATGACATGTGGGCCATAGCTAACTAGTGTATGGGTCCACTAGGGTCAACACTACCCCGGGTCTCCGTTTCAAGTCAGATCGAGCTGAAATTTGAACCCGACTCAAATAACCCCAAAATATTACAATAAATAAATAAATAATTTTAAAATAATAAAAATAATAAAAATGACAAAAATACTCCTGTTTCTGGAAACTGGGGGTGACAAATCTATCCACCTTAAAAGAATTTTGTCCTCGAAATTAAAACCAAACCATAGTAAAACATCAAAATCACAAGTCATGGCTAAAATTAAAATGATCAAAATCTCAAGAATCAAAGCATGAATTTAAATGACTAAATTTATAAACTTTAAAATTACACTCAAATAGAAGCTACAAGTCTATCCACCTTAAAAGAAATCATCCAAAAATTTTAGAACAAGGTATCCACAGAAAATCATACAAATCGATAATCGTATGCGTCTATCCAATCATCATGATACTCAGAATCTCTGTCATGCCAGTGAGCAAGGCTACGATAATCACAGAGTCCTCAACTATGGTACATACCTCTAGAACTATGGTATTTAAAATTTTCGCATTGCCGCGTGCTTGGCAGCAAAAACCTTAAATTCCTACACCCGAAAAATACGTCCATAGTCCGACTATATGTCCTCACAATGCCTGCTAGCATGACCCTAGAGGATTCTAAAATCTCATAATCGAGGCGACCTAGCCCATACGACTTATCTCAGAAGAAAATTAAATCATAAGGAAACACCAGATCAAACTTATCAACAATGAAAAACAGATAGGAATAGATGGAACTGAATTTCAAGATAGGAATTGCAGAATTGAATCAAGAACGGAACCTGCAACTAGATCTCCAACGGCCTGAGCATCCTCGGCTGACATGGCGAAAGCTCGCCCTGGCTGGCCTCCCCTGGCCTGCTGCTGATGCTGGAAAAACCTCTGCTGCTGAGTCTGCAATGGTGGTCCCCTATGCTGCCCTGCCGGAGCCCTAGCTCCTGGTGCTACCTGAGCCAATGGTGTCGGGTTCTGGGGACACTCTCTACACTGATGCTCTGCTGACCCGCAAAGTAAACACATACCCAGTCTCTTCCTGCAATCGTTCCATCAATGGCCAGGCTTCTTGCAGAAGTTGTACACGGTGTCCTGCTGATACTGCACCTATCCCTGACCCTGATACTGAACAGGCCTCTGCTGTAGCTGATGTATCTGAGCCCTCGGCTGCTGGTACTGCTGCTGAAACTGTATGCCTGGCATCGGCTACTGATACTGCTGCTGAAACTGTTGCTGAACGTGCGGCCTCTTGGCCGGTCCTCCGCTGCTGGTGCCTCCAACTGGGTCTCGCCCTCTCTTGAGCCTAAGCTCAAGATCATCCTCAGCCAGTAAAGCTTCCGTCAGAATCTCCTCGAATGTGGCATCCCTGTTGTCCTTGGTCAAGGACTTGACTTCCTTGACCAGACCCTTCCGGAACCTCTGGGCCTTCGCCGCCTCGCTCAAACCCTCCACGAATCTGCTGAGGCGGCCGAACTCCCCAGCGTACTCCTCCACTGACAGGCTCCCCTGAACTAGGCTCTCAAACTGCGACTCTAAAGCTCTGAGCGCTGAATCTGGAAAGAATTTCTTCTTGAAGAAGCCCTTGAACTCCTCCCAAGTCTGTCCGGCTACCCCCACCCTGGGGTCCGACTGATACCAGGTGTGAGCAAGATCGCGCATCCGGCTAGCTGCGGCCTCGATCTGAAGATCTGCTGGAATCCTGGCCAAGCGAAAGATCTCCTCTATATGCTCGATCCATTCATCGGCATATAGGATCCCCTCTGTCCCCAGAAAGTCTCTGGGGCTCATCTTCTGAAACTGCTCGATCCCCGGTGTCTTTGGCTGCTGCACCACTAGTCGGGCTGCAACTATCGAAATGACCAACTCCATGCCTCTGTCCTGTCGAGCCTGCTGTCGGTCCATGAACTGCTGGAAATACGCGAACATCTGAGCTGCGTCCACGTTTCCTGTAGACGACGGCTGCTGGAACGGTACCTCTGGAATGACTGGGTCCTGCCTCCGAACTGGTGAAGGCATACCCTCAGCTGCTGCTGCTGCTGAAGTCCCAATATGAGCAGAGGTGGCAGGAGCTGTAGCCTCCCGACCCTGCTGAACTGGCTGAGAGGTAGCAGTCCCCTCTACAGTATCTCCATGAATGGCATGCTGTAATCGCGTCTCCACCATCCTGAAGACAGATCAAACAAATAATTGCTGAGAATGAGTCGAAATAGCAAAGGAGGACAGTTATATTCAAGGAGAACAATATCAGCAAGAACTGAGATGGTATGAATTTGATATGAGTTTTTCCTAGTGTGATTGAGTACCTTCAAAATATCATAATCCTATTGCAGGCTGTAGTGATACTCTAGTTCGAATACCACTACATAAACTAGACCTGCCACCACTAAAAATGTGTCACAACCCGCACCCACTGTGTGGGTACGAGAACGTAACAACGCCCAGCCTACGCCGTAGTGTCGGCGGTAGAACGCTGTCCTAGGTCAATCATCTAACAATATAAAGGTATCTGTACAGTATATACACTCCGAATGGAGGTGACATAGCAATATACAGTCTCAATCACATCTAAAGCAGAATAAAAGATAGGAAGATAGATAGATAAATACTGGAATGAAGGAAAAACCACATAAATACAACCAGAGAGTCTAAGTGTCTACTGACATAACAAATCAGAACATCCAGCTCAATACAAGACTCTAACACTGAAATGAAAGAATATATACAATCTAGATCTCAAATGACAGAAATAGAAAACCTAGACTAGGGAGCCTCAGTCTCTAAGCTAGTGGATCAGACTGGAAATTTGGGTCACACATGGCATCTACAGCTGCCCCATAGTAGGTGTCTATGCAGGCCTCCTCCTCATCCTCTGTAATATTTTCAACAGGTCCAGTCAGGACGGGAGCGAGCACAAAACATCTCACGCAGTTCATATCTAGTTAGGAAATATAAAGCATGCAATAGAGTAAAGTACATGAAACGCTGAAAGAAGAAGATATATGAAAAACAATAGAGATTTGATAACAGGAAATATCTAAATATGATAAGTAAGAACTGTAAGGAACATGTGATTTTAGAGCACAATATGGTTATGTAAACGGGTTAGGTTATACAATAAAATAGGACTCCTTTGTACGTGGGTGTACAATGGATATATACAATTTCTTATACAATACGATTGATCACATAACCATTTCTACTCCCCCTCCCCAATCAATACACAAGGATCCAATTCAGTTACGTTACCTTATACAATGGCTTGTACAATGACTTGTACAATGGCTTGTACAATGGCTCAATGTGATACTGAGAGTACAATATGCACAATGAGTGTACAATGATAAGGGTATTCAATAAATACAATATGTAAGTGAAACGCACATCACAATATGTACTTAGTGAATACAAGGAGATAACATCTCAGAAGAAGATCCATATAGTACCAATCCGTGATAATGATCGTGTCAGCATCAAGTACAGTAATCTAGAGCAAGAATGTAAATCCATACAAGTATGAAATGGTCAGAGAATGTACTCGCCTGATATCCTGAGTGTCTAAAGAGAATATACTGTCCGAGGAGTGGTGTCTGTCTCATATAGAACAGTACAAGTCACTATGAGTCCAAAAAGATAGTAAGATGCATTACCATGCATTCTAAATGAATCTAGGTCAATCTAGGTCAAATATAAGTCACACCAAGCTAAACTAGATCATACTAGGTCATACTGAGCCACACTAGGACAATCAAGGTCAAACAAGGTCACAGGAAATCAATCCAAGTCAAACTAGGTCAATTTGGGTCAAGGGTTGACTTGCAGTTGACTTTTAGTCAAAAAGTCAACTCTGATCAACTCTGGTCAACACTGAGTCAACCCTAGGTCAAACAAGTCACATGTTGACCAACTATTGACTTTCAGTCAACTGGTCAACTCTGGTTTGATTTTGGTCAAATCTGGTCGCTTAAAGGCTAAGTTTGACTCTCGGTTGACTTTTGTTGACTTTTGGTCAAAATGGTCAACCGACGTCAAAACTAGTCTATGAGCACTATATTTGATCATTACCAACCAAGGGAACCAAATTCTAACTCTATCTTAGACTCCAAACTCAAATACCCCATTTCTATGTATTACCTATATTACCTTACCAATGTAAATACCAATACCTTGCACAATACCACTCTAACCTAGGAAGACTAGCCTAGGCTTCCTAGGATAGCTAGATACTATCCTATATTAACATTACCTATCAAGAAATCCTAGTATTTAGGTCATCTAAATCATCTTAGACCATATGTTGATTATCTACCCTTTACCTTGTCCAATCCCCTACCAATATCACATATCACTCTCACATCTCCCTAACACATATATAACTCACACACACAACCTTACAAATACACCCTCACATATGGTCTCACTATTTATCCATATCTAGACTCACACACCTATCCAAATATAAGGCTCACAACCACTCACTAAGCTTGCACACACACACAGGCAATGGGACACAATATATAGGCTATGGGTCCATATCTACCTACATATATGCCACCCATAATACATATATAAACTCATATATATAAAATACATATCTAAACTCATATACAATACATATATATATATAGGCTCACTTACACAACTCACCTATATCCTCACACATAGGGACTGCCATGGGACTGCAAAGTGGTGTTTGGGGCTGATTTCAGGGGGCAATTTGGACTGAAATATGACAGCCTACATGGTGTTCTAAGGGGACTGGTTTGAGGGTGAAATGGGGACTGCAAAGGACAGGATTAAGGATGAACAAGGAATGGTTTGTACAAGTTTAGGAGCTGAATTTAGGGACAGGTTGTAGGCTATATATGGGACTGCTACTAGTTGGTTTTAGGAGCCTAAAATGGGACTGATTTGTGGTCTGAAACATAGGGTGTGTTGGGGACAGGATGTTGGGCATATCAAGGACTGTTTATGGAAGCTATGGGGACTGGAATAGACTGCCATGTGGGGGTTTCCATTGGTTGATAAGGGAACTGATTTATGTGCAATTTAGGACAGGTATTTGGGGACTTCTATGGACTGATTCAAGGGGTGTTTGATGGCTGTTCTGAGGCTGGGTTAGGGACTGCTATGCTGTCCACATGTGGACAGGTTAATGGAGGGTTAAGGATGGTTTACATGGGCTGTTAAGAGAGTGAAAGGGGTGGCTGATATGCAGGCTTGGAATGGCTGTCATTTGGGCATGTAGGGGGCTGGATTGGGGTGCTATGTGGGCATGTGAGGACAGCTCTCATGGGTCACATATGGACTGTTTTATGACAGTCCAATAGGGCTGTTATAGACTGTAATGTGGGAGAATTAAGGGCTAGTTAGTGACAGGAAATAGGGGGAAACTTTGGGTCTACAGCTGCTGTCCAAATGGACAGCAGCTACTGCTGCTACCAGTTGCTGATTTGTGCCAACATTGGGGTGAACAAGGGGCCATACATGGCTGTCCTATGGGGAGGGTATTAAGGGACTATCGAGGAGTGTTATGGACAGCAATGTGGGGTTCTATAGGACTGATTTCAGTGCAAAAATGAGACTGTCCATGGGTCAGTCCAATGTGGACTGATATACCCCTTGTCCTGCCTACTGAAACCAGTAAATGACAGTCCCTTTGGGGACTGTCCAGTCCAGGAATCAGTTTCCCCCCTTATCATACCACATCACTCTTAATACTCTCCACCATTCTCAACCTCTCTATCACTCCCTCATTCCCTCATCTCATCATCAATCCTCTCATCTCTCTTATACACAACACACACACATATAATCAAACACCTGCTATGCACAACCACACACACAACACAAACTCCTCCCTTGGCCGACCACATAACCCACCACCAACACAATACACACACCAACATAACACATATATATCCATAATATATATTCACATATATATATATATATAAACCATATTATATATATATATATATATATATATATATATATATATATATATATATATATATACATATATATATATATATATATACATATATATATATATATATATACATATATATATATATATATACATATATATATATATATATATACATATATATATATATATATATATATATATACATATATATATATATATATATATATACATATATATATATATATATATACATATATATATATATATATATACATATATATATATATATATATACATATATATATATATATATATATATAGATTAAAAATATATATCACTACATAGATATATCTAGATATTAACAAATGATACATTAAGATACATAGGAAAACTATTCCTAAACACTTAGAAAATCTGGAATAAAAGTTAAAACAACATTAAATCAATATATAAATAATTTCCCATGTGTCCAAATAGGGGTTTTCCCACATGGACACAAACCTACACATAGGACACCTCTACAAGTGCCCAAATGGACACGAAATGGACTCGAATGGACACAAAACCATGGGGGTTAATCCTATGGGTCTAAAATTAACCTATATGCATGAAAGGATGGTTTAGAGGAGAGATTATACCTTCCGGGAGAATGATTCAAAGGAAAAGGCCTCCCGACACGTAGAGATTCCAAATGGACACAAACGAGCTCCGAATCCTTCCAAACTTGGCTAGCACCTTCCTTTCATGGAGTAGAGGAGGAGAGAAGAAGATTTGGTGGAAGGAGGAGTTGATTTGGAGATAAAATCACTAGGGTTTGCTCTCTAGAAATTTGGGGAAGAACAAGAGAGAGAAAATGAGAGGGAATAATGATGGAATGATGGAGCCTCTCCATACTATGGTGGCCGGCCCTAAATGGCTGCTATGGGCTGCTATTGACCCTATTTGCAATGCCTAAAATACCCTCCTCTAGCCTATTCTATTAGTATTAGGAAAAGGGTTTAAGTCGGAGGCTAGTTTGGTCATTCCAACACACTAATCAATTAAATCCTAATCCAAATAATTTAGCCTAGTCACTAACTAAAATAAATGACATGTGGGCCATGGCTAACTAGTATGTGGGTCCACTAGGGTCAACACTACCCCGGGTCCCCGTTTTAAGTCGGATCGAGCTGAAATTCGAACCCGACTCAAATAACCCCAAAATATTACAATAAATAAATAAATAATTTTAAAATAATAAAAATAAAAAAATGACAAAAATACCCCTGTTTCTGGAAACTGGGGGTGACAGCTAAGATTATATTATACATGTGTGATTGGTTCGATCCGATCGAAGGTCAAGGTTGGAAAATAGACAAGCATGGTCTTATGGATATAAACTATCGACGTCGATATCTAGCCTATGAACCATTTGTCTTATCAAGTCAGGCTCAGCTCGTGTACTTCATAAGTTATCCTAAACGGGGAACAACAAGGTCGGACTGGTGGGCAGTATGCAAGACCCAAGCTAGAAATACCTTTGAGGTTGACGATATAGCTTATCAAGAGGATGAACTACCTCTTGTAACAAATATTATAGAAGTGGACACAATGGAAGTTTCTCATTACACATCTAATTGTGAAGAAGAGGTAGAATTATCCGAAGAGGAAGATGTAGATGAAAGTGAAGATGAGGAGGAAGAAGAAGAAGATGACGAGCTAAACGAAGAAGATAAATTTTCAGAAGAGGATTAAATCTGTGTATTTTCAGAAGATGAATATTTTAGTGACACTTTTGTGCCTCCTCATACTTTTGTGACTATGTTATTTTTCATAAATATGTGATGCTTTTTATATAAATATGTGATGCTTTTCATATAAATCTGTGATATTTTTTATATAAATCTGTATTTGTTTTATCATCATATGTTACTATCAGGTATGGCAGGTAGACCAGGAAGATGCGGAGATAGATATGTTAGACAGTCTGTGCCTCGGCCGGTAGCAAATTCAGATTCCGTACCCTCATCTCCGAGTACCCCATTGTACCGTACTGTTCCCGGTCCATCGACGGTACAGGGCATGACGACGTAGGGCATTGCTCATCCTGGGACGAGCAGTTCCAGGAGGTTCGCAACTACAACCAGTACTGATCCCTCGTCCAGCATTCCTCCAGCTGACGGCTCCATGGGGAGAGACGAGCATATGGAGGACGACGACCCTCCATGCGCGCCTCGGGACGAGACGCGTATGAAGATTTGGACGGACGGGCCTATGAAGTAAGTTAATTAGTTAATATATATTTCTCAAATTATTATATATACATATATATTCATGAATTTATTGTTTTATAGATATCGGCCTCCTGCAGTACAGAGACAGATGGGGTTATTTCTAAGGCAGAACTATGGTGGGCCTTGGATTAACTACTCAGATGCTCCCGAAGATAGGAAGGCCTTTTGGTTGGCCCACTTCAAGATAAAAATATAAATATGTTTATTTTTAATTTCAATAATCATTTGTGTATATTATATAACTCTCTCTATTTTACTTCTTGTAGAGGACCTATTTTATCCACCACACCGGACGACGAAGATCGAGTCCCAGTTTTCTGTCGTCGTCGGCAAGCTCATCCGTGATGCGATCCACGACCAGAAGTCTCGTGATTGCTCCGAAAAATCGATCCATGGTTGGATCACGTCTGAGCAGTGGACTACGATGAAGGCGAGATTCGGCGAGCCCAGGTACCAGGAACCGTCCGAGAAGGCCAAGGTGGCACGGTCGAGCGCAAGTAAGTGGTGTGTTGGCTTAATTCCTATGACGGAGCATTTCTGTCGTCTGGTACGTTTCTTTAAATACGTAATTTGAAATATAGTTGGATAAAATATTCAATATATAAACAACAATTTTAACAGGTAAAAAAGGGTGAGGATGCCAACATGGTAACCGTCTTCCTGGTCACCATCGGAGGGCCGATGAGTTTATCGATGAGAGGACCACGCATACATATGTACGTTCTATTCCTCACTCTTTAATTTACTATAATTTTAAAAACATAGAAATAGATATCTATATAGATGTTAGCAAACACTTAGACGTTAGCAAACACTTTTCTAGGCCGAGTTTGTTAGGCTGCAAGAGAAGGCGGCTGCTAGTGCGGCAACAGATGCAGGGGCTGGTACTTCCTCCCAGCCGCCTGCAGCTCCATCGTTGGACGAGCTCTGGATGAACGTCATTGGTGGTCTGCAGAAGGGTATGCACTACGGTACGGGATCCTACGGCACCTACTTGGCTTTAGAGTCATCCAGGGCCCCCTCTGTCACTGCGCACTCCCCAGCTTCGCAGACGTCGTCACGAGCTCAGGAGATTGGTCGTCAGTTTGCTGAGCTGCGTGACGAGTTGCTTAAGAGGATTTCTGAGCAGCCCGGATCCGTGCCGTAGAGCGACGATCCGACGATCATCGGACGGATTGATGCGCTCGAGCATAGTATTCAGGAGCTCCGGACTCTGCAGGAGACTATAGCTGGCAGCTTGCAGACGGTGGCCGAGTCTACGAACCGCAGACAGATCGACCTGATGGCATCACATAGGACCATGTCCGCCTCACTTTCGCGGATAGATGTGTCTATTAAGGATAGTTCTCAGAGGATGGTGCGTACCCTTTCTGCACATGTTGAGCGACTGCGAGAGCTGGAGCATATACGTTCTCCTGGTATGTCGATGGCGCCGACTCCAAACGTTGTACTGCCTCCTCCTCTGTCATCATCGATGGCGCCGACTCCAGGCATTGGACTGCCTCCTCCTTCCCTTGTGGTGCAGCTTACACAGCAGCAGTATGAGTACATGTTATCTCAGATGCGCAGCAGCGCTACTCCGGATCCGTAGTAGTGATCCAGTAGTTTTTTTTATCATCTTTGTATGTATTGGCCCTATGGGCATGGGTACACTTAGCTCATGTATATTTGACTCTGTTTCATATCATTTATATTTGACTCTGCGTGATATTTACTTTGTTGGACATGTACATAGTTCTGGTATGTGTTTCTGATATGTGTCTGTGTTTATAATGTATGTGTGTGATGTGTGATATCATTTATTCCTGTGTATGATGTGTTTACAGTGTATGTGTGTGATATGTGTATGTGTGTGAAATACAGTTTTGGAACTATTGACATTTGTGTGCAGGATTTTAGAAACTGTATTTTATATTTTTATTTTTTTTGCAACATTAGCGACGTTCTGCGACAGATAGCGACGCTCAGCGACGGAAAAATACGTCACCAACGTGTATCGAGACGTCGCTATTTCTGTATCGCAGACGTCGCTAAAATGAAAATAACGTTGCTATTTTATCGCTGGCGTCGCTATATTGAACCATGCCATGTCATCACAGGCGACGTTATTACGTCGCTATATACGTCGCTGATTTTTACGTTCTGCGACGTGTTAGCGACGTTTTGGAAATACGTCGCTAATTATAAATCTGCGACGAACAGCGACGAATTTTTAATCTGCAACCATGTTTACGGCGACCTGTTAATTACGTCGCTAAATACGTCGCTGATTTACTTTAGCGACGTATCAAATGTGATTAGCGACGTCATCTGGCGTCTGTAAACTGACATATTTTGGTAGTGTCTGCTGATCCTTTTTGCCCGTCTTGCTTACAACATGTGGAGGATGCAAACCACTTGTTTCTCCACTGTTCGACTGCTAGAGAAGTTTGGTTCAAATGCCCAATAGGCCTTCGATCGGATGACTATCCTGATGTCATTTACTTGGTGGAAAGATGGCTTCGAGATGAGTCGGCTTCAGAAGTTGCTTCGATGGGAGCGGTAATACTCTGGGCGATTTGGAAAGCAAGATGCTCTACTATCTTTCGCAATTCCCCTTCCATACCATCTGTTATCATCTTAATCATTCATTGAGTGGGATGGCGGAACGAACCAAGAACAAATGGATTTACTCTGAGAGGTCGTGGATTGGCCTTAAGAATGAAGCAGTAAAGAGTCAATATTCGCCCGCGAAACCCTTCTTTTTCCAATGCGATGTTGACTTTTCGGGAATTCTCCATAACACCAGCTAAACAGTCATCTACCTTGCTTGATATACAGGATGCTCTTCCCTCTTCAAACCTCTGGTCATCTCCGGGAAATAACACCATCAAAATCAATGTCGACGGCGCCACATCTTCGTCGTGCTTAGCTGCGGCAGCAGTAGCCAGAGACTCAAGGGGCCACTTCATTACGGCTTCGACCTGGTGCTCTCCATATCCCTATGCAACAAACAATTGCATGCTGGTGGAAGTACATGCCATTCGGCAAGGAATCTATCTAGCAAAGTGTCTATATGCAAACAACTTCATTCTCGAGAGCGACTCACTTTCAGTGGTTCGTATTTTCAAAGGAGATGAATCCCTTATCCTTTGGAAATTATCGGGAATCATCTCGAGCATCAAAACAGACATCTCCAAGATGTCCCTTCAGGATTTTCTTTTCACTAGAAGGACTGCAAATACAGTTGCTCATACCCTCGCCAAGTTTGCTATTAATTGCAATCTCAACTCCCTTTTCTTTCAACCACCATCTTGTATTATTGATCTCCTTTTCGAAGATTCACAAACCCAGCATGTTAATGCGTCTGTGTCTTGTATCTCTTCTTCTTAATGATTAGTGATATGTGATTTTTTTAAATAAAAAAAAAAAAACTCTCTCGAATTGACCAAGTGAGTTGGTTTGAAACACTCCAAAATTACATATGATTGATTAATGGGCAAAAGTGAAAGTTTGAAGCTTTAGCAGTAGGTTTTCCGTGTCACCATTGTATTGTACTAAAATAATAGTAAATACAATGTTCCATGATTCCTCACGAAATGATGGGTTGGGTTCTATTTACGAGTTTAATTCACAATCCAACTTAGGTCCTAAGAAAAACAAACAATTTAAGGAGTTGTTCTATGGAGTACGGTTGTTCAAACTATAAAGTCTTGTGGAACTTATCCTTGATCAAATTTGAACGAGCTCCATATAAAAAGTAATTTATAGAAAATAAAGATAAAAGAATTTTGCACTCATAGATGGAGCCACTTTCTAATTTTCCTATGGGACTATGATTTCGGCTTCTTCCTTGAACAACTTCTTGTCGTCCATTTGGTAGACAAATAAATAATAAATAACAAACATTGATTACTTAAATCCATCATTATTAATTTATACATTTCGTATAGCAACATGAATGTAAATAAATAAGTACCTTCTTCTCACTTGATTATTCTATCAATTTATACGTTTGGTACCGAATCATAGGTCCTTAGTATATTTTCAAGAATTTTGCACAAAGTCCACAAATCACCAAAATAGTTCTTCAACGTTCCAACAACGAAATTTCCGGTTGATGTAGATTGTGCATTGTGTATTAAAAAGCGAACCATAGATAATATTTGGAGACCAAACACAATAGTCAAATTAAATTTAAACACACCACTTATGAACTTGAGGAAGGAGTTCCTCGCACTTTCGCTCTTATGTATTAGAGAGAAAAATCGTTCACTTCACGTCCACATCCAATTTATTATTATAAATATAAATATTATTATTATTATTATTTTAGAAATAGAAGACATGTATATATATATATATATATATATATATATATATATATATATATATATATATATATATATATATCACCAAAATACTTTATATACTTTTATATATATATATATATATATATATATATATATATATATATATATATATATATATATATATAATTGCAAATGACCTCTAGCCTAGTGGTTAAGAGAGATGCATGCGGCCCAAGTGGTCGGGAGTTCGAGCCTCAGTGGAGGCGAGTTCGCCACAAGTACCCATTGCTTCAAAAAAAAAAAAAAAAAAAAAAAAAATATATATATATATATATATATATATATATATATATATATATACTTCTCGTCTTTTATATATATATATATATATATAAAATATATATATATACTTCTCGTCTTTTATATATATATATATACTTCTCGTCTTTTATATATATATATATATATATATATATATATATATATATATATATATATAAAATATATATATATATAAAATATATATATATACTTCTCGTCTTTTATATATATATATATATATATATATATATATATATATAAATAAAAAGACGAGAAGTAACCATGCGTCCCTTTAGTTGGAGAGGAATCACTTGAATTAATAAACTTTTTACTAATGTAGACTTAGATAAGGAGAAACTATTCATGTCCTAAAATTGTTCACACTCACACACACAATTGGGAGGGTCGAATCTTGCCGGCCCCTCCAGATGTCCGCTCTAATACCACTAGGCTAGAGAGCACGGACTATATTAAAAATTTTTACAACTTGATATCGTAAAAATAATTGACAAAAATATTTTTGCTCAAAATTTGAAACAAATCCTCCTCCAACGCAACCACTCCCCCCTTCTCTCTTCAGCCACCCAGCCACTAAGGAATTGATTTTTTTTTCCCCTTTTCGGGAACCAAATGAGCCAAACTTCCTTCTTCCTTTTTGTACGACCTTAATTAGTGTTGTCAATTTATTTTTGGGATATTAATTTTAGGGTCTCACATTTACATGGATGTTAGAATTTGGATATCGAAATTGATTGATGTTAAAATTTGGATTTCTAAATCACTGTTCACGTAAACTAATGAATAGTGATTTCGAGATACAAATTCTAGCATCTATATATATATATATATATATACATATATATATATATATATATGAGACCCTAAGAATACTCCTTCATTTTTCCTATGGAAGCAAATATTAATCATTGTATATTTTTTCTGGCTTAAATGCAACTTGATACCCTCAGCTATTCATGTTTTTCAACTTGATACCCTAAACTTTTTTACTCGACAACTTAATACCATCAACTATTTAAAATTTTTAATTTGATACCCAAAATTTTAAAAAGGACAAAATTATCCTTCCCTATAACTTTCCAACCGAGTCCAACCCCTCCCTCACCCTCCTGCCGTCTCACCACTCCCCCCCCCCCCCCCCCCCCCCTCTCCCACCCCCGCTGCCTCGCCGTCGTCCCCGCTCCGCCGCCCACCCCCCCCCCCCCCCCTTCTCTCTCCGGGCGCACGCGATGATTGGAGGTGGAGAGTAGGGGACGGATGGTCGGAGGGAGGCGGGCGATAGCTGGAAGGGGGGGGGGGGGGGGGGGGGTTCAGAAGGTGGCGGGCGGGTTGCCGTGGGGATCGGAAGGGGGCGCGCGAGCTGGTGGCCGTAGAGGGGCCGAGGGGGGGGGTGTTTAAGTTTAGATCAGGAGTATTTTTGTCCTATTTTTTTAGAATAAGTTGTTATAAAAAAAATTTAAAATATTAAGTTGAAAAACATAAATAATTGAGGGTATCAAATTATAATTAAGCTTTTTTTTTTTTCTTTTTTCTTCTAATCGGCTTAGTATAGTATGTGAAATTGTTGCTGTTTAGCTAAAAAATATCGTCCCAAATATGTAAACAATCAATCCCATTACATTATTATTGGTACGTGAGTCATGAATCTCATAATCACTTGATCCACTAAGCACTATTTGTTGCCATTTGGGTCACTATAAAGTAAACCTTTTAATGATTTGGATGATGAAAAAGAACAAAAATTAAAACTTGATTGCCTCTACAAATGGTGAAAGGGGTTGATATTCTTGTCCTCTTGTACTTCTCCTTCTCAAGCTAGTGTACATCATGGAACCGTGAGGATGTGGCCGCTTTGAACACCACCATACAATAATAAATCATGAAATTGAAAGAGATTTGTCCATTTGTAAGGTCGTGTTGGTTGTTGATTGGACCAAATGGGAAAAGAAAATGGTTGGAGGAAGTGTCATTTTGGATTAGCTAAACATTAAATAACCATTTCAATTAGGAAGTTTCACCCCATAGGTAACTATGGATGTGGATAAGGAAGAAGGTTCTTGATTAACTTTAGGGGTGAGCAAATATCGACTGTTATCGAAAAATCGATCTAATATCGATTAAAAATATTTCAAAAAATTGAATCGAAATTATGTATCGATATCGAATTACCAAATCGATTAAAATATGGTATAATAGTAACGGTAACGATTTGAGTGTAATACCATACCGAAAATATCAAACCGAACCGATTATATATATATATATATATATATATATATATATATATATATATATATATAGGAAGCGGATCAAAAGTACCCCTTAGAAAACCTCCTAAAAAATTTTCTCACTCTCGGTCGTAATTTAATGTTAATATTAATATACACACACACATTTTTCCCGCTTAGAATATTGTTCGTAATTAATTTTATGTTACTCTTTTTCATTTTTATCTTTGTTTCAATTGAATATATATATATATATATATATATATATATATATATATATATATATATATATATATTATTAGAATGTTGTTCATGATTAATTTAATGTTACACTTTTTTATTTTTATCTTTATTTTAGTTGAGAGTCAGTTTGTTAGAAATTAGAATGGATTTTGGTGGACTTGAAGTTATGTTAAGAACGCCAAGAATTGAATTTTTGATCTTTTGAGCTTATATTTTTGTGTTTTCATAAAATTTTGAAGTGAAGTTTGGTGTACTTAACTTATACTAAGGATTAAACTTAGTTATCATGTTTGATCTTTTAAGCTCTTTTTTAGGTATTTGCGACTTGTTACATATTGTTCCAATAAATTTGATTAATTGCTTACTTGGTAGAGGTTTGGCTTTGAAATTTAATGCTTCAAAAAAAAAGTAAAAAAATATTTTTCTAGGTTAAGAGGTTTATATTAAATGTGTTGATTGATCAAATTTTAAATGGTAAAATACCGATACCGAACAAAAACCGAACGAATACCGATTTAACCGAAACCGAAAAAACCGATTCTAAACTGTAGGATACTGATATTGATTTTTTAAATATCGATTAAAAAAATACCAAAAAATCTAACCAAATACCGACCGATTATACCGACGCTCACCCCTAATTAACTTAACATTGTTTTTAACCTTCTCAACATCAACATCATATTCTTATCTGTCTAAAACAAACAAATTGTATTCAAAATGATAAATAACTAGATATGTAACTTGGCTAAAGGTTTTGTAAATATCTACCACCAACTAATTTTATTAGCAGATTGATACCACCGTAGTATTTTTGCACCTTTCCTGCCATTAGAATATCATAGTACATGGAGCTCAAAAATACATATTGAGGTACAAATTTATAATAATAAAAATTAAATGTAGAATTGATTGAATTTGTATGAGAATAGTAAAAAAAAAAAAAAAAATTTTGAGATCCAAATGAGATGAATGGATGTAGGTGTCATATTTTTTTAAAAAAAATAATATAAAATTTATAAGATAGAAATTGGCTCCAATTAGAGCCTTACTATTCTACAAAATGAATTCTTACATTGTGAACGTAAAAATTCATAGGCGCATGCTATAACCCATGTGGCTGGAACGGGCTCTCATGGGTCTCCAATTTAGTTTTACTACTTTACAAAATAAAGTCCTACAATCTGAATCTAGAATATAGAAATTATATTCTAGAGCATCATTAGTAAGACCCATCCCAATTTTTAGATTCTAGATTTAGAACGTATGAGCTCATTTTGTAGAATAGTAATATCCAACCTATGTTTCAATTTATAGATTTTCAGTTCCAATCCACCCACACTAGCTATATGTTGGACATGAGAATTTCTAGATTCAGAATGCAAAAAACTATTTTATATAATAGTGAACCCCAAATTAGAGCCCAATTCTAGATTTATATTATTTTCTCACACTAATATTTTACCACACAATTTTTTGGAAGAGACTTATTTTATCATTTTTTACTATTCTCATAAGAACCCAGCTCATTCTACATTTATCTTTTATTTCAAAATCTTGGACCCAAATAAAATTTTGAGTATCATCTACTAATGATGCTCTAACAACATTAATGAAAAGTTTGAAAGTACAATTTTGTTGAACACTTATGAAATGATTGGCATAACTCATTCTCAGAGCAAGCAACATGCTTGAGACTAAAAAAGAACAGTTTGACTATAGGAACTCAAATATATACTCACATTAAGAACTTATCATATGGTGATAACGAACTTATAAAATGGTTATTAACATGTGTAAAAAAAATTCTATTTAGATCATTAACTTTTCTGTTTAGGTCTTTAAAAAAAATAAAAAATAAGATATATGTAATGCAATGATTTATTCTTGATGAGTTTGGAAAATTAGGAACTCGTGAGTTCCTCTAAGATTTTGGAAAAAAAAAAAAAGCAGCTGCACACTTGTTCACTTCACTTCACTGACAGCAGGAATTTATGGCTTCGGAGAAGTTGTAGATACATTTGGGCCTCGTTTGGTTCACGGATTCAAAAAAATTAGGAAAGGAAACTTGTTCTTTTCTGGTAACCACAAATTTGGAAAACATTTTTCTGACATGGAAGAAATAAGAGGAAAAATAGTTCCTTCCATAATCCATGGGATTCATTTTCCTCCGCCTTTTCCAACATTAATTACCAAACATTATGACAAAAGTAGCCTTGATTTATTACATATTTTACCAATTAACTCTTCATTATAATTATGTTGACATTGGATATTGTTGGAACAATAATATATTTTTTCTTTCATTTCCTACACCAACCAAACATAGGAAAAAAAATTTTGATAGGAATTCTACTTTCCCATCCCCATGGAAAATACATGGGAATTGATTTCCTTTCCGTGAACCAAACGAGACTTGAAGTATAGCAGGAAGTCAGCTTGAAATCGCACTAGAGTCGTAGGTCCAGCCCTTTAATTCTCCACTTCATATGCACTCTCTCTCTATGGTGAGAGCAGACATGCCTACAGGAGCGGATTCAGAAATTGAAGCTGGGGTGGACTACAATGAATTAGGGTGGGCTAGAAGTGGACTAGTCCATAGAAAAAAAAAAATTACAAGGAAAAAAAAAGAATGATTTTTTTGGGGGGTGGGCTCCAGCCCACCCCACCTCCCCTTTAGATCCGTCCTGCGTGCCTAGGAAGGTTGATGGAGTTGGGCAGTCCCGAACTTGATATGAGGCCTATGAGACCGAGACTTCCGTCTCATGTCTTATAAATTTTAGAGGATATCAATTTTTTTACTAATATTTAACTTATGTAAGTTTAATTTTGAATAAAAGTCTAACAGACTCATTATAATAATTTAGTTCACCTAAAATAATTTTTTATATATGATATATAAACGTTATATACTAGAATATAAAGAGACAAATCAGTTAGTAAGACTTATTTTTTTAGAGTGTAGTTGTTGTCAAAATTCTCTTCCATTATTTCGTTGTAACAGCATGACAATCTCAATCTCCTCTATCATTATGTCGTTGTTAATCTTCTTCATCGATTTGTGTTCGTGTGTGTTTTTTTTCTTAGAGGTAACTGAACAACAGAACAAGTTACAATTTTTTTGCGTTTGGAACATCTTCGATTTTATTACTATTTCATTATGAAATATATTATTTTGGATATTATATTATATTTATTAAATTTTGTGTTGATAATATAATTTACCATCGTTGATGAAAACAATAAATTATACGGAAAATTTCATAAAGAGGGAAAATGTTTATTTAATTTGCATAAAACAGGATAATTTTAAAATATTTCTAAAAAACGGGATCTGGCGCCAGTGCAACTGGCGCCAGACAAATTTTTTTTTTTTTAAAACATCAGGCGCCAGACAAACTGGCGCCAAAGAGAAAAATAAGAATAAAAAAAAATTCTCAAACCCGGCGCCAGTGCAACTGGCGCCAAACTTTTTTTTTTTTGGTTTTTTTTTTTCGGTTTTTGTAGTTTGGTTTGATTTATCTTTTAGTTTGATTTAGTTTGATCGTTTAAATTAGTTTAATCTATTAGTTACTTTGTTATTATCTATACTATGGATAATAACAAAATATATCGGTTAATATATATACATATAATAATTTTAAATTAAAAAATAATTTTTATTTTTATATATACTATGGATAATACAAAATATATCAGTTTAATCTATTAGTTACTTTGTTATTAATGTATTTTAATTTATATTTATTTGTATACTAATATATTGGAGGATAGTACATTAGAGGATCTCACAGGATTGACACCTGAATTGGATTAATCTCCAAACATAGTAATATATTAGTATACAAATAATAATACATCAATAACAATAACAAAGTAACTAATAGATTAAACTGATATATTTTGTTATTATACATAGTATAGATAATAACAAATTTTAACTGGTATATTTGGTTATTATACATAGTATAGATAATAATAAAGTAACTAATAGATTAAACTAACTAAAAGATCAAACTAAATCAAACTAAAAGATAAATCAAACCAAACCAAATCAAACCAAACTACAAAAACCGAAAAAAAACCCCAAAAAAATAAAAAAGTTTGGCGCCAGTTGCACTGGCGCCGGGTTTGAGAATTTTTTTTATTCTTATTTTCTCTTTGGCGCCAGTTTGCCTGGCGCCTGATGTTTAAAAAAAAAAAAAATTGTCTGGCGCCAGTGCAACTAGCGCCAGATTCCGTTTTTCATAAATATTTGAAAATTATCTTGTTCTATGCAAATTGGTTAAACATTTTCCCTCTATATGAAATTTTCTGTAAATTATATGAATATTAAGCTTCAAGGGAACCATTTTTAGACTTGGTTTCTGATCTCAAAACCTAAAGTCCATGACTGGAGTTAGGGTTAGATGGATGTTTGAGAGAGAGAGAGAGAGAAAAGAAGAAGAAGAAGAAGAAGAAGAAGAAAAAAAGGTCATTTTAAGATTATTTTGTAGTTGTTCAACAAAATGGTCAAAACACGCGCAAAGCACCTTGTACTTAAATACAACGGTACATAGTTAAATATAAATTTGTAAAAGTTCATGGCGAATTGCTAAAAAAATATATAGTTCAAGATAGCAAGTTGTAGAAATTTGATTATTGATCTCTACTACTATAAGGAGGCTTAAAAATTCTAAAGTACCGTATGCATATACTAGAATAATTAAAAAATTAGAAAAGATATAATAAAACTAATATTATTTATCAACTTATTTTGAATGGTCAACACGGATCAACCATCATCGCGGACAGAAACTTAAAGCTAATACTTTCAAAACCCAAACATTAATTTTGAATATTTATTGAATCCAAAGTCTAATTAACCATAATTATAAACTTCTAGCTACAATAAATGTTTACCATCTCAAAAATAAATTTATTTAAAAATATTTTATACTATTTTAAAATGAACTGCCATGCAAGTACAGATTTAAAAAAGTGAGAAAAATTACTCACAACAAACACCTACAACTTTGTGATTTCTTAGTTAATAAAAAAGAAAAGTAAAATTGTTTCTTTGTAGTATCTAGCTAAACTAAAATTGAAATGTAGGATTTCAAATATGTCATAAGATCACTCTTGGTTTGCAAAATCAGGATCTTGAAGAAGAAAAATAATTAGTTTTCTGTGTTTGGATACCAGAAAACTTTGCACAAAAGAAGATTGATTCCCAAGAAAAAAACAAAATAGGAGAAGAATGTTTCTCCCGCACCTTCCATAGATTTACTTTTCCACGCTTAATTATTTACTTTTCTCTTCAATTTTTGTATACATTTCCAAATAAAAATATAATTTTTCCAATAAAATTGAAGAACAAATAATAAGCAAATAATTGATTTCATTTCCTTTATTTTTCTCTTATTATATTTGCTTATTACTATTATATTTTCTTAATAATTTCTTTTGTGTTATATATCAATTTTAATAATGAATATATTCTTGTACATGTTGATAAGAAACACCAAATATTTCTTAACACTATGACTTCTGATACATTGTTTCAAAAATCCTGAACGCATGTCACTAGGGCAGTCTCGTCAACGTAGACACGACAACTCTTGTCACGTGTCCGACACACGGCACTGCACGCACATGATGTCACCCGTCAGCACGCCGGCATGAGCACGATTCTAAGATCTACATCCTTCTCCGTAGGTACGAAAACATCCCCAAAATTTTCTGTTAACCTCATACCCCCGTCCGTCCAAGTGTCCATCCAACGGCTGAAATTTGAGAGCGTCGATATTGCGAAAGGGTCTTTCAGTCATTTTAGGAGGTGGTTTCCTGCACGCTTCTCTCGCTTGGCCGACACGTGTGTACAGTTGGACGTCCTCTAGTCGGATCTACTCTTCGATGACCATAACAGCAACGTGTCCATGGTGTACACACGTTTTCTTGCATATAGGTCCCCGAGTCAATTATTTTTACATGAAAGTTCTCCGCTATTTGTTATTTCCTTATTTGTAAATAAGTGAACGACAACTTAAATTTCTTTTGTTATATTAAAAAGTAGTTTAAATACTTAAATACATTTGAATAAAATTTTGTTATATATATGTTTTTTAATTATGATTTGTTATAGAGTTATTTATATTTTAATTATAATTTGTTACAAATATATGTGAATAAAAAATGTGGTAAAAAAGAGAGTTAATTTTAAAGTTATTATCTTCCATAAAATTTTTATTAATTAGTGGAGAATTTACAAACAGTTTGGACAATTCTATTTTGAATCGTTTTCAAGCCGCCTTATATTAATAGAGATATAAAAAAGAGTTAACTTGTGAGACAACTCTCACAAGTTTATACGAGACTGTACTTCTTATAGTTGATTTATGATGGACGATAATAATTTCTAACAAGACCTTAGTCGTCATTCAAATTATTTACTACTACTTTTAATAACTTAAAAGTAAATAAAATACTTGGATTAGTTTTGGCAAATATGCATACATCTCTATTTATTGTTCATGTAAACAATATTATTTTTATAAACAATCACAATAAGATCAGGAAGAGAAAAAAATAATGATTCTTTTAGGTGTTTAGGTGGAACACGAGTAAAAAAAGTGAAACTTATTGAGAGAGTATTTTTATGTTATTATTTTGAGATAAATAATTAATTGTAGACAAATTAGACTATTTATAATAGTCATGATTGGAGATTTTGAATTTTAACATTACAATTATGGTCACAGTTTTGTGAAGTCGTTTCGACCTACCATATTATAGCGTTTAAGTCAAAAAATATTTATGCATGTGATGTAAGTGAGCATGTACAAAAAAATGTCATAAAATTTGTTGTTAATTTTGTCGTCGGACGTCACTCAATCAATTGAGAGACCATAAATCGAACTTATCTTCTATGAAATATGGTGGATCAATTATCTCAATATTTATTGTTTTTCCGACTAAGCAAATAACAAGATTTTTTGGGGGACTGAAATAAAAATATGTCAAAGTGGGGGACACCTTTGTAAAAGCGGTAACATCACAACTGCATTAAGATGTCATTGGGATCCGACTCGCTTACCGACCTAATCCCACCGCGGTAAGAGCCGGTCAACCCAAAAAATCGGTCGAGTATAAATTCAACAACCGTAACAAAATCTCATTTAATTTGCAATTTCGCGGAAAAAAGAAAGAAAAGAAAAATAAATTTGAGCAAACCCTAATTTCTACTCTTCTTCTTCTTATTCTTCGGGTCCGATCCCATCAAAATCCGATCTTGCCGATCTCCCTGTTCTTTCTGGTCCTACTGATACCAACGATGGTGGCGGGAACGGAGGTCATCCACCAGAGAGTCCCGGTGCTCGACGTGAAGTACCGCTGCGTCGCCAAGTCCATGGACGAAATCGCCGAAATCTCGGCTGCGGTGGCGGCGGTGTCGCCGCCTTCGCCGGTCGTGCGGACAGTGGAGATCGACGTCGGGGCCGTGTCTGAGCTGGTGAGCCTTCGTTCTTACTTAATTATGATTTAATTTTGGGATATTATGGTTTTCTGGTCGTAATTTGCGCTTCTTGTTGGAAAATTAGGGTTTATTTTCTCAGGTTTTAAAAGTCCCCCCTCTTTAAGTCCTTTGCGGAAGGAAATCGTGCTGATTTTCACTTGTCAGTGGAATTGTTCAATTGATATCTTAGGGTTAATTGGTTCATATTACGTTTATTTTCCTTAGATATCATTTAATTTGATTTGATCGGAAGATTAGGGTTTTTCTAGTCATACGTTTTGCTTCTTGTTGCAAAATTAGTTTTTTTGGTCAAGCTCTATTTAGTTGTTGCAAAATTTGATTTTATTTAATAGTTCTCTTATTTTGGAGAGAGACTAAAAAACTTCGGATTTTGGTTGGAGACAATAATTTTGAGGGTTAATTAGTTGTACCCCCCTATGGTTTGTACGTATTTTGGTAACTGTCCCCGTTGTTTCAAAAATAAAGAACACCCCCCTGGCTGCTTAATTTTTCACTCATTTTCTTCTATGCACCGGGGGTACAACTAATTAACTTTATAAACCAGGGGGGTGTTCTTTATTTTTAAAACAACAGGGACAATTACCAAAATACCTACAAACCATAGGGGGTACAACTAATTAACCCTAATTTTGATGTGGATAATTATGCTAACTTTTAGGAACCTTGATTCCTTGGCTTTTAAATATTCGATACCGATGGAAATTGAGTTGGATGCTTTATTTAGAATCCATTTATTTGTTTTATTCATATTGTTGTTCTGTAATATGACATGCATTTTTTAGCCAAGAATTTGGTCATACTCTACTTAGAATATATTTAGAAGTTAATTTCCTTATTTGGAATTGTGGAACTCAAAAACGACCTTTAGGTTGATGTGGAAATGTGGTTTATTTTACATGCTTGATTTCTTCTTGAGAATATGAGAGCCTCAGATAAAATATGTAATAGATGTTTCAGTATACACTTGCAAGAACCTATGCATTGTTACCCGTGTCGAGCATGTATCAGAGACACTACACGAGACTTATACTCCATGGTAAACTAGGACACACCAAAATGGGTGTCGTGTGTGTATTGCTTCATGTCGTATTAATGTCCGCGTGACAGGTTAGAACTAATATTTTGTGTACCTTTTGGCGTTTTGGTGTGACTAAATCCTCGGGAATGGGTATAAAAGACATAATTGCCCTATTTTGTTGTAGAAATCAAATATCAATAGGTATACATGATAAAAGAGTCCTTTGCACCCAAGGTTCTAAACGGCGGTAGGCCGGTGCGCAGTGAGTCCGCCTACTGCCTAGACGGTCAATACATTTTGAACATTTTTTTTTAGTATTTTACCACTATTTTTTGCATAATATGCATATTTTAAGGGTGTTCCATGCATAACTAAGTTGTAGAATGAAAATTTATAAAGTTTTAGACTTTTTAGTTTTGTAAAAGTGAACCATAGACCCAAAAAGCTTGCAAAACATTTTTGGCCAAAATATCTTGTTAGGTATTGGTCCGCCCAGGCGCCTGCCTACGCCGCCTCACCTTCGCCTATGCCGCCAACCTCCGTTGGCCGCCTACTCCACCACCTACCGAAAAGCGGTGTGGAGAGAGACCGCCCTAGGTGGCCTAGGCGGCCGCCATTTAGAACACTGTTTGCATCTGTTAGTCCTGGGGCACGAGTATATGCCATGAAAGGAAATTGATATAAAACAGGTGAAAAAACTCCTTATATAGGCATGCTATAGTAATTTGATAAACGACAATTGATGGATGTACAATTTTAGCATTTGGTAGGTATTGTGTTATGCTCAGTGTATAATTTTAGCATTTGGTAGGTCATAAGCCAGGTATGTTTGGATTAGACCCGCTTCCAAATGGCACTATTGGCAGGTATAATGTCACATTATATGCTTGGTTTAGTTGTTTAATAGTTAATGCTTAACTGCCTTTGTGTCTCATTGTTCATTCCTAGACACTAATTATAATGTGTCATGCAATGACAAAATAAATCTAAAAACTTATGTTCCATTGTTTTATAGAAATACTAACCTCGTCTTTCATATTGTCACAAGTATAGAATCTGAGAACCTCAGATTCTACTTCAGATGCTTCCGCGGAATCTGCAGTCTTCCATTTTGTACCTAGCATCCGCTCAGGTAGTTTTGCCGACATTGGACCAAGGAGGTACATGGAAGATGAACACATCCGCATTGACGATCTTTCTGCTCACCTTGGTTCTCTGATTAGATGTCCTACACCCAGTGCCTTCTATGGGGTAAATCATAACTTCTTGAAACCATCATTCTTAACAGGGGTTTTCGTATTCTTTGGTCACTGATTGTTTTTATCACTATGCGCAGCTTTTTGATGGTCATGGTGGTCCCGATGCAGCTGCCTACATCAAGAGGCATGCAATTAGGTTATTCTTTCAAGATACAGACTTTCCACAGGCATCACAAGTAAACAGGCTTTTCCTGGAGTCAGTTGAGAGTTCTATTCGAAAGGCATTCCTTGCTGCTGATCTTGCCTTGGCTGATGACTGTACTATCAGCACCTCATCTGGGACTACAGCACTAACGGCATTGGTGTTCGGAAGGTACGTGGAACTTCATTCTTTAGTAGAAATATTCTTTAACTGTGTTGTGCTTTTGAATTATTTCCTAGCTCGTTAGACATTATTCGGTTACACTAGCCATCCAGTAATCTTCACTTCCACCTGCAAACTGTTTGCAACATTACATCGGAAGAGTATTTTCTCTAACATATGACTACTTAATAGTTCTCCTTAGTTTTTTACTGCATTTAGATGATTAATAATCACAGCAGTTGCTAAAAGGCGGCATCTTTTTGTTATGGTTATAATTTCCCAATCTATCTTCTTTGAAACTTAATATGTGAAATATTGGATCTTTGTTTAAAAAGGTTTTAAACAGAAGTTTTGGCATAAAACTGCATGATTTCCAAATTAAGTTATGTTCCTCTGAGTTCCTCTCCTCAGCTGCTGCTGAGGTACTTACGTTTTTTTTTAATGTGATCCAGACTTCTGTTGGTTGCCAATGCTGGAGATTGCCGAGCTGTTTTATGCCGCAAAGGTGAAGCTGTGGAAATGTCACAGGATCACAGGCCCATTTATGATGCCGAGCGCCAAAGGGTGTTGTTGTCTGGGGGCTACGTCGATGACGGATACCTCAACGGGGTTCTGTCGGTGAGTCGAGCACTTGGGGACTGGGATGTGAAATTGCCCAGAGGTTCCTCGTCGCCTCTGATTGCCGATCCCGAGTTCAGGCAGGCCGTGCTGACGGAGGATGACGAGTTTCTAATCATCGGCTGCGACGGCATCTGGGACGTGCTGTCGAGTCAGCACGCGGTCAGCATTGTCCGGAGGGGGTTGCGGAGGCACGACAACCCGGATCAGTGCGCAAGAGAGCTGGTGATGGAGGCTTTAAGGCTCAAAACCATCGACAACCTCACCGTGATTGTTGTTTGTTTCTCCAAGGAGACCAGGGTGGAGGAGCAGCCGAGGCCGTCGATGCTGAGGTACTGCAGCCTGTCTACAGAGGCATTGTGTAATCTGAAGAGTTGGTTGGAGAACTGAGGGAATTGGAGTCTGGGGTTGGATGGTGGATGTACATAGATTGAGTAGAGGGAGAGGAGGATGGTGGATGTTTATACATTGAGTAGAGAGGGAGAGGATGGTGTTGATGAACGATGAAAGTTATGTATTTTTTTTTGTTGGCTGTTTTTTTAGTCAGGAGCCAGCAGTTTCTGTAGTGCTGTCTCAGTCTGGGTTGAGGTGGTTGGACTATTGTCTGTACATATTTGGCACGCTGATGGTGGTGGAGAGGCTGGTGGTGTATTATTTCTATGTTGCTCCGTTATTTGAGCTGGGTGTTTAATATATTTGGTGTTGTATCGTCTCCTTTAACATGGGTTACTATTTGTCACTGCTTCACTTCCTTGATTGTTATTATTGTTGGCCAACTAAAAGATTGATTAATGGAAAAAAGTGAAACTAATTCCTAAAATTGGAAAAAGCAACCCAGCACTCGAGTCCAATTACAACATAAATGGGGCTCATGTGGGACTGACATGAACAACATTCTAAAATCACGCATGGCTATGCGAGTCTTGTGCCTGGTGCACTTAATCAGGGTCGGTCCAAAATATTGGATTATTCGAGCCAAAGTTTATTTTTGTTGTTTCTCGACCCTTGTTGTAGGCTGGTCTTAGGGGTTTTCTATGATCTTGATCTCTTGCGGTCGGCCCGCATTCAATTGAGATTCACACAAGGGTTTATGAGAAATCTCCTCCCCCCCTCCCCCTTCAGACTGAGAGTAAGCCATATTTCATCTGGCCTTTAATGTTGTGGGATGATGGGTGAAGCGTCCGCACGGTATTTCATCACCGTCTTTTCGTCGACACTGGCATCCTTTGACCCCTCGAACGACAAGAAATGTCCACGGACCGGTCGCACCCGCTCGATCGATCGCGCTAGATAAGGCGCACCAACTCGACCGCACGAACGGCAAGAAGCGTCCACGGGTTGTACACATCCGTCCGATCTTCTGCGGGGTTCTCATTTGAAATCATTGTTCAGTACTTGGAAAAAAAATTGTACCAATCATATTTAAAATTTTGGGTGGAGAGATGTTACGTGGACCGCTTTATTGGCCTACAGTTTTAATCCGTGGTCAACGTGACACTATCGATTTTTACCGCAGGTAGGTCCCACATTAACAGAAGGGCCAATGAGTTTGAGCTACGTTGTCCACTGTCACGTCTAGCAGACAAAGACCATGGACGACATAGTGTTTTCCTTTTAGATGGCTTGCACTTTGTAAATACTGGTACAGCTACTTGATATTTTTCAAATTTTTGGACAGTGTCCCTGCACAAAAGATATGCGTATGGATCTCCGTAAGTCAGTTTCCCACTCCACCTACCCCACGTGGCCTGGTCTGAAAAGACCAAGAATCCCCCCAACATACAACTGGACACGAATTTGACGTATATATATTTTTATTTACAGAAATGTCATTCCCTTTACAAAATATTATAGCGGGGGGCATAACCGAAGTTTCTTCTCTTCCTAAAAATAAGTAGACATAACAGAAGTTCATCCAAATCCTTTCTTCCTTCACATTTCTACTTTTGGATTTTCCTCAAATATTTTTCATCATTTGATTCAGTAACAAATACCGTGAACCAATCAATACCAAACTACAACCGAAATGTGTGACTACGACTTAAGAGCATCTCCAACCCTACTGTGAGTTTGAAAAAAAGGGTTGCCACATAGGAATGACAGTCATTTTTTTCAAAAGTGCTTCTCCAATACAAATGTGAAATAAAGTGTGGAGTTGACATGGCAATGACATGGCAAAGACAATGTGAAGTTGGTTGTCTAGATCTAGACAATGCACTTCACAATGACTTTGTCTCCACATCATCAATTATGAATAGAAATATTTATAAAAAAGTTGAAGAAGTGGAAGAGTTGCCTTGTAAGTTGGAAAAAATACTTTTTATTGTCCCCTCAATACTTTTGCATTGGAGAGAGTTTTTCTATCTCATTGTCTTTTGAGATATAATTTTGTCACATAAACAAGACATTGTCTTGTGGCTCATGCCACATAGGAGCCACCTAAGACTCACAACACTTAACAAGACAATAGGGTTGGAGATGCTCTTACCCCCTTGAGGGCATCTCCAACCCTATTGTGAGTTTGGAAGCCACATAAGAATGACAAGCATTTTTTTAAAAAGTCCTTCTCCAATGCAAATGTGAAATAAATGGTGAAGTTGACATGGCAATGACATAACAAGAAAAATGTGAAGTTGGTTGTCTAGATCTAGACAATGCACTTCACAATGACTTTATGTCCACATCATCAATTATATATATATATATATATATATATATATATATATATATATATATATATATATATATATGAAGAAGTGAAAAAGTTGTCTTCCAAGTTGAAAAAAAAAGTAATTTTATTGTCTTCTCAAATTTTTGCATTGGAGAACATATTTTTATCTCATTTTCTTGTGTGAATGTCATTTTGCCACATAGAAAAGATATTGTCTTATGTCTCATGCCATATAGGATTCACAATATAAAACAAAGACAATAGGGTTGAAGATGCTCTGAGACCCTCTAAACATCTCCTACTAGCAAGGCCAATCATCTACGATCTAATATCCTCAACCGACTGAGTTATTATGAGCTCTTTAGCTGCTTTCATCCAGAGGTTAAATGTCTGCACAATTGAAAGTAGTGTGGTCGTACCTAGTAGGGACGAGCATTATTGGTTCTCGGCCGAATATCGAACCGAACCGAATAAAAAATTCGTCCTTGACTTAAAAAAGATGGGTTTGATTTCGGTTTTGAAATGACTCAAATTTTTATTCGATTTTAATTTTGGATTTCGATTTCGATCGAAAACCAAAAACCAAATAATTTTTTTTATATATACTATATGTATATACTAAATATATCTAGGTATTTAGTTACTATATATATTAACCAAAAAAGCACAAATAAACGAAACCGATTTAGTTTAGTTCGTTTTGATTCGGTTATTGACCAATTCAGATCGATTTCGGTTTTGTTTATTCGATTTTCAGTCCAATTCGATTTTCGGTTATTCGGTTCGATTTGAACCGAATTAACCAAATGGTCACCCCTAGTACCTAGAATGTAACATGTCCAAAATGTATAAATCAATGTCCAAAATGTATAGAACAAGTCCAAAGTAGATAAGACATTTCCAAATTTTAATTGTTTTAAACATACCTCTTTCCACTTTTAAAAAAAAATGTTGTATTGTATTTCGTTTCCGGTTTAGCCCTCAAATGGTAAAGGAGGTGACAATGAAGTTGGTAATTTAGTCCCACATCAGGTAGGGGGTGAGATCATGAGATGTATGTAATTGAGATTGGTTCAGGTCTTTTATGGAAGTTCCCTTTTTAAGTTATATGTGCCCAATCTGATATTACACCTCATGGGCCAACTCCGGTTCGAATCACACCGCATTTCCAACAACTGGTATTAGAGCCCAAGGTTACGGGACTAATTCGGGAGGCTCTAATTGGTTCGAGATAGATACTGGTTAAGTGCTCGGCTGGATTTCAAAGGTGATTTTTTGTTCGGTTTAAATGTGGTTTTGATGCGTCCAAGGTGAAGCAAGACGCTGTGATTAGCACATAATGATGTGTATGAATATGTCGGTTTGGTTCTGTGATCGAACAATAAGAACACCAACCGATTACAATATTTTGAAAAAATTGATGTTCTTGTTGTTCTTGTTCTTGTTCTTCTTCTTCTTGTGAGGAAAGAGAGGAGAGAAAAAAAAAAAGTTGACTTATATACTCACATGTTGGCTAGTCCTGAATAATTTTTTCAATGACAAATTTGTAAATAAATTAAAATTTACTTTTAGCTAGTCCTGATCAACTTTGCATGTGCCTTTTTTTGGTGGGTCTTTTCATATCAGCCCATGCCCACGTGGGAGGGCAATGTATTAAGATTTATATGCGTATCCTCGTAATATATACCAAATTTATAATGGTATTGGTAGCCTGGTAGGTGAATGGAGACACCCAATTATTTAAGAAATATCAAGAAATCACACCAATAAAAGTTGCAAAAAGTCGTCCCAAATTTTAGATAAGCCGTAAATTTTTTTTTTCTTTGTCAAAGGAAAATTTTCATTCAAAGTAGGACAGAAAATTCTCCGCCTACTATACGCTTTCAAAATCTAAAGGTTCGAGTATTCACACTTTAGGAATTTTTTCGTTGAAAAATAGGACCTAAGACTATTTTTTTTTTTTTTGTCAACCACTCTGATTTCAGTATTGAAAAATAATATTTTGTTCGTGGTTTGTAACCGGACGTGACCGTCGGCTGATGTGGCGGTCGGCCATTGACTCTCCTGCTATTTTCAGATTTTAGTCGATTCAGTTGACCATTTTACCGACCGTCACGTTGGCCGATCATCACGTCCGCGGGTACAATCCGTAGGCAACGTAGTTTAGCTTTTGTGTGGTTGACTTCACCGGTTCTCTCACAACTTGTGAAATTACAGAACAGGTTAGGCAGTTCTAAATTCTAATGATTATAATTCAAACTTTGCAATGTTATCCACTAAACCAATTGTACTTTTACAGTGAGGTGATGATCTTTTGATAACTTCGTCCCTAATTTGAAGCTAACAACTCATATATCGGTCATGAAAAAAGAGAATTTTTTTTGAAAAGTAATGAGAATTTAATTGAAATTTTAAGGGATATTTTGTAAAACCTCCCCTAAATAATGGGCTAATTTGCGAAATACCCCCTAAAGATCTCGAATTGGTAAAACCCCCTTTCCGTCAAGACGCTGTTTGATTTTGGGTGACGTGGCAATCCGTGTGTGTTAAAATAAAAGTTAGACGAAAATACCCCTGCGTACGTGGCAGGGGTCCTCCAACGGTCTTCTCTCTCTCTAAAGGAGGAAACACAAATTATTATATTTACAGTAAGGAGAAAACACAAATTATTATATTTACATGAAAATAACAGCATTCAAACATCCAAATGAAGAATTTAAAATTTGTATTATAATGCATGTTTAATATCAAGTAACAATGAATTTATACGTAACAGTACTGCGAGCATGCATCATTCTTCATCTACTACGACTGCTCTACCACCACCACGAGCTCTCCTCTTAATCTCATCGACGAAAGCCTGCACGTTCCGGTCCGACGAGCCTCCCTCCGCCACCGCCCTCGCCGCCGCCTCCCTCAGCTCCGCGCACCTCCTCCTGATCCCCTCCGCCCTCCCACCGGCTGTCACCTCCGCCACGCGCCTCCCGAGCTCCTCCCTCCCCACCGGCGCCCCCAGCCTCACCCCGACCCCGTACACATCCACCAGGAACTTCGCGTCCGTCAGCTGGTCCCCGAACTGCGGGTACACCACCACCGGGGTCGGGGTGAGGCTGGGGGCGCCGGTGGGGAGGGAGGACTTACATCAGAACAATCTCTTAAGAGTGTATATAACTTCCTCCCTAACTAACATATGGGGAGGGGTGCACCGTTCCAGTCGCTCAAGCACTCGAGCAGGGGATCAATCACCTTCCCCTGAGAAATCGCAGCAAACACCTTGTCGAACTCCTCCCCCGGCGACCGGACCTCCTCCCCCGTCAGGAACTCGGCGCCGAGCTCCTCCCTCACGAACCGGTACAGGGGATAGGACCTGCACTCGCGGATCCTGTTGGCGACTGGGGCGGTCCCGCTCGCGACGCCGAGCCTCGCCGCCTCCACCTCCTTCGGCAGCACGGCCTTCAGCTCCTCCTCGAACCCCACGATCTTGTGGAAGACGGACGACGACGAAGTCGTCGTGCCGCCGCTGGCGAGCGCGTGCTCCACGAGGACCTGCCTCAGCTTCTGCATGAGCGGGTAGGCGGAGCTGCATGGGTCGTCGACGTAGGAGAACACGTACTCCCTGTCGACCACCTCGATCAGCTCCTTCTCGCAGAACCTCGCCGCGTGGAGCTCTCCGTTGGCGCCCGCCGCCAGCGCTCTCTTCGCCGCTTGGCCGACCGCGCTCTTGACCGCGCCCTTGAGGTTCTCCTCCAGGTGGCCGAGGTCGACGGCCTGGCAGAGCGCCACCAGGAAGGTGGCGGACATGAGCTTCAGGATCTCCACCGCCTCCGCCGTCTTCCTGGACGAAATGAGCCCCAGGGAGTTGACGTCCTGGTTGTGCTGCTCCGCGCTCTGGACGTGGTTGGTCACCGGGTTGGCGAGGTACTGCAGCTCGGAGCAGTAGGAGGCCATGGCGATCTCCGCCCCCTTGAGCCCGTAGTTGAGGTTCGGGTTCCTGCCGCCGGAGAGGTTCGAGAGGAGGCCGTTGTTGTAGAAGTCGTTGACCAGCTCGGACATCTGGGCGAACATGAGCTTCCCGATGGCGGCGAAAATACCCTGCAAATTTGAATGCTGTTATTTTCATGTAAATATAATAATTTGTGTTTCCTCCTTACTGTAAATATAATAATTTGTGTTTCCTCCTTTAGAGAGAGAGAGAAGACCGTTGGAGGACCCCTGCCACGTACGCAGGGGTATTTTCGTCTAACTTTTATTTTAACACACACGGATTGTCACGTCACCCAAAATCAAACAGCGTCTTGACGGAAAGGGGGTTTTACCAATTCGAGATCTTTAGGGGATATTTCACAAATTAGCCCATTATTTAGGGGAGGTTTTACAAAATATCCCAAAATTTAAGCTTTTGTTACAAGTTCAAAGTTCAAGCATTACCCAACAAGTAGGCACCATCGTGGTTTGATAGGTGGTAACTGGTAACCATGGTAGTTCATCTGATTTGACTCTTCATTTTAAATAAATTTGATTAAAAAAATGGAGTCAATGAATTTTCTGTAAAATTCTTCAAACAAAAGTTGGTAAACCAAGTGAGCAAATTTGTTTCAAAAATTCAAGAGGAACTCATCAGTTGTTAATTTTAAAGACCCGATCAATAAATAGTGGTTGGATTACATATATCTTTTAGTTTTTATTTTTTTTCAATGATTTAAACAAAAAAAATTAAGAATCTAAATATAAAAATAATATTATAAAAGCTCATATGGAACTTTGCAACGCAAGTTTTGTAACATATTTACAAGTACAACAATCTATTTCTTCAATCATATTTTCTTTCAAGAGCCATAAAGAATCAGAACTCGTCCCCATTGAAATGGTTTAAGGGCCCATCGAAACGGTCTAAGGCCCGTATGATAAATCGTATTGTGTGACTACTGAAATCAGATAAAAACAAACAACATGGTCACAAGTCTCATTTTCATTTGGTCATTAAAAAAATTAAATAATTCAAGTCACACAACTCTCAAATTTTTTGTTTAGTTTTAGGATCTCGTATAATATTCAAAATTTACGTTTATGTTTCCATTGTGGACGGTCAACACAAGCCAACGTTAGAAGTGACCAAAACTCTATTATGGACAATATGAAAACCTAAACGTAAAATTCGAATATTATGCGAAACCCTAAAACTAAATAACCTTTTTTTTAAAATTGTCATTTAAGTATATTGGGTTTGGAAAAAAAAAATAGCTTATCAATTTTTTACTTTTAAAAGCTAGTTTAACTTGGGAGAGCTTCTAAAATCAGGCGGGACACTACTTTCCAAAGCTGCTTCTGTGACTTGTTACGCAACAATTCAGTTAGGGGCTGTTTGGAAAGAGGGGAGTGGGCTGTAAGTGTATAATTTTGCTGCAAGTGAGCACTACATGTAGGAGTTTCCATGTTTGGTTAGGGGATATAAATGTGCTGCAAGTGGGATTTTTCTTACACAACCTACTTCCTATCCCTTCTCTTTTTCTGCTTTCCAGTTGCACCAAAAAAGTGAGGGGGAGTGGACTGCAAGTGGACGATGGTGCTCTTCTCTGCCATGCTTTTCGCAGCTGACAATCCTACCACAACATCAGCAACAAATTTTTTTTCTTCCCCCTCGACTCCAACGGCCGAGCTTGAAACCCTAGATCGGAGGCGACCTCGAAGACCGGAAGCAGCCGTCCGGTGGTGGAGGCTTTGAATATTTCTTCTTTTAAAAAAAAATAAGAAGAAGAGAGAGAGAGAGAGAGAGAGAGAGAGAGTGTTTTTGAAAAAAATAAAAGAAGAAGGAGAGAGAGAGAGAGAGAGAGTTTTTGAAAAAAGAAATTGAAGAAGAATCCAGATGAGAGAGAGAGAGAAGTCTGGAGGAAAAAGGGGTTGGGGGTTGGTTTGGTGGAAGTTTTTTCTTTTCTTTTTATTATGATAATTAATTCAATCTAATTATGATAACTAATTCAATATAATTAAATTTTTTGTGCTAATTAATTCATTGTTCATTTGAATATGGTAATTAATTTAATTTGTCAATAAAATTTGTCTTCAATACATTATTTTAAATTTATGATTTTTTATATTTTAAAAAATTTACATTGCTAATTATATGTTAATTAAATAAAATTAAATAAAAATTTAATTACAATTTAATCTGTTTAATCATGATAATTAACTTAATTATCATAAATAATTTGCTTTGTCTTTAATTTATCAAAGTTATAAATTTTTAATCCGTACAAAAATAATAATAATACGTGTTGGGGTAAGCCTACCAAGGTTACCATATTTCCAACTAACATTCATTTTTAACAACCATCCAAATAACCGAATTTTTTTTCACTTTCAACAACTTCTCAAATAACAAATTTATTTTGAAAATTTTTGAGTTACCCCCCACTTTGATTACCCAAATTAAGGGTGCACCCCACAGTTTTGCATTAATGAAGAAATGCCCCCACTTTGGACAGAAACCGTCTAGGGCTAATGGTCAAAAGCTTTGACCCAAAAAATTTGACGAAAATACCCTTCACATTGTCTTCTTCCTCTCCCCTCTTCTCCTCCTCGCCGCCACTGCCCCCCTCCTCCTCCCCGCCGCCACTGCCCCCCACCTCCCTCCCCGCCGGCCGCCGCCCTCTTCCCCGCCACTGCTGCTGCTTCCCCCCCCCTCCTCCTTCCCGTCGCCGGTCGCCCCCCCTTCCCTCCCCGTCGCTCCCCCTCCCCCCCCCCTTCCCTCCCCGCCGCTCCCCCTCCCCCCCCATTCCCTCCCCGCCGCTCCCCCTCCCCGCCCCCCCTTCCCTCCCCGCCGCCCCCCGCCCCCGCTCCCGCCCCGTCTCCCCGGCCGCTGCCCCCTCCCATTCGCGCCATTGTTGCTGCGAGACTATTGCTGCCAACGATGTTGACCCAGATGGAGGGACGACGTCGGCCGGCGAAGGGGGGAGCGCAGCGGCGGGGGGCAGGGGGGGTGACGACGGGGAGGAGGGGTCGCAGCGGCCAGCGGTGGGCAGGGGGGGTCGCAGCGGCCGGCGGTAGGGAGGGGGGTCGGAGTGGCCGGCGGTGGGCAGGAGGGTCGCAACGGCCGGCCGGCGGTGGGGAGGGGGGAGGTGGCAGCGGGGAGAGGCGGTGGGGAGGGGGGAGGTGGCAGCGGGGAGAGGCGGTGACGACGGGGAGGAGGGGGCAGTGGCGGTGGGGTGGAGGAGGGAGACAAGACACAGGGAAGAAGGGTATTTTCGTCAAATTTTTTGGGTCAAAGCTTTTGACCGTTAGCCCTAAACGGTTTCCGTCCAAAGTGGGGGCATTTCTTCATTAATGCAAAACTGTGGGATGCACCCTTAATTTGGGTAATCAAAATGGGGGTAATTCAAAATTTCTCATTTATTTTTCTTCCATTTGCAGACAAAAAGTACTATATCCAAACATATTTTAAAAAATGTCACTTGCTACAAATATTTCACAACTCATCATAATATAAGTATCACTTTCACACTTTCAAAAAGTTATTCTGTACTTCTTGTCGTCATTCGTCAACGTCACTTCCTTTTTCGGAGTTTCAATCCTCCCAAATTCTCCTCTCCAATCCAAGAAATGGCAGCGGACGACTGGCTCCGGTGGCCGGTGCTCGCCTGCGCCGCGATCGTCCTGGCCCTGCCGGCGGCGGCGACGGCGGTGCTGCTGAGGCGGAGGTCGGCGGAGGACGCCCGTCTGCGCCCGTCGGATCTTTGGACCTCGTGCTGGCGGTGCGTCAGCCCGCGCTGGCTCCTCGCCTACCGGGCTCTCGTCGTCGTCGTCATGCCCTCGCTGCTCGTCCGGGAGGTCCTCTCCGACGGAGTCTTCTCCTTCTTCTTCTACACTCAGTATAGCTCCTCTCTCTCTTTACTTCAATTATTTCGCAGAATTTTAGAAATACATTATACGCTTAATAGACTCTTAACATTGCTAGAGTGCAGTAGGGAAACTAGTAGTAGTGGCATTTCGTCGAACACAAGAGAGTAGACTGATTAAGATCCTTTCGGTTGTGGCTTCAAATTGAAGAAGGAAGCCCTAGGATTCGGGAATTTTGACATGGCGATGGGTTCCCGTGGCCAAATTCGGCGTAGTTTGAAATAACAGACATTGAGAGAAGTATTTTTGTTGGTTCATTTTCTTGAATTAGCTTCGACAACTATTTTGAAAGTGTTTTTTTTTACCAGGAAGATTAAGTTGTTGTAGAAATAGGGCGTCCCAGTGCCATATTTTATTGGTAAGAAGGGGGGATTATAAGAAGATGAAGATGGTTATGGCGACTTATTTTCTAGGTAAGAAGGGGAAATGTTGCGACTTATTTTTCTTGAATTGGGGCTGTAGCAGCTGCAACTGTAGTCATATAGGCAATTTTAAGCTTCAGTCCCGAGTAGAAGACGATGCCTTCATTGTCAATAATTGGGTGCATACCTGATATGGGATAGTGTTCAAGGAGAGCTACGTGGGTTCAACTAGAGACTGATCCTCTTCTCAGTTTGGGGTCAATAGTTTTCAATTGCCATGTTGAGCTAAATCAGTATACATGGAAGTAGTGTCATTTGGTCCTTTGGAAGAGATCACACCCAGATAGCTCAGGCTTATAACGTGAGTACGCTCATAGGCTGCACGTAAGCTGTTGCCATCCTTTGGCGATCATTATGCTGAGATTTGATGGAGAGTGGAGAGAGGTCAAGTTGATGATTGAGGATAAGAAAAATATACTGAACAAGAGACTGAAAGGGATTAAATTTCACTGTCTTGGAAGCTTGAGCTGCCGCTTACTGGTTGGTCCTTGGTTGTTTGGGTTGTGGAAATGCAGGGTGTGGCTGCTAGTAGGCTTGGTGTCCCTCTAGGAAGGAAGAGGATAAATGCGCTATGAACTTGGTCTTAGGGAGGGAGGCGATTGGGTGACTTGCGCTAGTAAATTGGTGGGACTTGAGTCTTGATTACCAGCCTGGACACAGGATGACAATGGCCAGGTTACATTGGGGTTCACTGTTAAGTGGTTATATTGGTCTGAGACGCTAGACCTATGCCCTCAGTTTCGAGGCCTGCATTAGGGCCTAAAGTCAGAAGTTTCCCTTAAAGATGAGAGATGCTGGAGGATACTCGTTTTGGCTTTCATATTTGTTGAAGCTGTTACGATACTTAATGGAAAAATGGAGAAAGACAAGAATATGGTTTGGGTCAAATAGGTCCACATTGAGAAGGCAAGGTCGGCTGCAACTTTGGAGAAAGGAGAGTATCGACAGGCAATTGCAGACAATGCAAGAAAAAAATGAAGAAGATAGGTCTTTAAGTCATAGATTTAACGAACCGTGCGAGTTAAAAGAGAAGAATAGAGAATGGAAAGAGGATGTGGAGGACTTGGAACGTAAGAAGAGGGGAACAAAGAACTAGATAGAAGATGAAGAAAAAGATATCAGGGAAAGATGGAGAAAGTACGAGAGGGTAGAGGTAAGTATGGCAGTGAAGAGATTCGGTTGGACACTATGAGGTTGGGGTGAAGACAGTTTAAGGGACCTACCATGACCCATGGATGAAGATATCCATGGCATAGCAAATGACAAAGCCGGAGAAAATCATAGAATAAGATACTATGTAACAAGGGCACAACAAATTCACATGCGGGTGCTCTCTCTCTCTCTCAAGTTTCATCAAGTGATAGAAGAGAGTAAATTATTAATACGTAGCCTCCTTTTTTTATTTTTTATTTCATAAATTTGTGAACAATTAAAGACAACCGATTTATTACAAATAATTTTAATAAAAAAAAACAATCGAGTTGTAATTAATGGAAATACATGATTTTAGAATATCGTGGGTAGATTCGGATCTCGGTGCTGGACTTTTGTTCTCGAGATTCAACTAGGCAACGACGTTAGAGGCGGAGAAGAAGACAAGATATATCCACTCTAGAATTTTGACATCGAATCATACAAACTCAAAAATAGATTTTTCAATTCATTCTTCAATGTCTAATATATGAATTTACAAATTATTTATATAATACAAAACAATCGAAAGAAGATTAAAAAATCTCTAAATACTTATCCATAAGATAGGTCAAATCCATAATAAACTTAAAGAGATAAAATTTTCGTTATTTAGAATAATCCTAACAAACAAACTTGAAAATCTAAAAAGATAATAAAAATTCAATCAAACTGGTTCTCCATCATTTTTCTCGGTTTTAAAAAGTTTACCTTATGGTTAATTATGTAAGTGTGAAATTTGAAAATTATGCTCCTCGTGATGTCCTCCAAATTAGTCATGAATGAGGTCTCTGTTTTGGTAGTGTAGTCAACACAAAAAATTCTAAAAATGTGATGGAAAGCCACGTCGGTTCTTGGGGTAGCAAAATGTCCAATAGACTCGTAACATTAAGCACCTCAATAGACAGTAGTTGTCTGAGTGCGTCCAAATATGCAAAATTATCGTCCCTACAATCAATTATTATTTTCTGCAAACTAATTATTCATAAGAAACAAATAATATAAATTGTTAATGTGCTTAATTAATGGTACAAGTTCAAAATATTTAGAAAAATTAATATGTCTTTAAATTCATTGTGTTCATCAAATGACCTAATTAATTCTTAATGATGATATATAAATGTCAAAGTTTATTAACTGTTTAAACCTAGACCTAATCTCGGACATGGATCTAATTGGTGACTCAACTACGACAAGCTCAATAGGTTCTAGTGATGGATTTTTAAGGACACAGGATCATCGTTAGCATTGCTTTCTGACTTAATATAGTTGAGCAGTTCATTGGACAATTTTTTCATGTCGACATGCATATTAGTGATCAAATTATCTATCTTATCATATTCAACATTGATTATAGCACAAATTTGTTGCAAGAAATTTTGCGTAGACATTTTTATGGGTTTTGCCTACATAGTACAAATATTTGTAAACCAAAATTTTGACACTAATTTGACGCGGGACAAGACCCGAGAAAAATAAGATTAGTATGAAAATTATGAATTTAGGGATTTGGAAAAATTGTACGAGAATGCTTTTAAAGATATGTGAACAATTAGCTATTATCAATTTATCACAAATAATTTTAATAGAAATGCAAAAACAACAATCCACATGTAATTATTGGAAATATCCAATTTTGGAATGTCGTGGGGGTGATGTCGAATCTCGATACTGGACTTCTTCTCGAGACCCAACTAGGCGAAGATGTCGAGGCAAAGAAGAACACAAGATAGATCCGCTTTACAATTTTGGAATCACAACATACAAAAGTAGATTTCTCAATTCATTTTTCAATTTCTCCATGTCTAATATCTGAATTTAAAAACTATTTATAGACTATAAAACTATTGAAAGAAGATAAAGAAATATCTAAATACTTATCCATAAGAAAAATCAAATCCCTAACCAACTCAGAGAGAGATTCTTCTTATTTAGATTAATCCTAACGAACAAATTGAAAAAGATAGCCAAAAATCTACGGTGGTTCTCCATCATTATGTCAACGGTACTTTGTTCTTTGCTCAGTTGTTGTTTACTTGTCCTTTAGATAAAATGACAAGTGTTAAAATTGTTCTTATGCTTGGTGGAATTTTATTATATATTTCAAACATGACTGCTTTTATTTTCTTGTGCTGATTGCAGGCCCATGTTAACTCCTTTTTTTTCTGGATAAATTATTTGTAGGTGGACTTTTGTGTTGGTTATCATCTATTTTGTGGTATGTTTCTTTCCTTTCCTTTCTCGATATGTTATTGAAAATAAATATTCAACTTCATCTTCAATTTTAAATTGCTTGGTTGTAGAATAATAGGAAAGATCACTGAAGTTGTCACACAAAATAAAATGTGGAGTACGCTAAGAAACTCGTGATCACTTTGTGTGCGCCTGTTGTGTGTGCTTGGGGATCTGTGCTTGCTAGTGCACTCACATCTTCACATAAACCTCTAAGCTCTTAACATATAAATAGAACCTGTGAAGCTGATTTATTTGAATCTTTTCTAGTTTCTAACTGTAAAAAATAATGGTTGGATGATTTTATTGATGGACTACTTCACTACTTATAGGGAGTCTAGCTCCTCTACATATAACATATTCCGATGTGGGACTAAAAGTCCCTTATTGATTCTCAACACTCCCCCTCAAGATGGGCGATAGATATTGATCATCCCCATCTTGTTACATAGCTTTGACAGACTTAATGAGCTAAGACCCTTAGTCAGACAGTCTGCAACTTGTTCTTCTGAGCAGACATGGTCAATCTTCAGTATCCCTTGTTCCAGCTTCTTCTTGATGAAGAATCGATCAATCTCGATGTGCTTCGTTCTGTCGTGCTGAACTGGATTGTTAGCTATACTGATTGCAGCTTGACTATCGCTCAGAAGACGCAATGGTGCTCCCTTATCCAGCTGCAACTCTGTCAGCAATGCTTTCACCCACAGCAACTCGGACACTCCCAGAGCCATTGCTCTGTATTCTGCTTCAGCTGTCGACCGTGCTACCACTGACTGTTTCTTGCTTCTCCATGAGACCAGATTTCCTCCTACAAAAACACAGTATCCCGTGGTAGACCTTCTGTCGTCTATGCAGCTCGCCCAGTCTGCATCACAGTATCCCTCAACTTCTATGCGTCCATTCTTCTTGAACCATAGCCCCTTTCCCGGCGTTCCTTTCAGATATCTCAAGATCTGAAATACTGCTTCCATATGACCCTTTTTTGGATCATGCATGTAGCGACTCACTACACTCACCGCAAATGAGATATCAGGGCGAGTGTGCCCCAGATAAATCAATCTTCCTACAAGTCGTTGATATCTTTCACGATCAACTGGCTCTCCTGCTTCTGCTCCCAACTTGCACTTCTGGTCAATTGGAGTGACTGTTGCTTTGCATCCTAGCATCCCTGTCTCCTTCAGCAGATCTAGTACGTATTTTCTCTGTGAGAGAACAATTCCTTGTTCGCCTTCACACACCTCGATACCTAGAAAGTACCTCATCGCTCCTAAATCCTTCACCTCAAACTCCTTCGCGAGTTTTGACTTCAGCTTAGTGATCTCGACTTCATCATCACCTGTGATCACTATATCATCCACATATACAGCAAGTATAGTGATGTGGCCTCTTGCATGCTGGAGGAAGACCGTATGATCTGCATTTGTTTGACGGTATCCCATGCCTGTAACAACCTTTCTGAATCTGTCAAACCAGGCTCGAGGAGATTGCTTGAGCCCGTATAGCGACTTCTTCAGCTTACACACCTTTCCTTGTGACGTCCCTCCGTTTGATTCCGTCGCGTAGCATCCTGGCGGGAGCTCCATGTATACTTCTTCTTGCAGATCCCCATGAAGAAAGGCATTCTTCACATCCAGCTGGTACAGCTTCCATCCATAGTTTGCTGCAATGGAGACCAGAGTTCTCACGGTGCTCATTTTTGCTACTGGGGCAAACGTCTCATCATAGTCTATGCCATATGACTGTGTGAATCCTTTTGCAACCAACCTCGCCTTGTATCGCTCGACCTTTCCTTCTGGCGTCTCTTTCATCGTGTACACCCATTTGCATCCCACAACTTTCTTCCCTTTGGGTAATGGAACCAGCTCCCATGTCTTATTTTTCTCCAGTGCCCCAAGTTCTTCCATCATTGCAGCTTTCCACCTTGGATCTTTCTTTGCTTCCTGCCAACACTTGGGCAACGAAGTAGAGTCTAACGATGCAATGAAGGCTCGATAATTCGAAGAAATGTTAGAATAAGACAAGAAGTTGGCAATGTCATGTTCGTAATCATCAAAACGAGCAGGAGCCTTACCCGCATTGATGCGAGAAGATCTCCTTAAGGGAGCAATAGGTGGTGGAGAGATCATACCATCCGAGTCGGAGAGATCCGCATCAGAATCCGAGTGATTCAGTGCGGGGGCAACATCTTCAGGAGTTGGAGCAGGAGTAGACGAGGGACTTGGTACAGTAGGCACAGGGCACGACATAGGCACAGTACTGGACTTCTGTTGTCTCCTTCTGTAAACTTGGAGCTCCTTTTTCCTTGTCTGTTGCTTCCCCTGCGTAACATATGTATCTTCTTCTTCTTCATCTGTATCTGAGTCACTGTGCTCTCCCCCTTTCGTCCAGTTTTCTACAACCGGACACAGAACCGATCCGACGACCACATTTGGGCTTATTATCTCTCCCTCACATCGAACACCACCTGTGTTAGATGTGTCACCAAATGCTGAACCTTCATCCGAACCATAGTATGGTTCGAGTTCTCTGAATGTAACGTCCATGCTGACAAACATCTTCCGTTCGACTGGACTCCAACAGGCATATCCCTTCTGAGTCGCCGTGTAACCGACAAAGACACATTTAACTGCTCTAGGATCCAGTTTGCCAACGCCAGGCCGATTATCTTGGACAAAGCACACACATCCAAAAACTTTTGGTGGAACAGTGTATGTAGTTGCCCCAGTAAGCATCTCCAATGGTGTCTTCCAGTCCAATACTTGAGACGGCATTCTGTTGATGAGATACGAGGCCGTCAAAATAGCCTGCCCCCATAAGTGCTTCGGGACATTCATAACCAGCATCATCGTCCGTGCGACTTCCAACAGGTGTCTGTTCTTTCGTTCAGCCACACCATTTTGTGCCGGAGTATAAGCACATGAAGTTTGATGTAGTATTCCATGGGTGGAAAAATACTCAGCAACCAGCTTATTAGTATACTCCGTCCCATTGTCAGACCGGAAACACTTAATGTTAGCGCCATATTGTGTTTCCACCCGGCGATGAAAGTCCCGAAAAGCCACAAGGACGTCACTTTTATTCTTCAGAAGGTAGACCCACGTCACGCGGGTATAACAGTCAATGAAGGTGACGAACCATCGAAAACCGTTAATTCCGGTTGTAGGACAAGGGCCCCATACGTCCGAATGTATCATGTCAAAAGCAGCTGAACTCCTAATTCCCGAGCTTACATACGAGCTTCTGGTATGTTTTTCCAACTCACAAGCATCACAAAATAACTTCTCTTTATCAGCCCTTTGATATAAGGACGGATACATTCGACTAAGAACTTGAAAAGAGGAATGACCGACACGCTGGTGGTGGAGTAGCAAGTCGGCTTCAACACTGCGACAGGAAGCTTCTGGTGGTGCGGCCGCTACCAAGGATGCCAATGCTTTGTCCAGTCCAGTCCTGTCTAAATACCACAGCCCCTTATGCCATGTGCCAGTCCCAAGTCGTCGTCCTGTCCCCTTCTCCTGAAAAGTCACCTTAGGAATGTCAAAGGAAACAATACAGTTAAGATCAAGTATAATGGCACTAATGGATAAAAGATTGACAGGAAAAGATGGAGCATGTAAGACATTGGTTAGAGTGATGGAAGGGGTGCATGCGACAGTGCCTGTACCCACTACAGGTCTGGATGTACCATCAGCGGTCTGAATACTCTCCGGCAATGGTAGGTGAGTATATCCCTGAAACGCATCACGGGACCCCGTGACATGGCGAGATGCCCCAGAGTCCATAATCCATCCTGACTGATGGATAGAGGCAAGAGCACGTGCAGAATCATCGGTGCTGGTTTGGGCAAAGCAAGTGAGGTGATCTCCTGAGGATGAAGACGGCCCAGGACAGTCGACCGAACCCAGCTTTGTGCCTCTCAACTTCTCAAGGAACTCCCGCTCAAGCGGGGTTATGGCAGCCAGTTGATTCTCTCCCCCTTCCTCCGCCAGATTTGCTTTGTGTCCGACCCTTCTACCGGCATAGCCTCCTCTACCACCACGCCGGCCTCCACGACCCCATCCTCGATCAGTAGACTGATTGCGCAAGGGTTTTGGACAAAAACGGATGTAATGTCCGGAGTCACCACAATTGTGACAAACACCACCCATAGATGGAGGTTGATTGAAGGCAGCAAGGGCAGACTTTTCAACCGCGGCTGGCTCCCCCTGGGAGGAGCCCTTGTTGGGCATCAACTTCAGTCGAGCTTCTTCCTGTGTCATGACAGCTATAGCTTCTTCCAAGGTCGGGAGCGTAGGTTGGGAAAGGAGGATATTCCGTCGCTGCTCAAAGACAGGGTGTAGTCCCTTCAGGAATTTCATCATACGCTGCCGGGAAATATAAGCCAGGAACGTCTGAAAGTACTTTGCGAAGGCTGGTTCGACTTGTGCATCTTCCATCCCAAGAGGATCATAATGGTCCAGATCAGACCAATACTTCTTCAACAGGGCCGCGTACTCAGAGATGGTACGGTCGTCTTGGGCCACCCTATCGAGTTCATCTTGCAGTTGAAAGACTCGCATAGGGTTGCCGGAGCCGGAGTACATATCTTTGAGAGTCTGCCATATATCAGCAGCAGCCTCCATAGCCTCGACATTGCCCGACACCTGGTCGGTTAAAGAGGCAGTCAACCACCCAGCCACAACGTTGTTGACAATCTCCCACACAGCAAACTCCTTGGTGGAGTGATCGGCTGGCGCCTTGGCTTGGCCAGTGACATAGCCAACCAAGCCACGTCCCTTCAGTGTCCGCATCGCCTGCCGCGACCACTTCAAGTAGTTGGAAGTTCCTTCCAACTTCGTCTCCAGCTTCTCCAGCTTCCCCATTTTGTAAGGCGACGGATCCACATCAGTATGGATCACACGTGGGGTTACCTCGGTTAATCTCTTGGATAAGATATCATTAACCAAGGCCTTCATCTCATCGGCCGTCAGTTTGCCACTGATCGAATCCATGGCGTCTTCAACTGTGAACGCAAGTCGTCGTCTTCTTCGTCGTCGGAGGCTGCAAATGACCCAACGTCTTCGTCGTCGACGTCGTCTTCTTCAACGCCAGAGACTTTACTAATGCGCTACTAACTTGGCCAGCACCGGCGCGCACATGTAAAGCGAACACGTCAGGACACCAGAGAAGACATGATCAGTCTCTGCAAAGATCCCGATGTGAAAAAGGAATAACAAATAAAACATTTGTTAGTTCCAAACGGCGTAAGCACGGAACAGAGTTGGTGCAAATAAAGATTTGACAGCCGTCTCTATTCGAAATACGCCGTTTTTTTTTTTTTTTTCGTTAAAAGCTAGGGTTAGGGTTTGATGGGGCTGCTAGGTCTAGGGTTAGGGTATCCATGGCAAAAATCTAGGGTTAGGGTTAGGGTTTGATGGGGTCGGGGAGGGTCGGGGGGGGGGGGGGGTCGGCGGGGGGGGGGGGGGGGGGGGGTTCTGATCGGGTTGGGGGGGGGTCGGGAGGGGGGGGGGTCTCCTGTGGTCTACCGGAGGGGGGGTCGGCGGGGGGGGGGGGGGGTTCTGGTCGGGTGGGGGGGGGGTAGGGAGGGGGGGGGGGTGCTGCTGTGGTCGGGCGCCGGGAGGGGGGGGGGGTGGAGGTTCTGGTCGGGTGGGGGGGGGGGGGTGGGGGGGGGGAAGGGGGGGGGTGGTCGGCTAGGGGGGGTCTGCTATAGAGAAATTTTTTTTTTTTTTTTTTTTTTTGTGGAGAGAGAGAGAGAGAGTTATGGCTCTGATACCATGTAAAAATAATGGTTGGATGATTTTATTGATGGACTACTTCACTACTTATAGGGAGTCTAGCTCCTCTACATATAACATATTCCGATGTGGGACTAAAAGTCCCTTATTGATTCTCAACACTAACGCTTCATTTGTTGCATGTGTAATACAGATTGCCACCTTGATATCTGCTCATGGTTGCTGGATATATTCCAAACAAGAAGGTATTGGAAATGAGGAGGTCAATGGCTTGCTTAAGCATGATATTGAAGACAACGGTCCCGGGACTTTAACCTTGAAAATAAACAATGAAACAGCCAGATTACCAAGCGAGAATGACCGAGAAGTGAATGAAAGAAGAGCTGGATCTTTGGGATATGTGATGCAAATTGTCTATCAGGTTCTCCTTTCTGGAAATTGTATGGAATTTACTGGCATAATAAATATGTTACAGTTGACACATGCAGTTATTTGTCTTTAGACTCTCAAGTTACATTTTCATTTTTATAAATATTTTGGAATTTAAATTATACATAAAGCTAAAGATGCAGTATATTTGAAAGTTCAATATTTTTTTAATGTGAAGATTTAGTATGTGCTTTAGTTCATGAGTTTCAAGAGTATTTGACGAGTTATTTCATTGTTTGGCTTACTGTGTTCTCTCTGATTGAAGTGTTGTATTCATTTTGACAGACTTGTGGAGGTGCTGTGTTGCTAACCGATATTGTATTTTGGTGTCTTCTGGTGCCAACATCTGCTGATCATTTCAGTGTGAATTTGGTGGGTACATTTACTCGCATTTCGTGAATATTTACTTAATGCTTCTTTTAAGGAAACTAAAGCTACTATCCATTGTTTCAATATCTTTTGTGTTTGACAATTACATAGTATATGTTAAGTTGTAATGATTATTCCAGAAATAATTGAGCCTTTTTATTCTTATACAGAGTTGTATGTTTTCAATGTGCAGATCTCTTTAAAAATATTAAAAAAAATTCTCTTTCTGTAATGCCTCTATGGGCTTCTGTCCTACTTACTGAAGAGTTCTAGTAATCTTTTACTTGTTTAAATCTTGCATTGTACCTCTCTATTCTGTACTTGTCTGTCACGTGACTATTTAATTTACTGCTCCGCCATTTTTCTAATGCCAAGGGGGGATTCGAACCTGCGCCTTCCGCACCGGCCCCGTTGTTAACACTAGGCCACAACCCAAGGACATTTACTGCTCTTTCACTCTATCACCACATGACCTTTCATTCTATCAGCATGTATCCTGATTCCTGAACCCTTTTTTTCTTGAAAATAATGGCCAGCTTTCAGAGCATAAATTAAACACCATTGGCCTTATCCCAGATATTTGGGGTTGGCTGTTTTGAATCCTTTTTCTTCCATTCAGCTCTATTAAGGGCCATGCCCACTGTAACAGTAACAAAGCCTACACATGTACATGATACTTTGGCTTACTTTTAAAATTGTGCATCACTTCAATGTATAAAAATACAAAACAAAGCATGCTTTACTTTATTTGTGATTTTTCTGAGATCCATCATTCCATTGTGGATGTGCAGATAGCAGCTTGCATGCATTCTCTCAATGCTGTGTTTCTTCTCCTTGAAACTGCTCTCAATAACCTAGTAAGCATCATACTAAAGGATAATATGTAGTCTTAATATCTAATATTCCTCTTGTGAATCTAAACTATGCTCTCTTTTTTTCCCAGCCCTTTCCTCTGTTCAGGATGATATACTTTGTTTACTGGAGCTTTATCTATGTGATTTTCCAGTGGGTTCTTCATGCTTGTGGTTTCACTTGGTGAGCAGATTCTAACACTTTTTATAAGCGAATGAAACAAATATTTTTAAATCCATAATTGGAAATGCTATAATCAATCAGGGATCAAGGGACATTCTTCTAATTGTCAAGTGTATTATTCACTAATTCACTAGTAGTGGCAATTCTTTGAAACTATCTGGCTGTGATTTGGGAGTCTAACAAGTCTTGAGCTTCTTAGAACATAAATTGTAACTGACCATGGAGAAACAAGGATATAAGTTAGCCACATTATTATAGTGGTATTAAATTGTTTGGTAAAATTCGCAAGTGACCTTGTTTTTGGCCTCTTGATGGTTGAAGCAGCAGGTACTCTTGGGGATTGGCAGAACCTTTAGTTCATGCAGTTTGAGATTCTTAAGAACTTATTCCAAAGTGTATTTTGGAGGCAAAATGTCTTTCTTCAGTGTGGCATTCAGTAAAATAGAAAATAGTAGTTTATGTCTCCTTTGGAGAGTAAGAATATCTATTAGAATCGTAACCATAGAATACGACCCTAATTGAATTACATAGATTTGCCTCATATAGTATAGGAATGGCACTTGGATTCTTCACTCCAATAGCCAATCATGCTTGTGGGAATAAAAAATAACTATTATTAATACATTAGGAGACGATTTTATGCTTTACATAAGCTAGAAGAACAATCGAGTGGTTTCTGGATTCAGATTATATGTAAAGTTCATATACAGATATAATATTTAATATGCTCTGTCATATATATATATATATATATATATACACTTTCAGAAAACTTTCCCCATTACTCATGTTTGAACTGATTGGCATGGCAGTTGATACTAAATGAATTATGAAACTCCTTTTTTTATTAAACGCTTGCACAGAGTTTTATTCTCTTATAATCTGAAGCCCTTGGCACTTCTTTGCTAGGTGGCCATATCCTTTTATGGAGCTTGCGACTCCTTGGGCTCCTTTGTGGTAAGCATTAAAGTTCTTCGTTGCATTTCAGTCACACTCGGGGCCAGTTTCGATTGCAATTTTTGTGGAATGGACGTTTGCTCAAACGCCAATTTCAGGAATGCTTGAATTGCAATCGAAAGTGACCCTTGACATCCAATGCTAAGTTACAATCAGCTCACAGTGTTTGATTTACAATCAACCTTGCAGGTATATTGCCATCGCACTGGTGCACATCCCTTGCTATGGTTCATATTGGCTCATAGCGAAAGCAAAGAACACATTTTTCCCAAAATTCTTTCCTCATTCCTACACAAGCTCATTTTGATACATCATATGTAATATTGTCATATACTATATCATAAGATTGTATAATTCACAAGGTTACCAAACCAAAATTCTAGTCTCTAGAACACTTTCTGTACTCTAGGGTGATTTGAATGGTGCTTCGTTGCATGATCACAAATTGCACAATAGAAAAGGTAGCTATATGTGACCCAAGTGAGACGTTCTATCTGCTGCAGATAAATGTTTGATGTTTCTTAGTAAGTACTTTTGTCATTCACAGAGTTAAAATCAGGAGGGTTGAGTACCTGTCGTAAAATCTTTGTCAATTATTTCATGGAACTATTTTGTGCTTTATAGGACTTCCACTCCATTGATGGAAGAAAGCTTGGATGAGGATTGAGGAGAGAGGTGATGCCAGCAGTTACAAGAAGACTTAACTTTGAAAAAGTAATTTTGCAAATGTGTCACTAAATAATTCGAGTACCCAAAGTCTAAAACGAATAAAGCACAATATCCAAAGTCTAATTAGATCATAAACCAAATCTATAAGTTATGATCGCTGCACAAACTATTTCAATCACAGGAAGAAGCCCAACTCTATATTTGCAGAAAGCCCAAGTTAGGTTTCCCAAACAACATAAACTCAAAGGCCCAACAGATCCGACATCACCAACCCAATAATCTAGCCTGAATAATAATAATAAACGTGCGGTCCAGATCAATCCATCCCCTCTATATAAATCTCCCAGTCCCAACCCTAGTTCCGTTTTCCCACAAAAATCCATCCTCCCAGAAACCCTAACCCTAATTTTCAGAAGCGGCGGCGGCGAAGATGCAGATCTTCGTCAAAACCCTAACGGGGAAGACGATCACCCTGGAGGTGGAGTCCTCCGACACCATCGACAACGTGAAGGCCAAGATCCAGGACAAGGAGGGGATCCCCCCGGACCAGCAGCGCCTCATCTTCGCCGGGAAGCAGCTCGAGGACGGCCGCACCCTCGCCGACTACAACATCCAGAAGGAGTCGACGCTCCACCTCGTCCTCCGCCTCCGCGGCGGCGCGAAGAAGAGGAAGAAGAAGACGTACACCAAGCCCAAGAAGATCAAGCACAAGAAGAAGAAGGTCAAGCTCGCGGTGCTCCAGTTCTACAAGGTGGACGACTCCGGGAAGGTGCAGAGGCTGAGGAAGGAGTGCCCGAACGCCGAGTGCGGCGCCGGAACGTTCATGGCGAACCACTTCGACCGGCACTACTGCGGTAAGTGTGGCCTCACTTATGTTTACCAGAAGGCCGGGGGAGACTAGGAAGAATTAAGAAAGCTGGCGACTTTGGCACTGTTTGGCTAAGTCTTTTTTTTATGTTATTATGATGGAATTTAATCAATATTTAGGTTTTTTTTTATCAGCTTCTGGTTATTTAGGTTGAACCTTGGATGATCGAAAATTTAATATATCTAAAGTTATTTTCTTTCTTTTTGGATGCAATTTTTTTTCTGATAATTTGCACTGGAACAGTTATGTCATGCGTATAACTGTGTGCACTGGAACAAAAGAGGCATATTTCCGATCGAAAATGATGTCGGCTTTGTGAAGTTCTATTGTTATTTCTGGTTTTGGTTACTTAATTGTGATTGTTCTCTATTTGATGTATAGTTTTCTTTTAATTAGTTTGGTTGTTGTAGTCTATGCATGTATCTATTAGAAATATGATTTATGTATGATTAGTTTTAAAAAAAATTTGCGACGTACGGAACTTTTTACACGCTGTGTTGCATGTGCCAATGCCTCTCAATTTTCATAGACACCTCCCCGCAGTTCGACCCGAGACTGTCCTGCTAGCCAAGTATGTTATACGTCTCGTCGTTGACCATTTGAACCAGCTGAGTTCATTCTTTAGAAATATGATTTTAGATATCAAGTTGATTACTTCCATTTATAAATTAACTAGCGATTTTTTTCTCTGCTGGGAAAATAGTGATTTTTTTTCTCTGCTGGGAAAAGAATACCATCACCGAAATCATATGTTAATTTAGGCCGAAATTCAATATAGCACTTGGTTTTCTTTATACTTGTAGCACAATCCACCTATTTAATTAAGGGTCAAGGGTGCGTTTGATTGCAAGGTGAAAAAAAGTGGAAAATAAATTAATTTCATGGAATTATTTTTCTAGAAAAAAATTTCATGGAATTTTAAAAAAATTTCATGAGAAACTTAATTTGGGTATTTGATTGTCATTATTTTCCACGAAAAATAGTTATTTTCTATAGAAAATGATATTTTCCTATGGGTTACAAATTTTATTTTTCACCATTTTAGATAAAAATATGGAAAATGATAGTGGAAAATATAAGCTATCAAACACTACAATTGGTGGAAAATTTGTGATGGAAATATTTTCCATGGAAAAAAAACCCAATCAAACATAGCCCAAGTGAAAAAATGAATCTTAAAATATCTCTATTTTCCAAGGTTAAGTAAAATTTATTAGGATTTCAAGGTACATAAGACAAAACAAAACAATGTTTAGTAAATTGTTCAAATACCTGACAATAATTTTTTGGGCAATTTTTGTTAACTATCTCTATGGTTTGTATTTGTTACAGAGATCATCCTTATTTTGAAACTAGTTATACAGACTGTCTCTATGGTTTATATTTTTTATAGAAAGTTATCACACTAATCATCCTTGGGATTGTAATCTGCCAAGTCGTTCGCGAGCTACTTGAAGCTCGACTCGATAAAAAGCTCGTTTGAGCTCGGTTCATTTGGTAAATAAGCTGAACTTAAACTTCATTTTCAAGTTCGTTTAATAAACGAGCCAAGCTCAAGCTTAGAAGTACGTGGGTCGTTTGAGCTTGCGAGCTTACTCGTTGAGCTTGAAATCAGAAGTGTTGTATAACAATATGGTTGTGTGCATTATCTATTTATATTTTCTTAATAATTAAAATTAAGGAACTTTTTTAATTAAATTTTTATAAATATATTGTTAATATTACAGATGAATTCAAGCTTAACTAGCCTGAAATCAAACTCATTAAACTTGTAATAAAGCTGAACAAGCTTGAAATCAAGCTTAACGAGCTTGAAATTAAGCTTAACGAGTTTGTTTATCAAGCTTGAATCGAGCTTATTTATCAAGCTTGAAATCAAGCTTAACGAGCTTGAAATTAAGCTTAACGAGTTTGTTTATCAAGCTTGAATCGAGCTTATTTATCAAGTTGAGCTCGCTCAAACCAAACCAAGTTCCAACTTAATGTAAACGAGCTCGAGCCAAGCTCAAGCCCTAAAATAAAAAACTTATCAAGTTGGAGTTTGATTAGTTTATTCAAGCCAAGCTCAAGCTTATAAAAGCTAGGCAATCGGCTTTGCTTGATTGCATTTTTATTTATTTAATAAAAATAAAGTAGGGGATGGTCTGTGTAATTATTTTTAAAATAGAGATGATTCTTGTAATACGGAGGTTTAGGGTTAGTGAATTTATTTCTAATTTTTTTTCCTACGTCCTTTTTTTTCTTCTCAGACTACGAAAGATATAAGATTTTGGTTTACAGTTATTTTAACCATAGTTTGTAGTATCCGGCCGATACTGAAACGATTTAGCATTTACCGATCTGATACCGACATTGACGGTCGCTTTTCTAGACCAACCAACAATGATGTAAAAGCATACTAAGGCAGTAAAATTATGTAATTCCTGTAGATTGATTACTATTTTATTCAATTTTAAAACTGCTACGATACTATTTAATTCAATTTCAAAACTGTTAGGTAAACAACTTTCAACTAGGTGCTTTATTATCTCCCCTCTTCTTTAGGTCTTTCTTTCGTATTTCCTGTGATGGCCCTCTTCTTTAGGTTGGTCTTTCTTATTTCCTGGGATGGAGACGCAAAATGGTTTAGGTCTAACTTTTTAGGGTTGTCACTTGTGTGATTTTATTTTCTAATGTTTATTCCGGCATGAGAATGCAGAGTCCATTGATACAGTTCTTGTTTAGACTTTAGAGATGTATAGGGTTTATTTATTTAAGTATTTGTACTTTAGAGATATAGGGCTTAAAAATATCTGATACGGTTTGACAGCATAGGACTTGGGAGAAAGAAACTTACATGTATTAGGGCTGTGTATCCGACCTATTTGATCATAACCGAAGTCGAATCGAAGTTAATCGGTTTGAAAATATTTACATCCGAACCAAACCAACCAAGTGGCTGTTTGGTTGCCGGAGGCTGCGCTGCAAGTGGCAGTCCCCGCAGCAACTGGACGCAGTTCCGGCGAGATCCGATGTTTGGTTGGACACAACAAGTGCATGGTAAGTGTCTAATCGTAGCAACTGCGTGGTAACTATTCTATGCTTTTTTTCCAACATTTAGTTGCATAAAAAATTTGGGGGAAGTGCATAGTAAGTGAAGAGAGAGAAATGGAAGAGGTCAGATTGTCGACGCGGCACTCGGACGAAGAGGACGGCGAGGCCGGCACTGACCACGCGGATGACAACAGCAGTGGCACCAACGAAGAGGACGACGAGGTCGGCACCGACGACGTGAACGACGAGGCTGGCACCGACGACGCGGACGACGACTGTTGGGCCAGGAGGACGGTGAGCACCGACGATACGGACGACGAGCACCAACGTGGCAACACCGACCATGCGGACGACAACAATAGTGGCTCCAGGAGGACTGCGAGCACCGACGATGCGGACGACGAGCACCAACGTGGCATCTTCCAGATTTGACGGCGGTGGCCTCAGGAGGATGGCCAACCACAGCAGTCGCTCCCGGAGGACGACCGACGGCCATCGAGAGAGTTGAGAGATTGTGTGTTTAAATTTTTTTTTTTTCCGAGAGAGAGTGTTGTGTGTTCACAGATTTTTTTTTTTTTTGGTAAAGATGAACAAAAGAGACAAAAAGATGAACATTAGAAAGGAGAGTCATAAATGACATCCATGTTAGGATTATATACTAAAAGCATCACTTTTGTATTAAACCTTATTTTCTTAAATTTTGAATGAGAATCATATGGGCAAATGTTTGCATATTGTATTTGTTGCAAGTGTTAATACAAATGTCTGATATTCTATATTGTAGGTAATATGGTGTGTGGTGTCACACAGAAGATCATATTATCAGTTCCCTATGGAGTATATAAATAGTTCACAACCTAGATGGACTTGGACAATCTATTGGAATGGTTGTAGTGTAATCTGGTATTAGTCTATCTTGACTATAGGTTTACACTAGTACACTTTGTGTGTATTGAACATGACCATTTGAGGTTGTTCTCTTTGTACTGACTACATAAGAGAACAAACACCTCTGTTATTATGGATGCTCGTACTCTTAATCCGGATATAATAACAGACATGTACATGCAGTGTGCATTACTTTGACTCATGAAAGAGTGAGATTCATTATGGATCAACAACCTTTATGAATTAGGTAATAACATTGTACGTATGATGGGCTGTTGATTATAAATGGAATCCATGTCCCGATACATCGGGTTGATGATGTCCCCTTAAGGAGCTCATAAGGATTGTCATGTAAACCCCTACAGGTGGATTATATCTGACATGACAAATAAAGTTGAGCGGTATTACTTAAGGATAAAAGATGTTGAATCAATATAGTTGTCAGTAACTTAATTTGATCGACGGACATACGATATCTTAACATGGGAAGCCAAACGAGCATATAATAAAAGGAGCCCACAAACATAATTTGGGATTAGGTAGTGTCACGACCCGTTACCCAAATTGTTGGCCCAGGCCGAGCCATGTCCAGCCTACGCTTGGTCAAAACGTAGTAAGTTGTTCTAAGAATAGACAATAAAGGATCTAAGCAGCTAACAGTTCTAAAATCATATTTAAAGTTTATCACAACACAGCATCTATAAGCGAAGGTAAACAAGCACAGACTAAATAATACACATCCAAAGTATCTAACTGGAGACAAAGTCCAGTATCCAAATATAAGAACAGACCAAAGTCTAAGTCTCAAAACACAAAATAACTAAACAAGGTTCCCCGCTGGGGCCTCTTCTGGAGCTAAGTCCAGGTCCTCAAAATCAGTGCCATAATATGTAACACATAGCGTTTCCTCCTCGAAAAGTGAAGGTAACAAGGCCTAAGACTGGGTCAAGCAATCCATAACAATGTCCAAACAAGTTAAAGGGTCAAGCAAGACAGAAAAGTTTATCGGAATATCTTCAAGAATGGTACGAAGACAACGGGATACATAACGAGAAGAATTACCCAAGAGGTTAATGAAGAAGAGTTTAGTCAAGTCATAGGAAAGATGGAACACAAAAATAATTATATCCAAAAGATAACGCGAAAGCAATCCTACTGGAGAGTCCTAGAGAACCTGTAATCCTAGTTGTAGATGTAGATAGAACAGAGTTAATCAAGACTGGAAAGAATGATAATACGAATTTGTTCTTGCTCATTCGATCATAACGAAGTGAACCAAGCTGAGATATGATCTGATAACCATACACGTCTTCCTGAAATCATGTTGGCAGAATTTTTGCCACACCAGTAAGCTTATATGCAATAAACGAGTGAGTCCATAACTAAGGTATACACCCTATAGTCATATCATCTAGATTCCTTACCACGCCAACCGGTATGGCTGCAAGAAAATCTAAATTCTATGAATAAGATAGTATATCCAAAATCAGGCTCTATATTTTTGTCATACCAGCTAATATGGCTGCGATAAATTCTAAACTCCATAAATAAAGCAGACGTTTACTTTATCAGGATATATCATAATTCAATCCACAAAATTTATCACGATGCAAGATCAAAGTCAACAACGAAAATCAGAAATTAAATTCAACAACGAATTTAAGGAAGAGCAAATGGAAATATGGAAACAGATTTCTAGATAAGATTTAAAGTGAGATCCTCAGGGGTCATCCCAAGGGTACTATCCTGGTCAAAATCGTAATCCACTGAATTTCAAACAATAAACTAAATACAGTTAACGGTCCTATGCTGTGATGAGTTCTCCTATGTTGCAATCCTAGAAATTCTCTAGGTGTTCTAAATGTTTATCCCTAGTGTTAACAAGTTTTCCTAGATCCTAATTGCAGGCATGCTTGGCGTAACCAAACAACTTAAGTCTAGACCTGCATGGGCCACCACTAAAAACATGTCACGACCCGTTACCCAAATTATTGGGCCGGGCCGAGCCATGTCCAGCCTACGCTTGGTCAAAGCGTAGTAAGCTGTTCTAAGAATAGACAATAAAGGATCTAAGCAGCTAACAGTTCTAAAATCATATTTAAAGTTCATCACAACACAACATCTATAAGCGAAGGTAAACAAGCACAGACTAAATAATACACATCCAAAGTATCTAACTGGAGACAAAGTCCAGTATCCAAATATAAGAACAGACCAAAGTCTAAGTCTCAAAACACAAAATAACTAAACAAGGTTCCCCGCTGGGGCCTCTTCTGGAGCTAGGCCAGGTCCTCAAAATCAGTGCCATAATATGTAACACATAGCGTTTCCTCCTCGAAAAGTGAACCTACAACGTTATCCTGTCAGGACGGAAGTAAGTACAACCTCTACAACTAAAGTACTGAATATATAATGAAAGAGATGTACAACAAGAAACATGGTGTGATAAGTCTATAAAATAGGAAATACTGGAAATATGGCCTCATGGTACAACTGGGATCACAGTATCATAGTAACATGGGGAACATGGCATATCTCATAGTCTATCATGGCAAGGACACATATGTCATAGAGACAGATGTATATGTAATGTTTAAAACTGTAGCAGGTACGTGATCGTCAATAGGTGTAAAATGTACGGTGGTACAAGTGTATAAAATGTACTTTCGTACAAGTAAAACAAGCGATAGATGTACATACGTACAAATACAGCTGGTACGCCTACGATAAGGTATACATAAAATGTCAACCTTGCTCGGTACGTACGTACGAGTAGGGGAGCATGATCACGTACGCTACTAACAGTTTCTCCATAACCCATATTCTATCATGTTAGAGATACGAGAACAGTAAAAACATGTGAGAGATACTGGGAGTAGTATAAGCATGACAGGTACTGGGAGCCGTATGAAACATGTGAATACTCCGAGTAGTATAAAGGATAATGAAACATGTACTGAGAACCAGTAAGAAGCATGTGAAGATATGATAACTGTCCTAAGCATGGCAAGTACTGAAAGTAATACAACATGTGAAGATTTAACTCGCTACCTCAAGGATCAGTATTTTAACAGGGTTAATACATGTTCTAGCATTAAAAGACAGTAAATGAGTTTGTAGATGTACTTGCCTCGAGCAAAGCAAGAATACTAGTACGAAGATATAGATATACGGTGTCCTGTCAATAATGATATACAAACTCAGTTCTAAGCTATGCTCAATAATACACTAGTGGTGTGACACGACTCCTAACTGGATACTAGCCAAGTGGGGACCTAACATAAAAGTCTAATGTGGAGCGCCACTATATCCAAACTAACTTCCTAGGATCTTTACACTAGTGTAGGGGGCAGTCCAATACTATATTAACTCAAAACAACACAAAACTTGTAAGTCGTAACTATTCAATAAATAAATCAAACTGTACACTATGATCCATCAATTTTTGAGATAGACAAAAAGCTTAAATATACATAAAATAAAGTACCAAAATGATCCTTGTTAATTATAGAAATTTATACTACTTTTTTTGGAATTTATAAACCCTCATAAATATTTATTAAAAATCAGCAAACATAAATATACTGAAAATAAGTTATGTTTTCCTATTTTTATAAAATAACAAAAGTACTTATTAAATACTGAAAAAATTATAATAAATTATCTAAATTAACATATTATTTAAATACAATTTTTCCCAGATTTTTACAGCAATTAAAATATATATAAAAATCCAAAAACAGAAAGTAACAATTTCTGGAAAAATAATTAATTATAAATTAAGGATAATACATAAATAAAATCTACAGATGTTGTCGGATGATAAAATAAATATCACCAACGTGTCCAGAATGGTCAAATTAGCTAGAATAGCCTACCCATAAATCCAATTTAGACACAGGGACAAAACGGTAATTTCGGGTCAAAATAGTATCCGCCGTTGGACAAACTTTACATCGAAAAACGTGTCGGGATAGAAGTCTACAAAACCTAGAAAATTATATGTCCACGAATCCAGAATGATGATACGAACCCAACGGTATGTCCGAAATAGGATTCCGATGTGCCGATCTCAAAATGACATGTTGACGCGGACATTTGGAATCCGATTTGCACCGAAATACGTGCCGGAGCAAATATCTTCAAAACTCAGCAAATTATATTTCAACGAGTCCAGAATGACGATACGAACTCAACGGTATATCCGGAATTGGATTTCGATGAGCCGATCTCAAAGTGACCCGTTGAGTCGAAAAGTGTGACCGCTTTGCACCGAAATGCGTGCCAGGGTCCATGTTCTCCAAATCAAGCAAATTTTATATGAAAACATGTCAGAACGACGCCACGAGTCTACTTGTGGTGTCAGAAATTGAATCCGGAGTCCCGGGTTCAAAAATAGAATTTAACAAGTGCAAATTAAAGAATTCGGACGGCCAACTTTGGCGTCGAATTCGACCAACCAAACGTGCTTAAAATGAAACAAAACTTAAAGGAGGCAGGAAGAGGATTATACCAGTTGCGCACAGGAACTGGTAACGCGCCAACCGGAGCTACGACGGCGAAGATACGAACCCGCGAAGTTGGCATCACGAAATTGTCCAAAAATAGTTCAATTTAAAACGTCAACTTGGTGGCCAGTTTTGAGGTATCAAACGACATAATTAACGGACAAAAATTGAGGGGGGTGAAGACGGATATATCGAGATTGAGACGGAGCAAATAGTTCGCCGATCCAACGGTCGAATTGACGAAAAAACACGCACGAACTTGCTGCGACGGAGCGCACTTTCTGAGTTCAAAACGCGCGCGTCACGACGGAATTTCGACGTAAATGCACAAATAGCCCATGCGTCGCGTCGGAGAAGGAGGCGCTGGCCCGGGGGAGTTCGCTGGGGGTGCGCCTGGCCAGGAGAGGGTCGCCGGTGGCCGGTGGCCGCGCGGTGGCGCGCCACACCTGGCTGCCGTGGCCGGCCATTGCCGCCGCCATGCTGCTGTTGCAGCTGCGGCTGCTGCTGCGCTTGCTGCGCACGCGTGCGCGCGCGGCGGCGAGCGGCGCTGCTGCTCGGCGGGGGTGGCCGCGGCGGCGCGGTGGTGGAGGCGAAGTGGTGGAGGTGGGAATGATATGGTGGTTGGTGGTGGTGCATGGTGGTGGAGATGGAGTTGATGATGGTGTTGATGGTGAAGGAGAATGGAGGAGGAGATGGTGAAGGAGAATGGAGGAGGAGGAGGCTGTGGGTGGTGGCTGGTTGAGGAGTGTTCGGCCAGGGGAGGGAGTCGGCTGTAGGGGTGGAGTGGTGTGTTGCTAGTTTTAGGAATAGAGAGAGAGAAATAAGTGTGTGTGTGTGTATTATAGAAAGAGAGTGAGAGAGTGAGAATAGAGAGATACTTGAGAGAGAGGGAATAGAGAGAGAGTGTAGGTCGGCCATAAAAATGGGGGGGTGCTGTGAGCTGTTATGGGGAGTGAGGGTGTGTAGGTATAGGTGGAAAGTGAGAGAGAGAATTATATATATATATATATATATATATATATATATATATATATATATATATATATATATATATATATTAAAAATATATATATATATATATATATATATATATATATATATATATATATATATATATATATATATATATATATATATATATATATATAAGAAATGAGATATTTGTAAAATAGAGAGAGGAAGAGATATTTTCAAAATAGGAAAAAGAGAAATATTGTGTGGGATATTTGGACAGTCATGAGAGTACAACATGGAGCTTGGGTTCGGGTTCGGTCGAGCCGGGTTGGGTCAAAATCGGACAGAGGGCAATACTCGAATTAAAATGGGTATTTATAATCATGGGTGAATAAATAACATGTGGGGACTCCAATAAATGGGACACAAGTATCATGTGGGTAATAGGCTTCATGTGGGCCACGTCCATACTTTGGGTCGACTAGGTTGGATCGATATCGGATCCCGAAATTAAATTGGAAAATAAATCAGGTTTTACGGTAGATAATTAATCGGCCTAAATTGACCTGAAAATTGTGCGAAGAAAATGAAGCACAAAATGGAGTGTCTGAGTGGGACACGAAGGTCATGGGTGAAGAGCGTCTCGAGTAGATCATTCATGAGGAGTTGGTTCTGAGAAAACGACTGGTATGGTGCTCCTAAATTAAAAGTCACGGTAACGTGCAAACGATGATCAAAGATAAAAGTGGGAATAATTATTCAACGATTAATTGGTCTAAGTTGACCCAGAAATGCGCGATACAAAAAGAGCACAAGGGAACGAGTTCAAGTGGGACATGATATATCAAAACGAAGATAATCTTGTCTACTTCAAAACCCATGAAGAGAGTTTACATAGATTGGCATCCCTGACGCTCCAGAAGTCAAAGTCATGGAAAGGTACATTAATGATAAAAAAACAATTAAATAATAAAATATTTATCAAAAATAAGTCATTCAGAAAATTTAAAATAAACCCTAAAATTCAGGGGGCTTACAGGTAGGTAGTGCAACAATAGCTCATTAGTGGACCGAGCTATTGTTAATGGGCCTGGATTATGTGTTCGGACTGAACACGGGATATCCAGATCCGTTAGGAGGCCTAACCCTAATTTCTTCTCATGGTCCCTGTCGTAGCCTATATATATCTTCTATTCTCTGGCCGCCTATTTTCTTATCAGAAATCTGAAGCTTTTTCTAAATTAGTGATTCACGTAAGGAGAGAAAAAGAGGGCTTCCAAGGAGAAAAAAAGGTTGGGAGATCGTCACCCACACGACGTCCAACTCGAGAAAGGAATACGAGCAGAAGATCTTGGAGTCGTCCGCTCGAGATTGCCAGGAATTACTTGTCTTCTTTCCGCCGCAGATATAATTCGTGAACCCTAGTTTTCGTCTATGAAGGATTAGAACACGTATTAAATCTGTTTAACTTTCTATCGATCAATACGCACACCAAAGTAAGGGTCCTGAAAATTCCAGTTCCATCAATCAAAACACTAAAAGTCATCATCTTCACTTGCAGGAGACAAAAAGTACTATATCCAAACACATTTTGGAAAGTGGCACTTGCTGCAAGTGCACTGCAACTCAACATGCTGCAAATGCCACTTTCACACTTTCGAAAAGTTATCTCTGTCCAAACAGCCCCCAACTGGTCTGTTCGTTTGGAAGCCGGCCGACTTGGTTCGGTTTGGCTCGACTCAGCTGATCGATTTTGAATCTTTATCACAATGCACAGTATTTCACTTTGTTGTCTGTGAATAACCACAATGTAGTGAAGTGCAATATTGTACACAACAACATCCACATAGAGTTTTAGAGAATGTAATATATCATGTTTGACAAACACTCTTTAGAGACACAATTTGTAGTTTGTACAAAGAACGGAGCACAAGGCCATACCCACATTCCAAAATAAAAACACTGTTTAGAGAGTCAAATATATTGACAAGCAAATATGCTCAAGAATGAATATCCAATCTAGTGGCAAACACATTCCTAAATTAAAACTGATGCACTATGTTAGGTTCGGTTCCGTTTAAATCGGTTTTTAAATTATCAAACTGTTAACCGAACCGAACCAATTAGTTTTAAAAAAAATCAACCAAACCAAATCAACCAGATCATCGATTCTTAAAAATCGATTGGTTCAGTTCGATTTGATTCGACTTGGTTGGTTTGATCAGTTTATGCACAACCCTAACATGTATATCGAAAGAATTATTTTATGGAAAAGTAGCACATTCATTGAAAATCTGGCAGGTGTACTTAAGCCTTCAATGAGTTTCTCCTTGGGTACTTGCGATTGTTATTACTTGACAAAATATAGTGATGAATTTGTTAAAAATCAGGTAGGGTGAGCATTATTCGATTTTGGACCGAAAATCGAACCGAACCGAATAAGAGATTCAGTTCGGTTTAAAAAAATTCGTTTCGGTTTCGATTTTGAAAATATTAAATTTTCTTATTCGGTTTCGGTTTTGGATTTCGGTTTCGATCCAAAACCGAAAATCAAATAAGAAAAATTAGTTACTATATATATATATATATATATATATATATATATATATATATATATATATATATATATTTTTTATTTTATTTTTTATTTTTACGCGCGCGCACACACACACACACACACAAAAAAAATACACACACACACACATGTATTAATATATATAGGTATATACTGAAATACATAAGTATATACTATAGGTATATACTAAATAAATTTAGGTATATTTAGTTACTGTATATATTAACCAAAAAAGTGCAAATAAACCGAAAAATTGAATAAACCGAAAATCGAACCGATTTAATTCGGTTTGATTCAGTTATGGACCAATTCGGTTCAGTTTCGGTTTTGCTTATTCGATTTTCGGTCCAATTCGGTTTTCGGTTATTCGGTTTGGTTTGAACCGAATAAACCGAATGCTCACCCTTAGTGTTTTGTGTTAGGATTAATTAGAGTTTAGATTCTGAATTTTATACCAGTTTAGAGTTTAAGATCTAATATATGTCCAATTTGAAAAGTTCAGACTCTGAATTTTATTATTTGTTTCAATTTTCTCATTATATCCTTCTTAGTTTATATATGAAGGTTTCATTGTCAAACATAGAATGAAGGATATAATAATAAAAATAAATAATAAATAATAAAAATAAAATATAGGGTCTAAATTTTCTAACTGAATAAAAGGCGTAAACTCTAAGCTGATAAAAAATTCAGTATCTAACTCTAATTAACCTCTTGTGTTTAGAGCTATGTTGTCATATCGTGAAATATTTTTTTATAGCACGTTCATTGAAAATCTGGCACTTGTATTTGTGTCTTCGATTACTTTCTCCTTGTGTACTTGCAATTGTTATGCAGATATTTTTACTGTACCAATATATATTTATAATAAATTTGGCCGAAGTTAAAAAGTTTGGGTAAATTAGAAACTTAGTAAAAAAAATTCAGATGATCTTGCACAGATTTTGCCTAATGTTCTGGTGGAAATCTGCAAAATTTTGGGTTTTTTTTTACCAGTGGGTTTGTTGTTTGTATGTGTGGGTGGTTTAAATGTTTGTTTCATAGGATTCATTGCAATTTTCGGTCTAAAATTGGATCTATTATTTTAAAACTGAATTGCATCCCTTATTCATCAAGTTCTGTACTTGAAATGGAAAAAGAAGGCCAAGGGTGCGTTTGAATGCAATGTGAAAAATATATAAAAAATAAATTAATTTTATTGAATTATTTTTTTAGGAAAAAAGTTATATGGAAATTTAAAAAAGTTATATGGAAAACTTAATTTTGGTGTTATTTTTTACGAAAAATAGTTATTTTTTATTAAAAAAATATAATATTTTTCTGTGGGTTGGATAAATTTTATTTTTTTACCATTTTTAAAATAATAATTTTTAAAAAAATTCTGTAAAAAAGATAAAATACTAAACACTATAATTGGTGAAAAAATTGCAATAAAAATATTTTGTATGGAAAAAAGCCGGATAAAGTGCATTTAAACTCTCTTTAGATTTGCCTCGTTAGCAAAATAAGACACTTTAGAAAACTTAAGCAGGCTGTACCTCCTTAGATTGCTTGCGTGAGCAAAAAGGTCCCTACCGCCGGCCAGCCCCCGCCCTCCCACCCCCCAACCCCTCCCCACCCCCTCTCCTCCCTTTGCCGGCTAGTCCCTCCGCCGGCCAGTCCTCGCCCCCCGACCCACCACCGGAGAGAGAGGGGGGGAGGGAGAGGGGAGGGACAAAATCGTCTTTTTAGACGATTTTTAACGATTGTTGATAGCGGATGGCTGAATTGAACAAAAATATAAAAAGCAGGGTTCCTTTCAAATTATGAGTGTTTAATTATATTTCTGTCACATCTAAGAAAAATTTAAATAAATTTTATCTAAGTCTTTAATTGTATTTTTGTCACATCTAAAGAGGGTTTAAATGCACTTTATCCGGGAAAAAAAAAATCAATCAAACAGAGCCTAAAGTGTAAAGTAGCTCACTTTTGAGATATTTCTGTAAAATTTTACGTCTCCAATCCAAACGTATCAAAAAGTATACAAACGCACCCGTCACCTCAGGAAAAACGCAAATGTCCAACCGCACCTTTCAGAATGACCTGGAGATTCCTCGTCCCCTTCCCATTTCACACTATGATTGCGACTGCTCCAAAACCTGTCGAATCGGTTTGATTGATCGTATCACATGCGAAAGTACATATTTTGTTCAAGTATATTTTGGCAGCGAAATTTAGAATCAGCTTGATGAGTCTCCCTCTGGCAAGATTCGATCAATCAGCACGATCATATTATACAACCTCTTAATTTAATATTCAGAAATTTTCGTATAGGGTAAATACCTAAATTGTAAAAAAAATAAAAAGTTTAAGGGAATTGAAGAATGAGTAGCAGAACGACAATGGAGTTAAGAGGGGGGTGGTCTCCAAGAAGTGTGCATTAAAATAAAGATGATCAGACAGCAGCGTGTGTAGTGGGAGGGGGAATGGTGCGCGCCATCCCCCATGGCGCGTTCTGACGCGGGCGCACGCCATCTCCCATGACGCGTTCTGACGCGCACACCATCATCCATGGCGCATCTTTGGCGCAATTCTGCAGATTTTTTCTCCTCGCGCCACGACCTATGGCGCGTCCTCACGTCCGCCATCTTCCCTGACACGTCCCTTCTTCGCTGTCCTCACGCGCCAACTCCATTGTCGTTCCGCTACTCAATATACAATTTTTCTAAACTTCTCACTTTTTTTTTACAATTTAGATAAAATTCTTTACCCTATATGAAATTTTTTGTTTAATATTTGTTTACAAATATTAAATTTTAAAACAAGTCTATACTTACAGAACAAGTATCTAATTTTCTTTTTCAAAAGATTCAACACAATCACTAAATTTAATTTTTAATATAAGTTTAAATACATTTAATCTAATCCTACGTTCTAAAAAATACAAAAATAAGCTCAGGGCCGACCATGGCCCAGGACGGCCAGGGCGATCGTCCAGGGCCCCCGAATCATGAGAGGCCCAAAATTATTTTTCATAAAAATACGTTAATAATTTTGTATTTGAAAATAGAACTAGTATATACCATGGACCATATTAGATACAAAGTTGTTGTGGTGTAGTGGTTAGTACTTTAAACTCCTCACTAGAGGTCCTAGGTTCAACCCTTGGATAACTCTTTTTTTTTTAATTTTTTTACATTATATATGGGGGTTTTATTTTAAAAATTCGTCATGGACCCCCATGAACTCAGGACCCTTGTTAGCAATCACCCGAATAAAATGCGTATTATACGCGAATTTTTTCGTATCTTACATAAACGTATAATACTTACGTACTTTTGAAAATTTCAGATTTGTACGCGAATTTTAAGCCTGTGGCGTTTTAAACGCTTACCGTACGAATTTTAAAAAAAATTTGGCCAAAAAAATGTGACCAAGAAACCCAACAGTCTTGACTTTCTTGACTCTTGCTGCTATTAGATATTAAGACTGTCAAATTATCAAAAGAAAAGAAAAGAAAAGTCTCACAGTAACCAAAATAAGAAATCCAAGAGTCTTTGCACATGTTGCTTGCAACAATCAAAGAAAAATATTTCGGTTTTCCATCATCCAACCTCTTCTTATTCTCACACTGAACACTTGTTTATGAAGGAGTAGATGTGGATGGGCCCTATATATATGCCGAATTTTTAGTGCCGAATTGGTTCATATGAAACGTACTAAACACGAATTAAATCTGATCCGAATGTTTTTCGTTAGACGAATTTTTGACCGAATTTTTGACCGTATTTTACTTATATTGAGTCGATCTATACTAGTACTTTTGTCGTTCCGAATTTTTTCCGTTTGCCGAATTGCTAACAAGGCTCAGGACCGGCCCTGAATAAGCTCAAAAGATCAAAAATTTAATTTTTAACATTTTTAAACATAATTTTAAGTCCACAAAATTCTCTTTTAAGTAATAACTAAAATTAAAAATTAAAAAAAAACAAAAATTAGCATTAAATTAATCATGATGTCCAGGGTCAGCCCAGGGCACGGGCGAGGTGGGCAACCGCCCTGGGCCCCCAATTTTGGTAGGCCCTATAAATTTACAATAGACTAGGTATATCATAAAAAAATTTAAAAAAATAAAACAGAGATCCAATCAGGAAACAACAAAAATGCTAGCACTCCAATCTGAAAAAAAGATGATAGCTTTATTAATGATTTTGATACCTTAATTGATGATTTTGCCTGTAAAATATTTTAAAAAAATAGCTTATGTGAAAAAAGGTTCAAATTCTAGATTTTGTCCTAGGTCCCAAAATTCATAGGTCCGGCTCTGTATGTGTCACCCTCCATGCTATAATCATGTACCGACAAGTGTGCAAGCGCATGATAATAGCATGGAGATGACATATAACCACCTCACCATGAGGTGGCACCTCTTATTATTATTATTATTATTATTATTATTATTATTATTATTATTATTATTATATATATATATATATATATATATATATATATATATATATATATATATATATATATATATATATATATATATATTGAAAAGATGAACATTTATAGTGATGTCATGAATGACCACCCACACAAATATATGTTATGGAATGAAGCATAGACATTTCCGACAAAAAAAGAGACAATTTTTAAAGACACTCCATATTTTACTCAGGATAATTAAGTTCTAGGACTGCAGCTCTAACATAAATTATAATTGCCAATAAAGTTGACAGTTCTAAAAAATTTAAATATTAATATAGTTTGTAAACAAAGTTTACAGTTTTCCATAATATTAAAAATGTCAAGTTTAGTGATTTGTCATAGAATAAAATATTGAGTGACTTTAGATTTTTTTTTTAAAATAGCATAGCACGCAATTAGCACCACCAACTAGGGGTGAGCAAATACCGATCGATACCGAAAAATAAACCGAATACCGATTAAAAATATACCAAAAATTCGAACCGAAATTATGTACTGATACCGAAATGCCGAACCGACTAAATTACGTTATAATGGTAATGATATCTGTTTGAGTGTAATACCATACCGAACCGAACCGAACCGAACCTATATATATATATATATATATATATATATATATATATATATATATATATATATATATATATATATATATATTCATGATTAATTTTGCACTACAAATTTTAATTTTAATTTATCTTTGTTTTGGTCGATTTCTTAGAACTTGGAATAGTTTTTAATGGACTTGAAGTTATGTTAAAAATGTTACGAATTGAGTTTTTGATCTTTTAAGCTTATATTTTGTGTTCTTGTAGAAGTTTGAAATAAATTTATGTTACTTAAGCTTATACTTTACTCCCTGTTTCCAGAATAAAGTATTTTATACGTGTACTTCTTGAATGTATTTATTCAATATTTATCATGCATTTAGTCTGTATTTAAATTCTTCAATTTCACGCTTATTAATTTTTCTGTATTTTATTTTCTGCTTTTTCTTGGCTCTTGGTTCATTTCGGTTCATGGGAAACCAACTTGATTCGGTTTGGTTCAACATGGAAAGGAATGGATGGCTTGGATTTGGTGGAGAGAATGAATGGTGGAGATCCACTTGACCTTGATATAAAAGTTCTTCTTCCACTCTCTCTCTTCATTCATTCACATTTACTCCTCCACCAAACCCTAACCCACTTGTGAGAGGCAAGTATATCTTGCACACCATGAGGGATTTCATGCATCTCCATTTATTTTTAGTTTATGTTGTTCATCTTCTCTTCCTCTACAAGTTTAGGTCTTGAAGTTTTTGATTTTCATGGATGGTTGGGTGTAGATCTAACTTTTAAGTTTTGGGTTTTCATATGAATTTTAGGGTTTTGATCTATCAAATATTGTTGTTTTCGAAAATAAGTGGTTCCATGTTGTAGAGAATTTAATTCTACTAAAGTTTGGCTTTTGAAAAGTTAGATTTCGATTTATTTTGTGGAAGTTATGGCAAAAAGTATTTTTTTTGTTCGTTCCTATATTCATCTGCAGCATGAACAGCATGTCGCAGTAGGCGCATACAGTGTCGCAGTAGGCGCATGTTGCATGAGGCGTATGTCGCAGTAGCCGCATATGATGTCGCAGTTGAGCCGCATGAGGCGCATGTCGCGGTAGGCGCATATCATGTCGCAGTTGAGCCGCATGAGGCGCATGTCGCAGTAGGCGCATATCATGTCGCAGTTGAGCCGCATGAGGCGCATGCCGCAGTAGGCGCATATCATGTCGCAGTTGAGCCGCATGAAGCGCATGTCGTGGTAGGCGCATATCATGTCGCAGTTTAGCCGCATGAGGCGCATGTCGCAGTAGGCGCATATGGTGTCGCGGTTGCATGCATGTCGCAGAATAGGCCGCATATGCATAATTTGGTTGTTTCTGACTGTTATATGTCCTAATTGACTGAATTGTGGCTAGAATTTCTTTCAACTCCCAATATGAAATTTGTTGATCTTTTTCTTGGCTTCAAGAATATGTTACCAACTATTTTATACTAATTATGGACTCGACCATGCTTAATACAAATTTGACTTTTATGCCTTGTCACGAATTGACCCCGACTGTTACTTGACTAATAATCGATCATGCGTTCCTAGTTGGAACTAAGAGACTAGCTAGCCGTCTTATTGAATTGAATGAATGAGACACGTTCATATTAACTATGAACTATTATCATCGATTGGCCGATCCCGAATATTGACATACAGGCACACATGCAGGCTTCAATTTGTTTATTTATTTTTCTACCAAAGCAGCATGTGTACTTGATGGTCAAGGCATGATTATTCCGTGGTTAGTTTTGATTGTTGCATTACGCTATGTAAGACCTACAACCTAACCGCACGGGTATCGTTGTAGAGTTGGGCATATCGTACTTGTACGAAAGTACTCATTCTGAATGACCATGATCCACGACATGGGATTTCAACGTAGAGACTATTAAGTTAAATAAAATAATGATTGCATGGAGAGAATGGATTCCCGAGTTCTTACATGGCAGCCCTCTTGGGACTAGTAGTGCCCGACAGGTCGGTTGGTCCCCACAGATACTGCAAATCTGCCACACGGGCAGGGAGCGGTATCTGGTTATATTATCTATGGTATATTTTATATTGATGACGGGCGTCCCGCTGGGACTCGTCTAATTCATGATTGGCGCAATTGATTGACTGGATAAACTAGCCTTTCTTGCCCATAGTAAGAGCTGAGGAATCCTTTATTGCATAAATTCCAGGATAACTTGGAACTCACAGTAGCAAGCCGTAGTAGTTGCATGGCCATTCAAATTGATTTGTTTGTGTACTGTACCTACTCTGTTACCTAACTGAGATGATCAGAATGTCAGGGCATGACGGGCCAACTTCTGTCCTTGTTTGGTTGTGAGGTTGGTTCGAAGTGTCGTGATGTTATGTGAATCCCAGTGGCAAGCAGAGATCTACTTATCATATTCTCTTATTACTGGTTTTAATTCCTCATATCGTGCTTCCTTGTGGTACTTGCTATTAGAGGTCTAACCTCTCTGATTTTGCATGGCCAAATTTAGAGCCGGTTCCCGAGGACTCAGCTTACTTCCCCCTCCAAGATGGTCAATACTAGAGGGATGATCGCAGGAGGACTCGAGTGGGTTCCTTACTTCTCCGCTCGTTTTGTTATTTACTTAATACCTTGCCGTTTGGCACCGATATGTTAGTCGGATTGTCTTGTACTTACTTTTACATAATTGTAATTAAGTCAGACTGCTGCTGATAACAATTGTGTACACTTTGCTACATCATCTGGCTATATTTTGTAAAGTCAGATATCATGAACATTTTGACTGAGCGTTTGGGACCCCTTACTGCTTTATCTTACATGTTCTCTATTTCTATTTCTTATTTGAATGATTGAGACAATAGATGTGAAATGACCATAGTGAGACTTTCATGTAGTATGCACCCCCTCGTCTTTTAGACAACATTGATCATATTATACGGTATTCATCTACCCGTAATACGTAGCTGGCTGAGTCATTCCCCCGCTCTCCAGTATTCTGCTTCTGGGGCGTGACAAGGTTTTAGTGGTGGCCCATGCAGGTCTGATTTCAGACTTGTGGGGTGTTTTAATTTATAGGATGTCTCAATCACACATGTTCCCCCTTGATCTCATGATTCATTACTCTCAACTCCAGCTTGACATTCCAGTATCCCTTGACTTCATTGATCTTTCCTGTCCGATCGTTTGATTATTCTTTTGTCCCTTTTCTTAGGGACACTTCGTCCGTATCTGCCAGGACTGGACAACAACAACAAGAGCAACACGGACAACCTGACCATGTTGGTCAGCAACAAGGGCCGGTACTAACTCAAGAGGCTATCCAAGAAGAAGTAATAATAGCAGCAGCAGCTGGATCACAGTATCCGGATGTTCCACCACCACCAACAGTTCCACCTACCCTTGTGGAAGTAGACACACCAGCCCTTCTGGAGATCATGAGAGGGATGATGGCTACTCAACAACATCAGATGTTAGCCCAGCAGCGCATGCACGCTCAGTTACAAGAGCAGAATGTATTACTCAATCAAGAATTGCAGACGACTTTGGAAAGAGGGGCGAGGAGAGATTCAGGAGCATCAGCCAGGTTTTGCAAGTTCAACCCCCGCCGTTTCGAAGGAACGGAGGATGCCATCTCAGCAGATGCATGGCTTATGGATATTGAGGCTATTTTGACAGCCGCTAAGGTGCCGGCAGAAGAACGTGTGGATCAAGTGAAGTTGTTACTTCAGGATCTCGCACGTGATTGGTGGGAATCAGAGGAAGTGGGCATCAGACGTCCTGTTGCTTGGGACGATTTTACCGCAAGATTCAAGACGAAGTACTATGGGGTTGTGGCGCAGTTTGAGCTACAACAGAAGTTTATCAACCTCAAGTAGGCCGGCAAGACGGTAGATGCTTATGCAGCGGAGTTCTGCAGATTGAGCAGGTTCACCCCAGAGATGGTAGCAACAGAGAGCCAGAGGGCTATGAGGTTCCAGCAAGGGTTTCACCTTAAGCTATTGCAATTGATAGAGGGGCTCAATTATCAGACTTTTGATGAAGTATTGACGGCAACCCGAAGACATGAGATCATCATTCAGAGGATCGCGGCCAGGACTGGGGGTCAGAAGAGATCCCACAGTCAGATTGAAGGAGGAGGGGGAGCAGCGCCCCGAACAACAGCACCATCCCTTGGCATTCGCATTCACGATGTGGCAATGCGAGGGCCAACACCACCCAGGCAACAGCAACAGCAACAGAGGAAGAATCAGCAACCCCCAGCGGGCTGCACTTATTATGGGAAGATGGGGCACACTAGAGATGTATGTCGGGCATTGAACGGACTGTGTTTGATATGTGGAAATCCAGATCATCGGGTTACCATATGTCCCATGAATTCGAGGTCAGGAGGACCAGTGCAGCAGTTTCCTGCTCTGCCAGCATCAGGGACAGGACAGTATCGAGGACCCGCAGTGGCAGTGAGACCATTGGCCCAGCGTCCGTTAATACCACAGGCTCAGATGTTTCGGCAGCAGGGACCGTCGATGCAGCAACACCAGCATAGACCACCCCAGCATCATCAAGGCAGGGGCCAGCAGTAGCACCAGGCTAGGCCGTAACATGGGAACCAACAAGGAGGTCGAGGGCAGGCATTCACTCTGTCCTTGGAGGAGGCATTAGCATCGTGAGATGTTGTGGCTGGTAACATTCTCGTCGTCTCATATCCCGCAGTAGCATTGTTTGATTCAGGAGCATCACACTCATTTATATCTGCACAATTTGTGACACGGCTAGGAATGGAGTTCGAGGCATTGCCAGGGAGGTTGAATATACTCACTGGCAATGGGCTCGTAGGAGTTAGTATAGTTATTCTAGCGTGTAGCATTGTAGTTTGCGGGCATTCCTTACTCGCCCGGTTGATAGAATTTTCTGTTAGAAATTTCGACGTTATCTTAGGCATGGACTGGATGAAAGACAGTCATGCGACAATAGATTGTCGTAGAGGGGGTGTATCTTTTGATATCTCAGGCATGAAGCGATTCACCTTAGTCAGATCAGAGGCAACTCAGCAATAGCAGGGAGTAATAACGACAATGGAAGAAGTTCAAGTTTCGAAGATAGTTGAAGAGTTTCTGGACGTATTTCCTGAAGAACTTCCAGGTCTGCCACCAGTTAGAGATATTGAGTTCAGCATAGAATTGGCACCTGGAACTAAACCGATATCAGATCGAGTTTATAGAATGACGGATTTAGAGCAGGCCAAGGTATACCAGCACATAGAGGAACTGAATGAGAAGAAGTTCATCCAAGCTAGCATATCACCATGGGCAACACCAGTAGTACTTGTGGAAAAGAAGGATGGGTCATCCAGATTTTGCATCGATTACAGGAAGCTTAACGCGGCGACAGTAAAGAACAAGTAACCACTACCCAGGATCGACGACTTGTTTGATCAGTTGAGCAGAGCTAGAGTTTTCTCCAAGATAGATCTTCGTTCAGGGTATCATCAAGTGAGGGTTCGGAAGGAGGATATTCCCAAGACAGCAATCAGGTCGAAGTATGGGCATTATGAATTTTTAGTAATGTCGTTTGGTTTGACCAATGCTCCAGCAATATTTATGGATTTGATGAACCGTATCTTTATGCCGTACTTAGATCAGTTTGTCGTGGTATTTTTTGACGATATTTTCGTATACTCTGCCAGTGAAGAGGAGCATGAAGACCACCTCAGAAAAGTGTTACAGGTTCTGAGAGAGAACCAGTTATATGCCAAGCTCAGCAAGTGTGAGTTTTGGTTGGATCACATTTCATTTTTGGGTCATATCATATCAGGAGCTGGAGTAGCAGTGGATCCTAAGAAGGTGGAAGCGGTAGAGAGTTGGCCAGTACCCAAGACCGTAGCTGATGTGCGAAGTTTCTTGGGATTGACAGATTATTACAGAAGGTTCGTGTCAGACTTTGCAAGACTTTCAGCACTTATGACCCGCTTGACACGGAAGGATGTACCATTCGTCTGGTCGAAAGAATGCCAGGCATCATTTGAGAATCTGAAACAGAAATTGATATCAGCACCTATTCTTACATTGCCAGTTGGACCCAGAGGTTTTACCTTTTATTACAATGCGTCAGGTAAGGGACTTGGATGTGTCCTCATGCAGCATGGAAAGGTGATAGCATACGCATCTAGGTAACTTCGAGACCACGAGAAGAATTACCCAACTCATGACTTGGAATTGGCAGCAGTAGTATTTGCTTTGAAGCTATGGAGGCATTACTTATATGGTGACCGAGTGGATATATACACAGACCATAAAAGTCTGAAGTACATCTTTACTCAGAAGGAGCTGAACATGAGACAGAGAAGATGGTTGGAGTTGATCAAGGATTACGACGTGGAGCTTCAGTATCATCCAGGCAAGAATAATGTGGTAGCGGACGCTCTTAGCAGGAGAGACGACGCATTTATGTTGACAACACAGAAGCACATTTTAGAAGACCTTCAGAAGATGGGCATTGAAGTTATACTTCCTAGTGATGTAGGAGTTCTAACAAATTTACAAGTTTAATCCGACTTGGAAGACAGGATCAAGGCAGCTCAGGCACAGGACCCAAGGATTCAGAAGCTTAGAGCAGAATGTGAGTCAGGACTCAGAAAGGAGATACAAATTCATGAAGATGGTACACTTAGGTTTGGATCACGCCTATGTGTGCCTAGTGGAGATATCAGACATGAGGTTATGACAGAAGCCCACAGTTCTCAATATTCTATACACCCTGGAGGGACCAAGATGTACCAAGATATCAAGCAGCACTTCTGGTGGAATGGGATGAAGAGGGAGATAGCTAGATTTGTTTTCCGTTGCTTGGTATGTCAGCAAGTGAAGGCAGAACAGCAGAGGCCAGCTGGGTTATTGCAACCACTTTCTATTCCGGAGTGGAAGTGGGAACACATCACAATAAACTTTGTGACCGGTTTATCGAGATCACCAAGTGGTAAAGATGCTATTTGGGTGATAGTAGATCGGCTTACAAAGGTGGCACACTTTCTTCCTTTCAGAGTAGGGCAATCTACAGAAAAGTTGGCAGAGTTGTATATGCAACAGATAGTCAGGCAGCATAGAGTCCCTGTCAGTATTGTGTCAGACCGAGATACCCATTTCATATCACATTTCTGGAAGAGCTTACATCATAGTCTGGGCACCAAGTTAAGATTTAGTACGGCTTACCATCCACAGACGGACGGGCAATCAGAAAGGACAATTCAGACTTTGGAAGATATGTTGCGAGCTTGCACCCTAGATTTTGGGGGATCTTGGGAGAGCCACCTGCACTTAGTTGAGTTTTCTTATAACAACAGTTATTAAGCCAGTGTCCAGATGGCGCCATTTGAAGCACTATATGGAAAGAAGTGTAGGTCGCCACTAGCATGGGATGATATCGGGGAGAAGAAGATGCTAGGCCCAGAAATGATTGTCCAGACCGTTGAAGTGGTTAAGGAAATTAGAGAGCGACTTCGAGTGCGCAGGATCAGCATCGTCATTGGGCGGACCAGCATCGTAGGCCGCTAGAGTTTTCTGTTGGGGACCACGTGTTCCTGCGGATCTCACCTACTCGTAGGGTCATTAGATTTGGCGTTCGTGGGAAGTTGAGTCCGCGATACGTAGGACCATTCATTATCCTTGATAGGGTAGGCGATGTTGCTTATCGTTTGTCCCTTCCACCTTCGTTACGAGAGGTGCATGACGTGTTCCATGTATCTCAGTTACGTAGGTATGTATCGGACCCAAGCTATATCCTTGATCATTCTGAGCTGGTTGTTGGTACCAACCTGTCTTACGAGGAACAGCCTATGTCCATTTTGGACGGAAGAGAGAAGATACTAAAGAACCGAACAATTAGCCGTGTTCGGGTTGCTTGGGGTCATCACTCATTAGGAGAGTCAACGTGGGAACGTGAGGATGATATCCTATCACGGTATCCGTACCTGTTTGACTCACAAGGTATATCTCTCTCTATATACCTTGATTGTTTTAACTCCTCATGCTTGCCACCTTATGAGTAGAATGCTTGATGTCGTAGGTTGTTAAACATAGATATATTACTTGCTATTTGACATTGTAGAATAGCTACTTGCTCCAATTACTTGTACTTCGATTAGTCTAGCTCTGATATTTCTTTCATGCTTGGATCTGAAATTCCGAGGATGAAATTTTTCTAAGGGGGGTAGAGATGTCACTCCCCGTTCCAAGAATAAAGTATTTTATACGTGTACTTCTTGAATGTATTTATTCAATATTTATCATGCATTTATTCTGTATTTAAATTCTTCAATTCACGCTTATTAATTTTTCTGTATTTTATTTTCTGCTTTTTCTTGGCTCTTGGTTCATTTCGGTTTATGGGAAACCAACTTGGTTCGGTTTGGTTCAACATGGAAAGGAATGGATGGCTTGGATTTGGTGGAGAGAATGAATGGTGGAGATCCACTTGACCTTGATATAAAAGTTCTTCTTCCACTCTCTCTCTTCATTCATTCACATTTACTCCTCCACCAAACCCTAACCCACTTGTGAGAGGCAAGCACATCTTGCACACCATGAGAGATTTCATGCATCCCCATTTATTTTTAGTTTATGTTGTTCATCTTCTCTTCCTCTACAAGTTTAGGTCTTGAAGTTTTTGATTTTCATGGATGGTTGGGTGTAGATCTAACTTTTAAGTTTTGGGTTTTCATATGAATTTTAGGATTTTGATCTATCAAATATTGTTGTTTTCAAAAATAAGTGGTTCCATGTTGTAGAGAATTTAATTCTACTAAAGTTTGGCTTTTGAAAAGTTAGATTTTGATTTATTTTGTGGAAGTTATGGCAAAAAGTATTTTTTTGTTCGTTCATATATTCATCTGTAGCATGAACAGCATGTCGCAGTAGGCGCATACAGTGTCGCAGTAGGCGCATGTTGCATGAGGCGTATGTCGCAGTAGCCGCATATGATGTCGCAGTTGAGCCGCATGAGGCGCATGTCGCGGTAGGCGCATATCATGTCGCAGTTGAGCCGCATGAGGCGCATGCCGCAGTAGGCGCATATCATGTCGCAGTTGAGCCGCATGAGGCGCATGTCGCGGTAGGCGCATATCATGTCGCAGTTGAGCCGCATGAGGCGCATGTCGCAGTAGGCGCATATCATGTCGCAGTTGAGCCGCATGAGACGCATGTCGCAGTAGGCGCATATGGTGTCGCGGTTGCATGCATGTCGCAGAATAGGCCGCATATGCATAATTTGGTTGTTTCTGACTGTTATATGTCCTAATTGACTGAATTGTGGCTAGAATTTCTTTCAACTCCCAATATGAAATTTGTTGATCTTTTTCTTGGCTTCAAGAATATGTTACCAACTATTTTATACTAGTTATGGACTCGACCATGCTTAATACAAATTTGACTTTTATGCCTTGTCACGAATTGACCCCGACTGTTACTTGACTAATAATCGATCATGCGTTCCTAGTTGGAACTAAGAGACTGGCTAGTCGTCTTATTGAATTGAATGAATGAGACACGTTCATATTAACTATGAACTATTATCATCGATTGGCCGATCCCGAATATTGACATACAGGCACACATGCAGGCTTCAATTTGTTTATTTATTTTTCTACCAAAGCAGCATGTGTACTTGATGGTCAAGGCATGATTATTCCGTGGTTAATTTTGATTGTTGCATTACGCTATGTAAGACCTACAACCTAACCGTATGGGTATCGTTGTAGAGTTGGGCATATCGTACTTGTACGGAAGTACTCATTCTGAATGACCATGATCCACGACATGTGATTTCACTCAACGTAGAGACTATTAAGTTAAATAAAATAATGATTGCATGGAGAGAATGGATTCCCGAGTTCTTACATGACAGCCCTCTTGGGACTAGTAGTGCCCGACAGGTCGGTTGGTCCCCACAGATACTGTAAATCTGCCACACGGGCAGGGAGCGGTATCTGGTTATATTATCTATGGTATATTTTATATTGATGACGGGCGTCCCGCTGGGACTCGTCTAATTCATGATTGGCGCAATTGATTGACTGGTAAACTAGCCTTGCTTGCCCATAGTAAAAGCTGAGGAATCCTTTATTGCATAAATTCCAGGATAACTTGGAACTCACAGTAGCAAGCCGTAGTAGTTGTATGGCCGTTCAAATTGATTTGTTTGTGTACTGTACCTACTCTGTTACCTAACTGAGATAATCAGAATGTCAGGGCATGACGGGCCAACTTTTGTCCTTGTTTGGTTGGGAGGTTGGTTCGAAGTGTCGTGATGTTATGTGAATTCCAGTGGTAAGCAGAGATCTACTTATCATATTCTCTTATTACTGGTTTTAATTCCTCATATCATGCTTCCTTGTGCTACTTGCTATTTGAGGTCTAACCTCTCTGATTTTGCATGGCCAGATTTAGAGCCGGTTCCCAAGGACTCAGTTTACTTCTCCCTCCAAGATGGTCAATACTAGAGGGATGATCGCAGGAGGACTCGAGTGGGTTCCTTACTTTTTCGCTCGTTTTGTTATTTATTTAATACCTTACCGTTTGGCACCGACATGTTAGTCGGATTATCTTGTACTTACTTTTACATAATTGTAATTAAGTCAGACTACAGCTGATAACAATTGTGTACACTTTGTTATATCATCTGGCTATGTTTTGTAAAGCCAGATATCAGGAACATTTTGACTGAGCGTTTGGGACGATTTACTGCTTTATCTTACATGTTCTCTATTTCTGTTTCTTATTTAAATGATTGAGACAATAGATGTGAAATAACCATAGTGAGACTTTCATGTAGTATGCACCCCCTCGTCTTTTAGACAGCATTGATCGTATTATACGGTATTCATCTACCCGTAATACGTAGCTGGCTGAGTCATTCCCCCGCTCTCCAGTATTCTGGTTCTGGGGCGTGACATATACTAAAGGTCAAACTTAGTGACCGTGTTTGATCTTTTAAACTTATTTTTAGGCGTTTGTGATTTGTTATATATTGTTCTAGTAATCTTGATTAATTGTTTGGTTGGTAGAGACTTTGTCTTTAAAATTTAATACTTCCAAAAAAGTAAAAATATATATTATAGGTTAAGAGGTTCTATAATATTAAATATATTAATTGATCAAATATTATTTAGTAAAATATAGATATCGAACAAAAATTGATCAAAAATCGATTTAATCGAAATCAAAAAAATCAATCTTAAATAATACGATATTAATATTAATTTAAAAAATATCAAAAAAATTGGTCAAATACCGATCGATTGTAACGAGGGTCCCCCCCCAACTCCAGTAGAAACGAACAGTATAGAACAGACTTGCGTGCCAGACTTGAACACGAGAATACCGATGTACTTGTGAGTGAGAAAAAAAAAAAAAAAACAGCTCGTCTACTCGAAGAGATAAGGATAAACAGAGTCCTATGCTAGCATAAGGAACAAAAAAGTAAGCATCAATAGACTTGAATCTATAAGAATGTAGACGCACACAATCTAAACTCCCACACGAAACTCTTTTCATCGGATTCTTCATGGAACCGCAAGGAACCATTGCATTCTCGACCGTCGGAATTCCGTTCTACGGCTTCGACGTCTTCTCCGTCCAGCTCCCCACCACCGTCGATATCCCGGGGGCGTTCGAACTAACGGAGCTCTGCCACACCGACGGCGTCTCCGCAAACTTCAACGCCCAATTCGTCGACGAGGGCGACGCCGTCACCTTCGTATCCGAACGAACCGGCTCCTCCCGCCTCTACCGAACCGAGCCGCACTATCCAAAACCCGAACCGCTGCTGACGTCCTCACCGAGCCTCTTCCACGACCGCCCGACACTAAACAACGGACGGCTGGTCTTCGTCTCGGCCCACGAACCGCACTCGGAATGGTTCAAGAGCTGGTCCGCGGTCTACTCGACCGAGCTAGCGATCGGCACGACTGTCCGGCTGACGCCGAAGGGCTTCGCCGACTTCAGCCCGGCCGTCTCGCGGTCCGGGAGCCGGATCGCCGTCGCGTCCTACGGGTCCCGCAAGTGGGAGGGCGACTTCCGCGAGATCGACACCGAGGTCGCGGTCTTCGAGCGCTCGGACCCCGACGCCCGCACCGTCGTCTCGAGCAACGGCGGATGGCCGGCGTGGTCCGGCGACTCCGCCGTGTACTTCCACCGGAAGTCCGACGACGGCTGGTGGAGCGTCTTCCGCTCGGACCTCGACGGAGGAGAGCCCCGGCGCGTCACTCCCGCCGGCGTGCACGCGTTCACGCCGGCGGCGTCGCACGACGGGAGGCTGATCGCGGTCGCGACGAGGAGGAAGGGGAGCAAGTTCCGCCACGTGGAGCTCTTCGACCTCGAGACCGGGAGCTTCGTTCCCGTGACGGCGAGGCTGAACCCCGATTCGCACCACTACAACCCGTTCTTCTCGCCGGAGTCCGGCCGCCTCGGCTACCACCGCTCGCGCAAGGAGTCCGACGCCGGGGAGAAGGTCGTCCACCACTTCCGACCGGTGGAGTCGCCGGTGGAGACGCTCACGATGCTCCGCTTCCCGACGACGTTCCCGTCGTTCTCGCCGGCCGGCGACTACTTCGCCGTCAACGGCGACTTCTTCGCCAGTCCGGGGATGATGATCGTCAGATCTGACGGCTCCAAGCGGTGGACGCTGCTCGAGGAGCCGTCGGCGTTCTTCACGGCGTGGAGCCCGACGGAGGCCGGCGTGATCTACACCTCCGTCGGCCCGATCTTCGAGTCCAGCGCAGCGACGGTGCACATCGCGCGCGTGAGCTTCGATCCGGCGGATCTCGATTGTCGGGATGCGATCACCGCCTCGGTGAAGCTGCTCACCAGGGCGGTCGGGAACAACGCCTTTCCGTCGTGCTCTCCCGACGGAAGGTCCTTAGTCTTCCGATCCGGACGGTCGGGATTTAAGAATCTGTACATTCTCGACGCCGTTAACGGAGAGACGGACGGCGGTGACGGGATCCGGAGATTGACGGAGGGCGAGTGGACCGACACTATGCCGTCCTGGTCACCGGATGGTGAGCACATCGCGTTCTCCTCGAACCGGCACGACCCGGAGAATCCGACCGGGTTTAGCATCTACTTGGTGAGGCCGGACGGTTCCGGGTTGAGGAGAGTGCACGTGGCGGGAGCGGAGGGGTCAGAGGACGTGGACAGGGAGAGGATCAACCACGTGTGCTTCTCGCCGGACTCGGAGTGGCTGCTGTTCACCGCGAACTTCGGGAGCGTGGTGGCGGAGCCGATATCGCTGCCGAACCACTACCAGCCGTATGGGGACCTGTACGTGTGCCGGGTGGACGGGACCGGGCTGAGGAGGCTGACGTGTAACGCGTACGAGAACGGGACGCCCGTGTGGGGGAGTGGTTCGGATGTTGGGTTACTTAATTTGGGTGCGGATGGCGCTGGGGAGATGTTGATTGGGCGATACGAAGAGCCTCTTTGGTTGACTTGTGACGTGTGAGCTTGTGTACGTCGTACGTTTTGTGCTCACAGGATTGCCACCGCGACTCTACGAGTCGGACAATAAACACCCCTCCGAATATTTGGGTTTCCATTTGTTGTTCTATGAATCTATGTTTGATGAAAAATGGCAAGTGAAAATTACTTCTTATTCTTTACTTTTGGACAATAAAACATAAATAATTATTTTTTGCCGTACAAAATCTACACGTGATTTTGTTGTTTGGGGGTGCAGTTTCGAGTAGCAACTAAGACCATCTCCAATGGGAGTTTTTATCTTCCCAATTTTTATGGAAGAAATTCATTTTAGAAAAAATTTCTCCCAATGGTGATTTCTATCATCATTTCTATCCTATGTGACAATGATGTAGGATAGAAACTCTCTAGGAGGGTTTCTACATGTAGAAATTCTCATAGAAATTCTCCTATCTCTCATGACAATTATTATTGGGTCCCACACCATTAAATTGGTCCTTTTACTATGTGACACATAGGATAGAAATTGAGAACCATTGGAGAGCATTTTTGTATGTCTACAATTTTTATGTAGAAACTCTTCCAACTAGGATAGAAATCTCCTTAAAGTACAATGCCAAGTAGGATAAGAACTCAATTTTAGAAATCACCATTGGAGATGGTCTAAGGGTCCGTTTGGATAGTCTTTCTAAAATTTTGTCCTGAAAATAGTTTTCTGAAATTAAGTTATAAAGTTGTTTTGGGAGTATAAAAACTAGGACTTTGCGTTTGGTTACTTTTATTTGAAAGATAGTTTTCTGAAAGAAAAAAATTAGGATTATGTTTGGTAATAAAATTTTAGTAAATAATTTGGGTAATATTTTCTGTCATATTTTATGTGTCCTCCATGTTTCATGTATCCTCCATGTTTCTTGTATTACCGACCACGGCGAGGTCACCGCACCGACCACGGCGAGGTCACCGAGGAGCTGCTCGTCTGCTGCTCGTCGAGCTCGATCGATATCTGCTCGTGTCCAGGTGCACCAAAATTCGTCGGAACGGCCGTATCTAGACCCAGACTCCGATCTACCACAGGGACATCAAGTCCACCAACATCCTGCTAGACATGGAGCTCAATGCCAAGGTCTCTGAGTTCGGCCTCTCGAGGCTGGCCGTGCCCCGGATCAGCCACGTGTCCACCTGCACCCAGGGCACGTGGGGTACCTCGACCCCGTCTACTACCGAAACTACCAGCTCACCGACAAGAGCGACGTCTACAGCTTCGGCGTTGTGCTGCTCGAGCTCCTCACGTCGAAAATGGTCGTGGACTTCTCCAGGGACCCCGACAACGTGAACCTCGCCGTGTACGCCACGAGGAAGTAGGCGTCGAACGGGATGTGATGCCGCTGACAAAAAGCTTATGAGAAGAAGAACCTTGAAGAAGAAGAAGAAGAACAACAACAAATTTATAAGAAGAAGGAAAAACTGAGGAGGAGGAGGAGAAGAAGAAGAAGAAGAAGTAGAAGAAGGGGAGGAGGAGAAGAGGGACTCACATGTGAGGAGAGAGAACCCAGCACCAACCCCCTCCCCCCCAGTTCGGGTCCCAACTGCCAAGGAGAGCTTTTTGTTTGTGGGAGAAAAAAATTTCTCCCAAAACACCTTTTACCTACATCCAGAAAGCTGAGTTATAATGTTGGATTTGTTGTAACTCATCATGGTGACTCTTTACTTTGTAACTCCCAAGTGACTTTTTACTTTGTAACTCCCAAGTGACTTTTCACTTTGTAACTCCCAACCTCTCTCTCCCTATATAAAGAGAGGTTGAGATGGCTTGTTGTCACTCCCGTTTTCCGTTATACGTATTTTCAGGATACGTATGCGAATTTATGACAATTGTCAGGTGACCCGTATATTTTTACTTATCTTGCTTAGCTTAGCCTTGGTTTAAATCTTGACTTGATTTGGTTCAACTTGGTTCAACATGACTTGGCTTGGCTTGGTTTGGTTTATTTTGGGTTGAGATGAGAGGGGTTGCTATATAAGTCAACTTCTTCTCTCTCCTCCATTATTATTTTGCATTTACTTCTCCATCTTCTTCATTTACTCCTCTCCACCTACACCCAAGAGCTCTAGGCATGTGTAACTTGCTTCATGATGGATCTTGGACTTTATTGTTCCAATGTCTTCCTCTCCTAGTTCTAAGCCTCTTTAGAACTTGTCATTTTTGGTTTTGATGGATAGATTTTTGTAGATCTAGGTTTTGCCCTTTATCATGATTTTCTTAGTTTTGATCTATGAAAACTTGGTATTTTTGAAAACTAATTATTCCAAGTAGTAGAAAATTTCATTCTATCCAATTTTGACCTTTGAAAAGTTAGATTTGGACTTGTTTTGACCAAGTTATGGATTTTTGAAGCTATGGGTTCAACCATGGAAATTCCTGCTGATTTGGAGAAGACAGTGAGCAGTGTGCGCCAGCTTTTTAGCTTGCGCCACTGTGTTGCGCGCGCTCCTTAGCGCGGCCCAGCCTGACCCAATGCGCGCGCTCCTTAGCGCGGCCAAGCCTGACCCAATGTGCGCGCTCCTTAGCGCAGCGCAACCTGAGCCAGGCGCAACCTGAGTCAGGCACAACCTAGCCTCACGCAATCTGAGTCCGGCACAACCTGAGCTAGGCGCAATCTGAGTCCGACGCAACCTCAGCCAGGCGCAACCTAGCCTCGCGCAGTCTAGTGCCTGGCACAACATGACTTGGCCCGACTCGTTCTGGCGCAACTTGACCCAACCTTGGGCGTAACCTATTATCCTGGCGCAACTTGGCTAATGCCACTTGTTGGCTATGGTACCCCTTGCCCCTCCCCCTTGGGCGCATGATGTTCCCAGTTTTTTCTCTTTTATGATTTTTGCACCCATTTTATATCCTTACACCTTTTGATATGAACTCGATACGAACACGATGTGAGCTTGACAAGCAATATGACATGATAATATGACACGACATGATAAGTAATCTTGACAAGTAACAAGTAAATTAACATGATAATTCTTGATGGTGGTCCTTTGTGACGCACTCTTGACTTGATAAAGTAAACCTACATCATAATCTTGATAAGCTGTTGCGACGGCTATCCCGATTTGCTAAGTAACTCTTGTCTTGACACCGTGGATGTTTGTGCTTGTATAAGCTACATGTCTCGTCTTGCATCATGTCTAGGATATGAATTCCTGATTTTCACGGTCAGGGATTCATACTGAATCTGACTAGGATAATGAATAGAGTGATCAAGTAGTTCATGAAGAGGTTTTTCAGCTACAGGCAGTCCCGTTATCTGGCACTTTTAATTGGACTTGTAGCCTGCCGTCGAGTAGGGCACATTTCCAGCACACTGTCATGTGTTGCACCTCTAAGTCACCTAATCCAACTCGCTCAACTTGTGACCGGATAACCTGGATTAAGACTGCAGCGCTTGTGGCTGTTGGAATATCTCGACGCATCTTGTTAGTAATTAAGCTTATGATAACCCTAGTTAGTTAAAGTATCAAGCCGTACTCTTGCTTGGCCGTGAATGATGGATGGAGTCCTATCTTGTCTAGTCTTGTTTAGATCCAGTACATGGCTATCTCAGGATATACCTGTTTATGCTTTACTTTATCCATAATTGGTTAGATACTAAGTTCTGTTCAGGTGAAGGGTTACAACCCCGGTCCTTGTTTGGTTTACGGGTTGTAACCTGGTTACCGGAATAGCCCGTTAGTCATCTTACCGTTTATCACCCTGCTTTCTCTAACTCATGTATTTCGTTATCCTTTATGTATCATGTGCTAATATGCTGGTTTTAGTTCTTAAGTGAAGCCTCCCTTGTGGCACTTGCTCTTTCTGGGTCTGACCCAGCTGGTTTTGTATGGCCAGATTTCGGAGTAGCTCCCGAGGATCTTCCTGCCTTCCAGCCAGATGGTGACCACTAGGCGCAATCCTGGCAACGAGTGGGTTCTTATTTTGCTCTCCCACTCCCTTGTAAAAATATTCTTTTGAGGCGTTTAGCCGCTGAGCAAGTGTTAGCTCGTTTGCAACTTTACTTACTGTCTGCCTACGGGCTGTAACATGATTGACGAATCCTAGGGTTGATCATGTATGACTGAAACTCTTGCTAGTCTTCACATTTTGTATGACTAGCTTCATGATCATCTGAATATGTAATATTTGGGACGTCTTACTGTGTATGTCTGATGATCTAACATCTTGTAACATTTACTTACTTGCTTGAGATTGAGACACTAGGCTTGTTCATGACCATAAGAGACTGTCGGCTTGTAGATAAACCCTCATGCATCTAGACAGCCGTGACCGTATATCGAGGTAGATTATACTTCAATGTACGTAGCTGGATGTGTCTGTCCCCCGCTCTCCAGTATTCTGGTTCCGGGACGTGACACTTGTAGAGATATATGGAGATATATAAAATTAGTCTATCTAACAAGAGAGAGAGCTTCATACATATTCATCTCATTCTCCGGGTGTTGAGCTAATAGATCTCAAAACACGTTATCAGCACTTTGCTCGTGCAACGTCGGAGACTCGACGTACCATTGGTTTTTTTTACCTCCTTCCACCGTACGGTAAGAAAGGTAATTTTTTAACAACATGTTCTATGGTTTTCTTAGGGCAAGAGCATGCATATGAAAATTATAGAAGTTGTCTCAATTATTGTTCAGGAGTTGAGAGGAATCATATTCTATTTTCCAAATCACTAAAACTACATATCAATTATTGTTCAGGAGTTGACAAGTATTTTAACCATTACAAGAGCACCAACAATACTCGTGCTTTTACGTTCCCGATTTTTTTTTCCAATTGCATAATTGCTCAACTTGAAATGGCTGCGTTCATTCCTTTTGAAAATTAATGGTTTGAACTTTTTTTGGCAATCCATACTTTTTCGTGCAAGTCCTAACAAATGCATGGAATCCAATTTTTTTCTCCCTATTACTTACTGTTTATACGAGAAAAAAAATAAAAGAATTTCTTTTATACAACCTTCAGTCCTTCTGTTAGGCTGCTGCCTATTATAAAATCCGTCTACTATAGCAAAACCTGTTAGACAATTGCCTACTTAATTTTCTACTGCAAACATTCTGTTCTCTCTTAATTTCCTACTGCAAACTAGTTGTTAAGCAAACTTGATTTCTAAAAGTTATCAACTTGAATTGCTATATATTACTGCCACATATTTAGTAATACTTTGCTAAAGAAATTGTTTAATATCTGTCAAAAGATTTTGTCATACTAGTAATAAATTATCATTATTATTTAATTTGACATCTTAGACAAATATTATTGTGTTAGTACATTTTATCAATACTAGTTGAATAGTTTCTTTTACTCAATATTCAATTTTTTTATGTTGCTCAGCGATTCATTGTAACAGATGAATAATAAAATTGTATTTTTTTGTCGTTATTTTTTGGGCGTTGCTTGATTAGACGTCGAAAAAATATTTGATATTTTATTGGTGCCGCTTGCTTAGGCATCAATTCTTTTGTATGCTGTTGCTTGCTTATGTTGTACGTTTTTTTTTGCGTAATTACGAAAAAAACTTAAAAATTTGAAAATTGGTTTTGGCTACATAAACAAATTCTGGCACCGCCAAATTTGTGCCTTCCAAAATAACATTTTTGGCTAATTTTTTTTCCAAAAGCAACGCTCATTTTGAGCACGCACTAAATTGTCACCTATTTTGCACTGTTCGCAAATAGTGTGTGTAATGCCCCAGTCCCAAAATACTTAGGACTAGGAACGTAGACATGCCAGCTGTATTCGTACGAAGTATACCCCAATATATGAAAACTTCATATGAATACATAAGCTGTAAAATGCAGTAGAACCATAACTAATCTCATCCACACAAAATAAATGAATAAAAGATATAATATAATGATGATGAATTGTCTTGATACAATATGTTGGGCGGAGACAAATCCACTACCAACAAAATAAGGAAAAATACATAGAAAATGAAATGAGCGAAGCGAAGACGATCCAAATGCAATCATCCTCGTAGAAGAAGCAATGATCACGACTAGAGCTAGAACACATGCGAAAGATAATAGCACACACCTGGAGAGATAACCAGGTCCTCAGAGGGACGTAACAAGACACAAAATATTATGCCATATAAACTGAATAAATATTGCTCAAATAAATAAGTCAATTGAACTTATAACATAGTCCAATACACACCTACTAAACGAACGTACCATCCCCCCAACCAAACAAGGACAGGAGATGGTAAACTAATTTACGGTAGCGTATCTTTCCATACTATGAATCCAATATAGTATCCGGACCCCAACAAGGTTCAATACCTTCTCATCGAAGTAGTAAGCCACACCTACAACCAAACAAGGACAAGATGTGACGAACTAATCCGCGACAAATTATTATTCCAAGCCACGGTCAGATACAAGTACCCAAACCAAAAGTACTCGTACCTAACGGATAAAGGTGCCTAACCGTTCTAAGTAAAATGTAGTTAAGAAAAATCCTTCCAACGCATGGGCCCTGGCTGAATAGGATCGGCATAGTCCTCCCTTGGGCACCAGAGGCCCCATCAGTAAGAGCATGACGTTCCGCAGAATCGTCAGTGGCCGTCAGTAATCATGGGTCATCAACCCCGTATCTCCAGCGGAGAGTCCGGGTCACAAGGGAAGTGCATCAAAGCCCAGACGCTAAGGAATTGTCCTCCCCGCCCAATGCCTACTATGTTGTATCCACAACAGTAACCTCTATAACCGCTAAGTCAAACTAGCATGCAACCTCTATTAGCGGTTATTCCTGTCGCACGGCTTGTACGTACTGGTGGCCAGCCAATCACGCACTTCCGTGTCCTACATGCGACACACAACTTCGTGTTACAACGTGTCAAGGCCATGAATGCAACACACAAAGGTGGTCCCTTAAATCTAGGTTTAATGTGTAAAAATAATACATAGCAAAAAATATAAATGAACAGTAAGTTCTAACAGGTTATGCCATGTATCACAGTTTATTTTGCATAAAAAAAATAAATAATGCATGAAATATGAACTAAAATAAATAGACAGCAAATGGCAAGGTGTCTTGCCTGGTAGGACGCCTGATGTGCTGCGATAATCATGGTGACATGAACTGCGACTTTGGTGTAACAACTACACAAGGGGACCTCTGATGGTGGCACGGACAGTTCCATTGGATCCAGAGGGGTCAATTTAGTTTGGCTTGATAGGATGAAGGACATATTGACGAGGGAATATGAGAATGGGTTTAGTCATGGACGGGATGATAATCGAGGGAATTTGGATAAACATTACATATACTATTTTAGAAACTATTTATAATACTTGAAACTATTTTTTACTAGTAAAATAATTTGGATAATTATTTTGAAAATAAGGAAATAAGTCAATTTAGGCTAAAACCAAAAGTTTGTATAAATACGCTTATAGATTATAACTACACTTCATAAACAAAATATTTTAAATAATTACTCAAAAATATTAATAACCCGTTTAGGTCAAAACTATACTTAAAATAGGCAAAAATAATGTAAAAATAATTTTATGGTTTTCAACTAAACGTTAGAAAATTGTTATATGGCCAAGCCTAAAACAATATTCTTGTTGCAATATAAAATTTTTAAAAGGATTACATATATATAAAGATACTTAATAAATAACAAACTAGTATTAATAATACTAATAATCATATATTAATACTAAGAATTAGTGTAGACATATATACAATAAAAATATAATAATGATTTAAAAAAATATCCTTTGATAATGGTAATAAACTAAGAATAATAATAATAGTAATAATGATAATAATAATAATGATAAACTAATAAGTAATAGGAAAACAAAATAAGTAAATAATAATACTAATAATAATAATAATAATAATAATAATAATAATAATAATAATAATAATAATAATAATAATAATAATTAACCATAAAGAGTAATTTAAAATAAAAAGAAAAAATAATAATAATAATAAAACACATAATGTTGTTGGTTCTCCTCGAGAGAACCAACCTCTTAAAAATAATGATGTTGAAAAAATTCTTAAATAGAGAGAGAGGAGCAGAGAGAGAGAAGTGCGAGAGAGAGAAGAATGAGGAGACTGAGAGAGTGAGCGAGGGGGCGGAGTAGCGAACGCGGGCGGAGCTAGCGGCGGCGGTCCGGCTGACGCGGAGAGGAGGGAAGGAGAGAGGTCGGGAGATTGGGAGATTGGGAGATCGGAGCGGTGGCTGAGCGCGGAGTCTCGGGAGATCCGGCGGGCGGAGGAGAATGAAGAGCGGATGCGGGGGTTTCTCCGGCGGACGGTGGCTGGCTCGCAGAGGGCTTCGGGGACGGGGTTCGGCGGATCTCGGCGGAGGGGGAAAGGAGAGGAGCTGAGGGTGCGGCTCCAGGCGGAGCTCGACGTGGCTCGACGAGGCCGGCGCGCGATGTAGTGCCCCGTCCCGCAAGGTCAATCGGAGGAATCGAAACGCCGACGACGTTCGGACTTAGCCTTGCAACGGCTTGCTCGGAGACATCGCTCAGGTGGGGTAGTTTCGGTGAACTTGCCTCATCTTTGCCTTCACATAAGAAATCATATTTTCAACTTGCACAAGTAGACTTAATAATAAAAGAGACGAATCCACATAGCTAAGGGAATAATTCTGACGGGTCAAAATGAGTTAGAACATGGAAAACGTCCCACGGTCGACTTAGAGTTGGTGCACGGCGTGCTTTGAAAATGACACTCGGTCCTTCGTCCCGTGGCTTGGGAGAAGGAAAGTTGGTCTTCGGTGCAAAAGCTGAGAGTTAGCCTAAGTCATAGGCGTCGCCCGCACAAATGCTTGCTAAAGCATGCACGATCCTGTCCCGCAAGGCTTGGCGTAGCCTTTGCTCGTCCCTTGGGTTAAGTTGTAGGCTTGAGTGAGTTAGGCAAAGTTATGCCGGTCGACCTAAGTTATTCTATGTGCTGTCCCGCTCATTCTGCGGTTGTCAAGATAAATAGTCCCACGACCCTAAGGCCCATCATATGAAGTATGATTTGGGCGATAGCGTTGCGTAGAACACGAGTCGGTTTAGAGGCACGAGCCACGGTTGGTTCAGTAGAAAGTTATCCACGGTCGGTCGATACTTAAGGAAACACGTTATGTTCAAGTTAAGTTGGAAGGCTATGCAGTAGCCGTTCCCTGAGTTCAAAGAACGTTATGTCTAAGCGATGGTTAGTCGCCGAGAGGAAATATGTCGGGACTGTGGTTCAGTCGCCGAGGCAACCCTGGTTAGGGGCTCTGCAAAGGAAGTACGAAAAGTAGAAAGAGTAAAACAAAGGAACTGTGATAATAATGAGACCATGCATTACGTTAAGTCTAGAAGTTAGCATAGGCGCGTGGTCATGGACGACTTGTCGACAAGGGGCAGTTCTTCGAGCGGCAATCCGGGGCCACGGGACCGACTCGGCCTAGGAAGAACTGAGGGTAGCCGAGCTGGGTAATAGGCAATTGGTAGTACGGGGACTTGCATCGGGGCTCGCTACTTGCGTTGCAAGGGTCCCGTTTGCCAGGCTACGTCCAAAATGGCTGGTTAGGCCAGTGACCTTTCATATAGATGTGTCGGCACGGGCGACAATCCGCGTGGGTGCCTTTGGATTGTGTTGAATATGTATGAGTTAAAGAGACACAATGTCTGAGCCTAAGATTTGGCTACAACGAAGGCGACGTGCTTCGGCACGAGATATGGCATCGAGTGTTAAGTTGTTAGGCACGGCCGCGCACAACACAAGTGTAGGCGAGACTAAGCGGGGAGGCGCTGCCTCGGAAATATTGAAGCACGAATCGAGTATGGCACGACCGAGTCATTACGTCCCAGAGTTTGGCACGAAAGACAAGTATAAATCGGTGCATCGACAATGCAAGCACGAGAAAGGTCTAGAGGCAAAGAAATGGAGTCCTTCGTGTAGTAGCATCTCTGATTATGGCCGTAAGGCAAACACGACTTGATAGGTTAACGTTGTTGGCACGAGGAGTAGTCTAGAGACAAAGTATGAGTTAACGTTGACATTTCAAGCACAGGATGGTTCCGATACACAAGTTGCGTTAAGGCGCCGGTCCTAAAACTGATCATAAGACAAGAATAGAAAGACAATAGAAAAAGGATTTATGTTGCACAAAGTAAATGAAACATGTAGGTTTTGTATGGGTGGGCGAGGAGCTCACTCCACCAGTACAGTGGTACTGACACCCACACAGTGTTTCATATGCAGGCACAGGTAGAAGCTCGTGGCGCGGAGCTCGCTTGGATGCGTCGAGGCACGGAGTTCCTTGGCGAGTCGAAGCGTGCGGCCGCGTGATCTGAAGACTTATACAGGACATAATGTATGGACATCGCCTTCCGAAGCTTCCGCTGGATTCAAGCATTGTATCGAGAGATGAGAGATAGCAGAGTGAATTATAAAATGAGAGAAAAGTGAGCACGAGAGATATTGTAATTTGGCCTTGCGCCCACAATTGTAATCTTGTATTCAATATCAATAAAGAGCTTCTTTTGAATGACTTGTGTTCATGTGTTCTTCTTTAAATTCCGCTGTAATGTGTTCAATGTTTCTGCTTGGGACTTCTGTGCGACGACCCCGTCGCAAGCCGATGTAATCGGCCGTTATGGAATTGCCTTGCACGAGCGCAATCTAGGCTCGTGCCGCATCACGCCTTAGCGAGGACGATCGCTCCTACGGGAGCGGGGCGTGACATAATGGTATCAGAGCACGGCTTTACGTCTTTGGACCGTCGATTGAATTCTTTAACTTCGATGTTTTCGCAAAACCCTGTTGCTTCCGCAAGTTGCTATCGTTGGTGCGCTCTCTCTCAAATGTCCCTCGGCATGTCCATACAATAAGTCTAAATATTTTCGAAAGCTCGTACAAGCGTTCAATCTAACGCATCGGTAGGCCGTTGCCAAATGCGTCGATAGGGCCTTTGTGCCGAACGTTGTAAACTTGACTCGATAGAAAGCAGGTGCTAATGTTAACAAGTCGCGTGCATGCCTAATTAGTCCAATATCGACCCTAGCATTTGTCCATGCAAACTCGGAATATAGTCCGTACAGGATGGCTATGCACACGGCCTTTTGGCTAAGTTGTGTTTTGCGTCGCGCACCTCGACCTTTTGGTGCAAACGAGTCACGAGCGATATTAAGTATCGTTCGGTCGGAAACGGAGATGCACTTAGAGTGTCTATCGATAGGAACGCTATCGGACTAACACTTAGGCGTACACAGAAGATTGATTTGGATTTCGAGGAAATAGTGCGAACGACTTAGTGCATCGATACGACGCGAGCGACTACGCTAGCGATTCGTCGAACGAATCTGAAGGATGTCTTAGCGAATGACGCGAATGTGATTGAGAACTAGATCGTATGGCTTGAATCCGAATGGTGTATGTGATAGGTTCGGAGAAGAATAAGAATGAGTGTCGACGACTAGTCGAGCGGCTCGAATCCGAGTGGTGTATGGTTCGTCTTGGAAATTGTTCGAGTGAATATTGAGGATTACAAGTATGTCGGCGAGGCGATGCGATCGCGCAAAGCCTTAGAACGCGTCACGCTTAGTTGGACGTGACTTCGAATGTCCCGAACGAGCATCTCGTTCGGACAACTTGTGAATGAGCAACGCGAGTTAGAAAATGTTTCGGAACGATGAATGAAATTGAATGGTCTTGATCGAGGAAACTTAGAGGATCGCGCATGCGATATCGGATTGATGCAACTGAAATGTGACTTGAGTTTTGAATAACGATCTTGAAACGAGCTTGAGGAAAAGCGACTGAACTTGATCTTGAGTATCGAGAAAATTGAGGAATATCCAGTTCGGACGACAGCATCAATGCACGACTCGAAATTGGTTGCAAGGAAGATCGTCAGGTTACGCATATCGTCAATGGTATTGAGGCGTATCAAAGATCGAAATGCGATAACTCGGGGGTACTCTGACTCGACAAATGACGATCGTGCAAATATCATTGTTCCGATGGATGTTATAATCGAGATGTTGAAATTTATCGAGGAAAAGATAGACTTGGCTCGAGGATTTTCTAAGTTGAATGAATGACGATCGAACTTGGCTGGAATAAAAACTGGAATGTTTGGATTTGCTTTGTCGATAACCACAACGTTGACGTTCTTGTCTTATGCGAGCGCTACTCCAGTCTTGCACATGCGTCACGCCGATTAGGGCGATCACTCTGCGTGAGCGCTGGTATGGTGATTCATACAGCGGGAGTGGTCGAACTTGCACGGTGCAACAATTTGTGCTTCGACTTGTGGTTTGACGCGAAGATAGACTCGAGATTGAATTGGTGTGCTTGTCGATTGAACTTGAGGATTGAGTAGGTCCAATCCGCGTATCGAGAATGAATGAGTCTAAACTCAAACAAGAGTTACGCCCCGATGAGAATGATTATTCCGCGGGAGCGTTGCATGGTGATTCATGAACCACCACGGATTATCAGACTCGCGTGAAATTGGGGCGCAACGTATTATCGAGCGAGACGACCTCGTGATCGAATACATGAATTGGTTAGAATTGGTGAATTGAAGGGATTCGAATATACGCAACGCGTGCCGTAATGCGAATTAGGTGATCGTGCTCGATGTTTAGAAATCTGAGTGACGCGAGCTTGGGTAGAAGACCCCGTATGATCAACTTTGGTTTGACCCTAGGATTGGGGTCAGTGTTGGCATTATTATTTGGGAACTATGATTCCAATCCTGACATTGACTTAGCCTCGAAAAGAAATAGCCTAGCGGTTAGGCGAGACGCCCTGTTTCAAGTGTTAGCAATCGGAATGATTGATCTTGAGGATTGGCATGGATGGATAGCGTGAATCACGAATGTAGAAAACCCTGCTCACGAGATTCGACTGACATGCATATATTTCAGGGACGCCTGGGTATGTGCACGATGCAACTCGAGTGAGAATGACAAATTTTCTATCATGCGGCTTGGCTGAATGCATGTATTTTGGGGACGCTTGGAATGCGTGCACGATCCAGCCAAGTGTTACGACGATTTCAAGCAAGGCTTGAAAGATGGGAGTGTGTCGAGATCTTGAAATCGTGTTAAAGGAAAGATTGATAATAGTGCGAGCGTGGCTCAGAATCGAAGGAACGCGTAGGCGAAATGTGTACGATTAAGTCTTGGCCATAGAAATGGTAGGATGACTTGCCTTCAGGAAACTCTCGAGGACGAGACTTGTTCTGAGTGGTGTATGATATAGTGCCCCGTCCCGCAAGGTCAATCGGAGGAATCGAAATGCCGACGGCGTTCGGACTTAGCCTTGCAACGGCTTGCTCGGAGACATCGCTCAGGTGGGGTAGTTTCGGTGAACTTGCCTCATCTTTGCCTTCACATAATAAATCGTGTTTTCAACTTGCACAAGTAGGCTTAATAATAAAAGAGGCGAATCCACATAGCTAAGGGAATAATCCCGACGGGTCAAAATGAGTTAGAACATGGAAAACGTCCCACGGTCGGCTTAGAGTTGGTGCACGGCGTGCTTTGAAAATGACACTCGGTCCTTCGTCCCGTGGCTTGGGAGAAGAAAAGTTGGTCTTCGGTGCAAAAGCTGAGAGTTAGCCTAAGTCATAGGCGTCGCCCGCACAAATGCTTGCTAAAGCATGCACGATCCTGTCCCGCAAGGCTTGGCGTAGCCTTTGCTCGTCCCTTGGGTTAAGTTGTAGGCTTGAGTGAGTTAGGCAAAGTTATGCCGGTCGACCTAAGTTATTCTATGTGCTGTTCCGCTCATTCTGCGGTTGTCAAGATAAATAGTCCCACGACCCCAAGGCCCATCATATGAAGTATGATTTGGGCGATAGCGTTGCGTAGAACACGAGTCGGTTTAGAGGCACGAGCCACGGTTGGTTCAGTAGAAAGTTATCCACGGTCGGTCGATACTTAAGGAAATACGTTATGTTCAAGTTAAGTTGGAAGGCTATGCAGTAGCCGTTCCCTGAGTTCAAAGAACGTTATGTCTAAGCGATGGTTAGTCGCCGAGAGGAAATATGTCGGGACTGTGGTTCAGTCGCCGAGGCAACCCTGGTTAGGGGCTCTACAAAGGAAGTACGAAAAGTGGAAAGAGTAAAACAAAGGAACTGTGATAATAATGAGACCATGCATTACGTTAAGTCTAGAAGTTAGCGTAGGCGCGTGGTCATGGACGACTTGTCGACAAGGGACAGTTCTTCGAGCGGCAACCCGGGACCACGGGACCGACTCGGCCTAGGAAGAACTGAGGGTAGCCGAGCTGGGTAATAGGCAATTGGTAGTACGGGGACTTACATCGGGGCTCGCTACTTGCGTTGCAAGGGTCCCGTTTGCCAGGCTACGTCCAAAATGGCTGGTTAGGCCAGTGACCTTTCATATAGATGTGTCGGTACGGGCGGCAATCCGCGTGGGTGCCTTTGGATTGAGTTGAATATGTATGAGTTAAAGAGACACAATGTCTGAGCCTAAGAATTGGCTACAGCGAAGGCGACGTGCTTCGGCACGAGATATGGCATCGAGTGTTAAGTTGTTAGGCACGGCCGCGTTGTCACAACACAAGTGTAGGCGAGACTAAGCGGGGAGGCGCTGCCTCGGAGATATTGAAGCACGAATCGAGTATGGCACGACCGAGTCGTTACGTCCCAGAGTTTGGCACGAAAGACAAGTATAAGTCGGTGCGTCGACAATACAAGCACGAGAAAGGTCTAGAGGTAAAGAAATGGAGTCCTTCGTGTAGTAGCGTCTCTGATTATGGCCGTAAGGCAAACACGACTTGATAGGTTAACGTTGTTGGCACGAGGAGTAGTCTAGAGACAAAGTATGAGTTAACGTTGACATTTCAAGCATGGGATGGTTCCGATACACAAGTTGCGCTAAGGCGCCGGTCCTAAAACTGATCCTAAGGCAAGAATAGAAAGACAATCGAAAAAGGGTCTATATTGCATAAAGTAAATGAAACATGTAGGTTTTGTATGGGTGGGCGAGGAGCTCACTCCACCAGTACACCCACACAATGTTTTATGTGCAGGCACATGTAGAAGCTCGTGGCGCGGAGCTCGCTTGGATGCGTCGAGGCACGGAGTTCCTTGGCGAGTCGAAGCGTACGGCCGCGTGATCTGAAGACTTATACAGGACATAATGTATGGACATCGCCTTCCGAAGCTTCCGCTGGATTCAAGCATTGTATCGAGAGATGAGAGAGAGCAGAGTGAATTGTAAAATGAGAGAAAAGTGAGCACGAGAGACATTGTAATTTGGCCTTGCTCCCACAATTGTAATCTTGTATTCAATATCAATAAAGAGCTTCTTTTGAATGACTTGTGTTCATGTGTTCTTCTTTAAATTCCGCTGTAATGTGTTCAATGTTTCTGCTTGGGACTTCTGTGCGATGACCCCGTCGCAAGCCGATGTAATCGGCCGTTATGGAATTGCCTTGCACGAGCGCAATCTAGGCTCGTGCGGCATCACGCCTTAGCGAGGACGATCGCTCCTACGGGAGTGGGGCGTGACACGCGAGGGTTCCTGCCATGGGGAGATCGGAGCGGGTTTTTCCGCCGCCGTCGGTCGAGACGAACTCGATGGTTTTGGCGAAGACACGGCGAGGCGGCCCGGTGACGAAGGGAACACGGGAAGGAAGAGGGAGAGCGAGTACGAGAGGAAGGAGGTCGAGGGATGCGCGCGGCTGAAGGGACGGCCGGTGGAGGAGACCGGCAACGCGGCGTACGAAGCCCTCTTGGAGGGTGGTCGGCTCAGTCGTATTAGAGGTGAGTGGAAATGGTGGCGGCGGTGGTTGCCTTAACTGGTGGTAGTCACCATGGTGGTTGTCAATTTATGGGTTTGGGCAAGGTGAGGCCGGCCATGGCAGGCGGTCGGTTACAGGTCGACGGATAAATCTGGTGGTTGGGGTCGATTTAGGTTTTCGGTGGAGGTCGAGCACGGGGTATACGCTGGAGAAGAAGTCTCCAACGACGGTGAAAGTCAGGGAATCGGGTGGCGCTGTTCGGTGGGCAGCGGGAACAAGAAGGAATCGATGTGGTGGTGGCAGGTCGGTGTCGGGACAGTAGGGGATCGGCCAAGATTAGGATTTAGGGCTAGGGTTAGGGTTAGAAATTTTGTGGGGATTTGGGAATTAGGGTTAGAGTATTTGGGGATGTCGGGGTGGTTGGCGTGTGAGAAAACGTGTCCTGCGAGACACAGGCTATGGGTCGAGGCCGTGTCCGGTATGTGGACACGAGGAAGAATTTGTAGATGTACAAAATAAAAATAGTGGAAGGAAAAACGGATGGTCACGGACACGATGCACTTGATTGGCTATGGAATTTATTTGTGGAAAAATTTTGTGGATGATAAAAATTGGAGGAGTACCTGCCTATTTATAGGATGTGAGAATTCCCAATTGGATAGGAATTAGGAATATTTAAACCCAATTTAGATATTTCCTAATTTAATTTAAAATTAATCCAAATCCAAATACAAATCAAATTTAAATCTAATTAAATTTTAGTTTAAAATCGAATAGGATAAATCAAATTTTAAATATTTAACTATTTAAATAAATCTAAAAATCAAATCAAGATTTAAATGGCCACAATAACTTCCAAATATAATTTTCAAAATACCAATAATAATAATTTCGAAAATAATAAATATTTTTAAATATCTTTTTGAGTAATAAAATATTAATATAATAAATCCCGAAAATTATATTTTTATTTAAAATAGACTAATAAATAATTACGAAATATATGTATGCACGAATAATGCATACATGATTATGCTTTTCCTAGTATGCAATAAAATATTATTTATGATTAATAACTGCTAAAAACAAAAGGTCTTTTATAGCAAGAATAATAATCGTATAATATTTTGAAAGTGTATAATAAAATAGAAAAAAATATTTTTGTAAAATATGTACGCTCGCACATATTCGCACTCGACGAGCAAGAAAAATAAATTTTTGTGCGCGACGTACAATACGACTACGCGTCGTACAATACAAAATTTTAAATTAGTACCAAATTTAATAAAAATATAGTAGAAAATTGAGGGGTTTTACAGTGTGAATTTCTTGAAAAATCTTATTTATTCTTACATTTAAAATTTTTTTTACGAAGTCTCTCCGAATAGGCTCACCTATTTGGGTATGATGTCAGAAAGAACTTGAGGCTTGGTTTTTAAGCGGTCCCTAGTGACCCTCCTCCCTCATTTTCCCGCCTGGTCATATTCACGTAGAGCTACCGAATGGGGTTGACCGAAAATTATTTTTTCTCAAATTGTATTTATACTTATGCATTTTTGCAAGAAAATAATTTGCCTCTCTATATCGGCCCGTTGATCGTTATAAGAGGATTTTTTTAACAAAAATTGTTTTTTTAAAACCATTGTTTTATCTACAATTGTTTGTTGTTACTTATGCAAACCAAATCCATATAAACCTGTCGTTATATATGACGACTGATCAATATTTTTCTCCTATTGTAGAAAAATATCGATCAAGATTGATTTTCCAATCCTTGACGCCTCTGGCAAGAACTACTTGGACTGGACACAAGACATCCAGAACCATCTAGATGCGCAGGGCCTCTTGGACGTCATCTATGGAGAGGAAGAGCGCGAAGTGGAAGTCACTCGCTCAATGAACGCCAAGGCAATGATTCTATTCCGCAGGCATTTATCTGACGCCATGAAGGCAGAGTTCATTGAAATCTCCTCGCCAAAGATGCTATGGGACTCTCTGAAAGAACGCTTCGACCACCAGAAAACCATATGGCTGTCTGAAGCGCACCATGACTGGTTGAACCTGCGCTTCCAAGACTTCAAGAGCGTAACTGATTATAACAATGTAGTCTGCAGGATTCGATCACTTCTCCAGTACTGCGGTGAGAAATTAACCGACAGCGATCTATTGGAGAAAACATACACCACGTTCCCTTCCACTGACAACTTGCTCCAGAAGCAATACCGTCAGTCTAAGTTCACCAAGTTTCCTGAGCTCATCACCCAGCTTTTACTAGACGAGAAGAACAGTCTTATTTTAAAGAGAAACAACAATTCTCGTCCTGCTGGAACAAAGGCAATTCCAATGCCTGATGCAAACGCTCTCTGTGGACCAAATCTACGGTAGAAATGAGACAAGGGCCAGTCGTCCCAGCCAAGGAACAGAGGTGAGTTTAAGTCTCGTCACCCAAAGCGAGGTTCTAACAAGAACCAAGGACCTTTGACTCCTAGACAGTCTCATGGTAAGAACCAACGGGCCATGTCACGCCCCAGAACCAGAATACTGGAGAGCGGGGGCAGACATAGCCAGCTACGTATAATGAAATGGGATCCACTCCACTATACGGTCACGGCTGTCTAGATATATGAGGGTTTATCTACAAGCCATCAGTCTCTTATGGTCAATAACAAGCCTAGTGTCGCAATCACAAGCAAGTAAATAGAGTTACAAGATGTAAGATCACCAAATATACAATAGTAAGGCGTCCCAAATATTACATATTCAGCTGATCATGAAGCTAGTCATTACAAAATATGAGGACTAGCAAGAGTTTTAGCTGAATATATAATATTTGGGACGCCTTACTATTGTATATTTGGTGATCTTACATCTTGTAACTCTGTTTACTTGCTTGTGATTGAGACACTAGGCTTGTTATTGACCATAAGAGACTGATGGCTTGTAGATAAACCCTCATAAATCTAGACAACCGTGACCGTATAGTGGAGTGGATCCCATTTCATTATACGTAGCTGGCTATGTCTGCCCCCGCTCTCCAGTATTCTGGTTCTGGGGCATGACATGGTTTAAGGTTACCCGCCTGCTGCTACCTGAGTGACCCCAGCAAAGAAAAGAAAAAAGATAGCATGATATAGCAGACACACTGTAGTAAGATACATGTGTCCTAAGGTACCACACTCGACGGCGGGCTGGAAGTGCGCTCATCTCGACGGATAGCAACAAATCCCATGTATATATATATATATATATATATATATATATATATATATATATATATATATATATATATATATATATATATATATATATATATATATAAGGCCAGGATCAAAGGGGCAACAGGTAACTGGGAAAGTCTCTCCATGAACTACTTGATCAATCTAGTCATTAATCCTAGCCATATTCAGTATGATTCCTTGACCGTAGGAAACCAGAAATTCATGTCCTAGACATGATGCAAGACGAGACGGGTTCATTTGTACAAACACAATCACCCACGGTGTCCAGGCCATTTATTCTTGTCAAGTCACGTTAGCCGTCGCAACAGCATTACGAGAAATATATCATGTCAGGTTTATCATGTCAAGAGTGCGCCACGGCGGGCCACTATCAAGAATTATCATGTCAAGTTATCATGTCGAATTTGTAAGGTCAAGTTATCATGTCGGGAGTGCACCACGGCGGGTCACTATAAAAAATTATGCCATTTATCAAGGAGGAGAGAAACTTGCACAATTTAAATAATAATATATATATATATATATTCTTGAAGCCAAGGAGAAACTTTGCAACTTTCATGTTAGGAGTGGTGGTAGATGGGAGTGGTTCTTCACATAAAACCAAACCAAGCCAAACCCACTAAACCGAACCAAACCAAGCCAATACAATGCCATGATGAACCATGCTAATGCAACATGCAAAATAAAACCCAAGGCTAACTAATTATGACAAACCAACAATACGAGCCCGAAATACGTATACGTACTCCCAATACGTAATACGAACCACGGGCATTACAGGCCAGTCGTCCCAAAGCAAGAGTGGAAGGCCAAGCGCCTACTCTCTGCTACAAATATGGTGCTTATGGTTATATGCAACGGACTTGCAGGGCAACCCCCCAAAAAATTGATAACTATCACAAGGGGCGCCAGGCCGAAGCAAATCTGGTCAACGAGTGCGAAAATCTAAATCTTGAGACCCCCGATTTTATAGCAGAAATGGAAGAATGAATCTCCATTTTCTCTCTATATTTGATTTAAGTCGTAAAACTTTTGATGGTTTGTATTTTCTGTTTTCTCGATAAATTAAAGTTCTATTTCGAGCACTTTCCTCAAACGTGTGACAAACTTTAATTTTCTTTACTTATAGGCATGGACCATGGGGCAGTAGATTGTTTGGTTGATAGTGGAACGACTCAACTATCTTGAGAGATAAATCATACTTTATCTCTTATATGCCGAAAGTAACCTCAGTGACAACCATTTCGGGACCCTCAACCCTTGTTCAAGGTTTTGGCAAAGCCCATTTTTCGTTGTCCAATGGTACTCCCGTTGAAGTATCAGAGGCCTTATATTCTCCAAGGTCCAGTCGTACCTTACTGAGTTTTAAGGATATTCGAAAAAATGGATTTCATGTTGAAACTGCTCGAGAACATGGCTTCGAGTATCTTTTCATTACCTCCACTCAGTACGACCAAAAGCGTATCATGGAGAAGTTGAAAAGTCTTTCAAGTGGTTTGTATCTCACTACGATACAACACATCAAGAGTAATCTCATCATTCGCCGAGCGCCAGTTGATGAGAGCAGTTTTATGCTATGGCATGACCGGCTGGGTCATCCGGGTCAAAATACGATGCTTCGTACTATGAATGCATCGCATGGGCATCCTCTTGGAGGAAAGAATTTCGTTATAAATCCGAAAAGCCTTTACCAAGCTTGCTCGATTGGAAAGACGAATCTCAAGCCGCTCCATGTGAAACCTACGAGATTGGTTTCTCAATTCCTTGAAAGAATTCGTGGAGATATTTGTGGACCAATCCAACCAACATGCGGACCATTTAAATACTTCATGGTTTTGGTTGATGCATCGACTAGATGGTTACACGTAGTGTTGTTGTCCACCCGAAATGCAGCGTTTCCTAAACTCCTCGTCTAGATCATTAAGTTAAGGGCTCACTATCCGGATTATCCGATAAAGTCTATTAGACATGATAATACCGCGGAGTTTACATCGAAGACTTTCAATGACTATTGCATGACTTTGGGAATAAATCTTGAACATCCTGTTGCGTATGTTCATACCCAAAATGGCCTAGCGGAAGCTTTTATAAAACGACTGCAAGTGATAGCGCGGACCTTGGTTATACGTACCAAACTTCCACTATCTGTATGGGGCTATGCAATTTTGTACGCTGCAAATTTGGTCCGTCTGAGACCCATGGCCACCCAACCACTTTCTGCGTACCAGCTGGTTTCTGGATGTGAGCCTGACGTCTCACATTTACGCGTGTTTGGGTGCCTAGTAAATGTTCCAATTGAGCCGATAAGACGTTCAAAATTTTGACCTCAGAAGCGACGGGGAATATATGTCGGTTATAACTCCCCGTCCATCATTCGCTATTTAGAGCCCTTGACAGGCGATCTCTTTACCGCGAGACACGCGGATTGTGACTTTGATGAGGCAATCTTCCCGTCGTTAGGGGAAGAAATGCACGCTAACGTTGATGAGGAACGACGTGAATTAGCGTGGCATGTGCCCGTTTTTGCTCATCATGATCCCCCCTCTGCACATAGTGATAAGGAAGTGCAGAGGATTCTAGGTCTACAAGATATTACAAATCAAATGCCAGACGCATTTAGCGACCTAGCAAAAGTCACGAGATCTATTATACCTGCTGCAAATGTGCCTGCAAGGATAGACGTCCCTGAGAGACGCCATGTTCCTGTGAAACATGTTGCTCCGGTCGAACCCGCCGAGCAAAGGACGCTGCCATCGGCCGTCCAGTCTACCGCTATTCCCAAGAAGAAGGAAAGACCGGTTGGTTCCAAAGATGTTCTGCCCCGGAAGCGAAGAAATCTTGTTGAAAGCGTTTTGCCACATGAGATCATTAAGGATCACGATGATGTATTAGAAGAGTGCGTTCCAGATGAAATGCCTATTCCTAATCATGCCGATAACCTCGAAATATCCGTCGAGTATGCTAGCTTAGACGATATTTTGAAACGAAACGAAACTGTCATCGATGATGTATTCATATACTCAGTGGCCACTGACATTATGAGCAATGATGACATGGAACCTCGCAGCGTTATCGAGTGTCAACGACGAACGGACTGGCCACAATGGAAACAAGCAATCCAGGCTGAATTAGATTCCTTAGCGAAAAGAAGCGTGTTTGGACCTGTAGCTCCAACACCACCCAATGTTAAACCAGTTGGTCACAAATGGGTTTTTCTAAGGAAACGTAATGAGAATAATAAGATTGTGCGATACAAGGCTCGCCTTGTGGCGCAAGGCTTCTCACAACGCCCTGAAATTGATTACGAGGAGACGTATTCCCCCGTAATGGACGTCATAACGTTCCGCTACTTAATCAGTTTAGTAGTTTCCGAAAAACTGAATATGCAGCTCATGGATGTGGTCACAGCCTATCTCTACGTGGATCTGGACACAGAGATATACATGAGAGTCCCTGAAGGACTAAAGATGCCTGAATCAAGTAGTTCCCGACCACAGAACGCGTTCTCGATTAGACTGAGGCGTTCGCTATATGGATTGAAACAATCCGGGCGAATGTGGAATAACCGCCTAAGTGAATACTTGATCGATTTGGGATACATTAATAATGAACTTTGCCCATGTGTGTTCATAAAGAAATCCACTTCAGGATACGTAATCATCGCTGTCTATGTAGATGACATGAATCTCATAGGAACCGAAAAAGACTTGTCAGAAACTGCTGATATCCTGAAGAGGGAATTCGAGATGAAGGATCTTAGGAAGACACGGTTTTGCCTCGGCCTGCAGATCGAGCACCGTAAAGATGGAATTCTTGTCCATCAAGCGAACTACACCCAAAAGGTGTTAAGACGCTTTAGTCATTTTGACGTTAAGCCATCCGCTACTCCCATGATCGTCCGCTCTCTAGACTTTACTAAGGACCCATTCCGTCCAAAGGAGGACGACGAAGAGATATTGAGTCCTGAGTGCTCTTATCTGGGTGCAATAGGCGCTTTATTGTACTTGGCCCAATGTACTAGACCGGACATCTCGTTTGCTGTGAATTGTCTAGCTCGACACAGCACCGCGCCAACACGCCGCCATTGGAATGGCATAAAAGACATTTTTCGCTACCGTAAGGGTACTACGGACTTGGGCTTGTTCTATCCCTACACGGTTTTGAGTGAGTCCAACGCTCTTGGCACTCGAAGCAACGCGACCCTTGTTGGCTACGCCAATGCGGGATACTTATCTGATCCGTACAAGGGGCGTTCCCAATCTGGTTATGTCTTTACCATTGGGAACACGGTGATTTCTTGGAGGTCTCGCAAACAGACCTTAGTAGCTACTTCAACGAACCACTCTGAGCTACTCGTGCTCTATAAGGCGACTAGAGAGTGTGTATAGCTTTGAGCTGTTATTGGCCATATTCGAAGTACATGTGATCTTCCATAAGACCCAGATGAACCTGTTGTCATCTATGAGGATAATACCGCTGTTATTGATCAAGCGAAACATGGTTACATCAAAGGGGATGCTACCAAGCACATATCGCCCAAGTTGTTCTTTACACATGAACAACAAGCGCTTCAGAAGATTGAAGTGCAACACATTGGATCAGAGAATAACCGTGCAGACTTGTTCACTAAGTCACCGCCGAAACACTCGTTCCAGAAACATGTCAGAGCAATTGGACTTAGGAAACTTTCAGAGCTAGCCTAAGTGAAACATGTTTCCTGCACCCTGTTGTGCGCATGTGAGGGGGAGCACCCCAACGAGCGCCCCAACGAGCGCCTCCAATCGCCCTGTTGTGCGTATATCCCGCGCCCTGTCGAGTGCGAGTGAAAAGGGGAGCATCCTGATGTATGCTTGTGTACTCTTTTTTTTCCTTAAACCATGTTTTTTCCATTGGGTTTTCCTTGGCAAGGTTTTTTTAACGAGACACAGTTCAAATCCCTTATTCACTAAGGATTATTATGATCAGGGGGAGTATCCAGTTGTATACTTCTAAACCATCGTGTACTCTTTTGTCCTTCGATCAGCAGTTTTTTCCCACTGGGTTTTTTCTGACAAGGTTTTGACGAGGTACCTTTGCAATGGTTAGTTTACCCCCATCACACTGACCTGTGTGTACTCTTTTGTCCTTCGACCAAAGTTTTTTCCACTGGGTTTTCTTTGGCAAGGTTTTGACGAGGCACAAGTATAGGTGGTCAAATTTGAATCTACAAGCTACAGACAGACGAAGAAGCTCAGAGGTGTTTACAAGCAGAGTTTGTGAAGAGCCAAGGGGGAGTGTTGTAACTCATCATGGTGACTCTTCACTTTGTAACTTCCAAGTGACTTTTCACTTTGTAACTCCCAACCTCTGTGAGACCCGTCTCACTGTATCGATATTTTATACGGATACGTGTTTATTTGAGCCGTATTTCGTATTTACCGATTTGCGTGATATTAATTTTTTTCCTAAGTATAGGATTTTATGACTTGGTTTAACTTGGATTTGATTTTATTTGGTTCGGTTCCACTTTGACTTGGTTTGGTTTAGTTGGTTCTTTATGAGATGAGGTGTATGGTTTAGATTGAGTGGAGAGGAATGAATGGTGGAGATCACTTGAGCTTGTTATATAAGCCACTTTTTTTCTCTCCCTCCTCATTCACCCTCATTCATTTCTTTTCCACCAAACCCTAGCCATTAGAAAGAGAGGCAAGTACACCTTGCCGAACCTTGAACAAATTTATTTCTGTTTTTTGCATCTTCTTCCTTGCATGATTCTAAGCATATTTAGAACTTGAAGTTTTGGGTTTTACCGAGTGGATTGTTGTAGATCTAGCTTTCTGGTATTTTCAGTTTTTATGGGTTTTGGTCTGTCAAACTTGTAGATTTTTGTCAACTGATGGTTCCATGTTGTAGAAAATTTTATTCTACCCAAATTTGACCCATGGAAGTCTGGATTTGGGTTCCTAATGTAGTTCGGTAGAGCATGGAGACCATGGTATTTTCTATGGACATAGTCTCTGTGGGAAGCCATTATTTGCGTTTTTGGAGCTGTAAGCTTGTTCGCATTTTCAGCCGCATGCACTAGTTGCTTGCAATAAATTGTTTGAGGGCCACATGAAATTTTAGCAGTGAGCTTGCATTTTTGGTCACATGCGATATTTGGCATGTCCACCTGCATTGTTGTACTTTTGGCCGCATGGCCAAGAATTTATCTTTGGCCGCATAGGCTTTTATTTTGGTGGTATGCATTCTTAATGATGCTATGCTATTTTATCAAGCATAGCTTTTAGTTAGCCGCATGAAACATTTTATGTTAGCCGCATGAGAAATTAAAGTTGCATGGCATGCATTATTAAATTAGCTTGCTTGCATGCTAATTATTAATGCATGTGTTCTTTAGATGCATTATTTAATGCGTGGGTTAGCAAGCTTTTGCTTTTATGCACACGTACAGTAGCTAGCCGCATAGGCACTATATTTTAAAGAATATTAGAATATTCCAGCCGCATGCCATTTTAATATATATTCTAATGCATTCTCTAATACATTTAATGCCTAGTCCAGCCGTATGCATTGCTTTAATATATATTTTAATGCATTCTAAGGCATTCTCTAATGCATTTAATGCATTTTCCAGCCGCATGCACGTATTACGTGAATGCATATTCTAATGCCTGCATTTAATAATGCATTAGAATTCTTAAGCATGGGGATTTCTTAAGCTTACGTAGGAATTAATGCATGGGAATTTTAGGTTAGCACTTAATGCTTTAGGCATTAGCATTTAATGCTTAGCTTTAGCACTTAAGGCATTTAGCAGTATCTTTTGCACTATGGCCGCATGGAAGCCTATGCATTAGCTTTTAATGTTTTAGCTTATGATGTATTAACATTTGGCTTTTGCACTATGGTCGCATGGCCTACAACTTGGCCGCATGCATGGCCTACAATTTTGGCCGCATGGCCCCTCTTCACTTGCATGACTTATTAATCATGTGTAATCAATTGTAGCCGCATGGCCTCCCACAAATTCTTGGCCGTATGGCCTTATGCACTGGGATGGCATATTATAATGTCATCATTGCTTGGCCACGGGAACCACTAATTAAATGGTTCACGTGGACCTTTTCTTACAACATTAATTATAGTAGGGTCCCACAAGGTTTATATCCATGTAATTTTAGGCCACATGGCCCCAGTACTTGAGTGGCCACGTGCCCTTTTCTTTTGCTTGAGTGGATGCTTGCATTTATGGCGGGTCCCACTCTCTTTGTCTTTTCTGATTGCATGGACAATTCTTGCTGGCCGCATGGCCCCTTCAGTTATTCTCTGGCCGCATAAGCTTTGGCTGGCCGCATGGGTGGCATTCCCACTCTCTTTGGCCGCATGTATGTTCTCCCACTTTTGGGCCGCATGGGGTCCACTTTGATTGTTTAAATGTTTTATTTGCCTGAATTGTGGTCAGAATTTCTTTCCACTCCCAACATGAAAGTTGTAGAGTTTTTCCTTGGCTTCAAGAATATATATATATAATATTAATTAACTGTGCAAGTTTCTTTTATTTTGATATGGAGCTCCTGATTGTACTGTACATTTTCTATACTTGGCCTAAATTGCGACGACCCCACTTAATAGCTTGCTATTTCTTTAATGAATAAAATTGCTTGACACGATGGTGACCTGTCATGGTGCACTCTGACCTGTAACCAGTAACCAGAAACAAGTAACATGACATGATAGTGACCCGTGGTAGTGCACTCTTGACATGATAATTCTTGATAGTGGCCCGCCGTGACGCACTCTTGACAAGATAAACCTGACATGATACTCCTTGAATTGTTGTTGCGATGGCTAACCTGACATGACCAGTATGAATGACCTGGACACCGTGGACTATTGTGCTTGTACAAATGAACCCGTATTGTCTTGCATCATGTCTAGGATGGGGACCCCTGAGTACCACGGTCAGGGGTACCCACTGTAAATGGCTAAGGCTAATAACTAGAATAATACAGTAGTTCATGAAGAGACTTTCCCAGTTACCGGTTGCCCCTTTGATTCCGGCCTTATATATATATATACATGGGACTTGGAGCTACCTGTCATGATGAACACATTTCTAGCCTGCCGTCGAGTGGGGGCACCTCTTTAGGACACATGTATCTCACTACAGTGTGTCTGCTATACTTGTTTTTCTTTTGCTGGGGTCACTCAGGTAGTAGCAGGCAGATAACTGGACTTGGAAATCTCTTTGCATCTTGCTAGTAAATAGGCCTGTGATAACCCTAGTTAGTTAAAGTATCAAGCCGTACTTATTGCTTGGCCGTGAATGTTGCATGGAGTTCAATCTGTCTAGTCTTGTCTTGATCTTGTACATGATTGTTACATGTCCTGATTTCTTATTTTATCTTGCCGATAAATGGTAGAAGAAACCAAGTTCTGTTCAGACGAAGGGTTACAACCCCGGTCCTTGTTTGGTTTACGGGTTGTAACCTGGTTATCTGAATAGTCCCATGGTTATCTCATCGTATATCACCTTCCCAGTCTAAGTCATGTCTAGATCCAGTTCCTAATTGTTCCAGGATAATGGTTGCAAGGATTGTCACTCTAATATATTGTACTCTGTATTGTCACTCTCTCACTGTCACTTAATTATTGTCACCTCTAGCAATAAATGATCAGAGACCAAGTTCTGTTCAGGCGAAGGGTTACAATTCTGGTCCTTGTTTGATTTAAGGGTTGTAATCTGGCTTCCGGAACAGTACCTTCATCCTCTCTTCGTATATTGCCTGGCTCTATTTATTTAACATGTTCTCCAGTTTAATTTATGTTAAATGATGATTTACTTACTGTCTTTCCATGATCGGGACGAGTGCATTGGTACTGCACGAATCTCGATCCTTCCTTACTTATTGCTTTCCCTCCTTGTTGATTGCCTATGATTGCTGGTTTTAAGTTCATAGTTCGGCCTCCTTTGTGGTACTTGCTATTTGGGGTCTGACCCCACTGGTTTTGCATGGCCAGGTTCTGATAGAAGAGTCCGAAGGATCTACCGCACCATCTACTCGACGGTGACCAGCCGGAGCACCAGAGTGCCTCAGTGGGTTTCTTTTTCATTCTCCCACTGATATGTAAATTCTCCTCTTGTAACGTTTAGCCCCGAGCACGTGTTTAGCTCGTGTTTTGGTATTTTCCTTGATATTGTAGCCTACGGGCATAAAACATGATATGTGTATTCTAGACTATAGCTAGTCCTTATCATGTACGACTAATACTCTAGCTAGTCATCAGTTCTGTGGTACTGGCTTCATGATCAGTCATGTATATATGGTTTGGGATGCCTTACTATTGTATGTATGATGATCGTACTCCTTGCTCTTGTATAATTGCCTGTGATTTAGATACCTAGGATCGTTAAACCATAGGATTGACTGATGGCTTGTAGAGTAACCCCCATGTCTTGACAGCTTATACGTGATTTTAGAGTATTAACGTACTTTGGGATTACGTAGCTGGCTATGTCTGCCCCCTCTCTCCGGTATTCTGGTTCTGGGGCGTGACAACCTCTCTCTCCCTATATAAAGAGAGGTTGGGATGGCTTGTAGAGATATATGGAGATATATAAAATTAGTCTATCTAACAAGAGAGAGAGCTTCATACATATTCATCTCATTCTCCGGGTGTTGAGCTAATAGACCTCAAAACAGGATTAAATTTTTTTTTTTTAAGTTATTTCAGAGTTGATTGATGCCAAACGCTATTTTTCAAGTGTTGTACCATTTACATCCGGAAAGCTGCGTTTAAAATTAGAACCAAACGGACCCTAAACTTGTCGCAATGAAAAATTAAAACTCATTCTTTCCCTTTGTATGTACAAGGCTGGTATAGGAATAAGTAAGACAAGATTTAGATCTTGGACAATTCATTTCTATTTAGGGTAACTTTCGTGTTTAACGTGTCCTAATAGAGGTCGGGATCACAGGTGATTTTCAGAATCGACCCACAAAAAAGATCAAGGGACAACCAAAACTTACTTCGGATAGGATAATCCAATTCTGTGGGCCGACTCTACTTGTGTAAGATAAAAAGTTAGAGTAGAATTTTTTTTTCCCTCCAAATTTTCATTTTTCCTTAAAATTCTAAAGCTGTTATTAAATAATGGAGGATTGGAAGTGTACTTAATAATAAGCAATTATGTGGCGTTTCGATGAAGGTTTAATATTTTAATTCAACATTTAGATGCCCATATTTGGTTATGTTGAAAATATGCTACTGGATTTTTTTTTTTAAATTAAATTTTTATGTTTTTTTTTGAAATCCCACACACACACAAGCAATTGGGGGACTCGTACATTATCGCTCCATCCGGGTGTCCGCTCTAATACCATTGGGCTAGAGAGCTCAGATAGGAATGAGAATATAATTTGTTTAACTTTTCACAACTAAATTGTCATTAACTTCATGACGTTAGTATGTTACTGTTATTTAAATTTAGTTGGTTACTTAAATTTACTTGGATTCATTAAGGGTACCGTCTAAAAAAATTATAATTAACGCACTCAATCAATATTTTCAGGAAAAAAAATTAAGACAGACCTTGAATTTTCCACAACTGTAAAAAATTGAAGTCTCTCATATTCTCCTCCAATTTTCAATTCCAAACTCACGAAACCTGGATAAAGAATCCAAAACTCATTTTCAAGCTTTCAAAACTTGAACCAAACAACATCTTTAGTTTAGACTAGATATATTCATAGTAGCATCTAAAACTCGTTAATTTCTTGGCTTGTAGGTCTTAGGTTTTCTTTCTCAATATCTTGAATCAAACCAAATAGATATTTGTAAAGAAGATGCATCTGAAAAGGAAGTGTAAGACTATTACTCATGATCAACATCGGTGTCAAAAGAGTAATGCAAACTTCAAATTGCTCCTTGCATTTACATTTTAGTACTTGTAAAACTTCAAGTTCTAGTCCCACATTAGTTATGTAAAAATAATTTAGTTGGGTTGATCTCATGTGTTCATTCAAATTAAATATTTTGATATATTAGATCAAGTGACATGTGTATATATTAACGTGCACGTGCATTGCACGTACGTAAAAAAATTTGTTGAAAAATAATTAAATTAGAATTTGTTATAAATAACGTTGTTTCGTGGAATCGAATCCATCTAGCCAAAAAAATATCTTCCATCTTAACCACATAAGTAAAAGATGTTTGGCTATATATAATTATATAATATTAGACCGTTAAATAATTAATTAATGTTATTTATTTTTTTAAAAATTAATTATGTGAATATACACGTACGACTTGGAGGCTAACATAGCCGGACTTGATATGAGGCCCATGAGGCGGGTGCCTCAGGCCCAAATTTTTAGAAGGCACCAAATTGATATATATACTATTTAATTATGTAAGTGTCGGTGTAAAAGTTTTTTTTTTTCTTATAGAATACCTATATTTCATATACTATAATACAAAAGACAAGTCAGTTAGTCAGAATAAAAAAAAAAATCTTCTCCCTTTCCATCGCGTTGCTATAATAGTCTGACGTTCCCAATCTCCTTCTACCCTTCCATCGTTGCCAATATCCTCTCTCTCTCTCTCTCTCTCTCTCTTTATATATATATATATATATATATTTTTTTTTTTTTTTTTTATATATATATATATATATATATATATATATATATATATATATATATATATATATAATGTTTATATTTTTTCTTGAATTTTGTGTTGATAATACTATTTTATTGTCGTCCATGAAAAAAAAAATATGAGCATTAAACTTTGAAGCGCTACAAAAATTTGTCAGATTAGCGACGTCTAAATACGTCGCTAATCTCAGCGAAAACGTCGCTAAATTAATTAGCGACGTTTATGGCGACGTTTCAGGAACGACGGAAAAAAATGTGTCGCTAAACGAGAAAATGTCGCAAAACGTCGCTAGGGCGACGCTATTTCGCGACGTCAATGACGTCGCTAATTAGCGGCGTTATTTGCGACGTTTGTTATTTGACGCTAATCAGCGACGTAAAAGGCGACGTTATAGCGTGGTCGCCGTTTAGCGACAGATTTGCGACGTTTTGGCGACGACGAGCTGACATCAGATTTGGTGCCATGTGTTGCCACGTCAAAATTTAGCGACGCTTTTAGCGACATTTCCTGGCGTCGCTAATATGTAGCGACGAATACTAATGTCGCTAAAAACGTCGCTAAATTAAAAAAAATAAAAAAAATAGGTTCCAGAAAGCAAATGATGCTGGAGCTAGAACCTGAGCCAAAATACAGAATACAGAATCCAATCCCTGGGTTCGCCGACCCCCTCGGTGGAACACTCAACACCGGTACGCACAATACATTCCAGAATATACAAAAAATATAAAGAAAAAAATACTATCCGCAACGAACAATGTCAATATATAATATCCTCAACACAACCAAATCAATATCCGCAAATACGTACAAACTCAGTATCCTCAACGAAAAAACTGAATATCCCCAAATACGTACAAAGTAAAAATACAAAATACAGAATCTAATCCCTGGGTTCGCCGAAAATACAAAAACAAAGATTGACACACAGTTCTAATTCATATGTGTTTTAAGTGTGAGAACGGATGGCTCAGAACACAACCCAAAATTCATTCTAGCATACATTAGTGTGAATCATCTATGTTATGTACATATGGTGTAGTATACGTTCTTATCGAATCTAGTATCTAGTATCTGAAGAATGTAACAGAATCAAGATGAACTCACATAATGTAATACTAAGACATCATCTACTACTATATATAAGATAGGTTGTCGTATCATCATTGTCGAGGGATGAGGGTCGCAGGACAGTCAATTTTATCTACGGCTACATAGTTTCTGCCTCGCCAGTCGAATGGCTGCAGGGACTATGTCCTGATCACCATGTCGTACCATAGTTTCTGTCTCGCCAGTCGAATGGCTGCAGGGACTATGTCCTAGAGCTGGAGCCAAAATACAGAATCTAATCCCTAGGTTCCCCCACCAATTTATTTTCCCCCATTTTACTCTCTCACTCTCTCTCCTCCCCCCCTCCGGCGCTCTCACTCTCTCCGGCGCTCTCATAGTACTAATTCATATCTATTTAAGTGTGAGAACGGATGACTCAGAACACAACCCAAAATTCATTCTAGCATACATTAGTGTGGATCATTATGTTCTGTATATATGGTGTAGTATATGTTCTTATCGTATCTAGTATCTGAAGAATGTAACAGAATCAAGATGAACTCACATAATGTAATACTAAGACATCATCTACTACTATATAAGATATAGTGATAGGTTGTCGTATCATCATTGCCGAAGGATGAGGGTCGAAGGACAGTCAACTTTATCTACGGCTACATAGTTTCTGTCTCGCCAGTCGAATGGCTGCAGGGACTATGTCCTGATCACCATGTCGTACCGTAGATTTATGCAAATGGAGCTGGAGCTGGAGCCAAAATACAGAATCTAATCCCTGGCTTCGCCGAAAATACAAAAACAAAGATTGACACACAGTTCAAATTCATATGTGTTTTAAGTGTGAGAACGGATGGCTCAGAACACAACACATTATAGCATACATTAGTATGAATCATCTATGTTCTGTACATATGGTGTAGTATACGTTCTTATCGAATCTAGTATGTAGTATCTGAAGAATGTAACAGAATCAAGATGAACTCACATAATGTAATACTAAAACATTATCTACTACTATATAAGATATAGTGATAGGTTGTCGTATCATCATTGCCGAGGGATGAGGGTCGAAGGACAGTCAACTTTATCTACGGCTACATAGTTTCTGCCTCGCCAGTCGAATGGCTGCAGGAACTATGTCCTGATCACCATGTCGTAGTCAAATACAATCCAGAGATTGACACAATACTAATTCATATATGTAGTCCAATACAAATAGTCTAATACAAAAACAACCCACAATACAAATAGTCCAATACAAATAAGTACTAATAGCTAATGAGAACCACGTAGCTCACGCAAACGCTCAGTGATACGATCACGCAACCACCTCGGAAAAGTGGGATCGACGGAGTTTGGATGGATGTAGTCCCTTACAAGTGCTGCATCAGTAGAACTCCCGGTCTCACTAGCTACCGGTGCTGGATGAATAGAACTCCCGGTCTCACTGGCTACCGGTGCCACTTCCTCCTTAACAGTAGGAGGAGCGACCTCAGCATTCACTGTTTCCCTCAAACAACGTGCCGCTCCTCGGGTCATGGGTGCCATCTGGTAAAATCAATATTCACAGGGAAGAGCGGTTGAAAATGAATGAGAGAACTATCAGAGAATCACATAAAACTAACTAGAACTGAAATACAGTAATTGACAAATAAATGAGAGAACTATCAGATGTGATACTTAAGTATCAATGCGATACTCGAGTATCGGTATTGTGATTGCGATACCGATACACATAGGAATGGTATGATACTCAGAGTATCGGTATATATCGGACCATTCCGTATTACTCAGAGCAAGAATCCTTTGACAAAGGAGACCACCATGCTGTCAGGAACCTCTCGCTCGAGCTCTACACGAAGGATGTCCAATTGAGCTCTGGGGCAAAGTTTTGGCTCAGAGCAAGAATCTGTTGACGGAGCACATCTACCATGCTGTCAGAAAAAAATAGTAACGGTGAGAGACTCATCTGAGTAGGACGTACACTCTGATAATATCTCCTCCAACACTCAATCCCACTACTGATATCATTCTTGTAAAGGTGATCTCTCAGAGTATACGTCCTACTCAGATGGATCTCTCAGAGTATCCTCTCCGGTTGGTTGTCCTAATTCATGTGTTTTAAGTGTGAGAACGGATGGCTCAGAACGCAACCCAAAATTCATTCTAGCATACATTAGTGTGAATCATCTATCTTCTGTACATATGGTGTAGTATACGTTCTTATCGAATCTAGTATGTAGTATCTGAAGAATGTAACAGAATCAAGATGAACTCACATAATGTAATACTAAAACGTCATCTACTACTATATAAGATATAGTGATAGGTTGTCGTATCATCATTGCCGAGGGATGAGGGTCGCAGGACAGTCAATTTTATCTACGGCTACATAGTTTCTGCCTCGCCAGTCGAATGGCTGCAGGGACTATGTCCTGATCACCATGTCGTACCATAGTTTCTGTCTCGCCAGTCGAATGGCTGCAGGGACTATATGTCCCGATCACCATGTTACCAATTAACCAACCAACAAAACTACTTGTTACAAATATCGGCACTATCGGTACGTTCGAATCCTGGTATCACATTTTTTGGTGTCGAAAAACAAATAATTATTACTAAATTATTAGATTTTTCGGCACTATCGGTGCCCCTGACCAAGCCACCCCCCCTACACCACCCCTAGCCCTAACCCGAACCCTACTCCTAGCTCCCCTCCCCCAGCCGCCCTCGTCCCCCCTGCGCCGGAGAGAGTGAGAGCGCCGGAGAGAGTGAGAGAGAGGGAGGGGAAGAGTACCACGTACCGGAGAGGGAGGAGAGTCGCCGGAGAGAGTGACAGCGCCGGAGAGAGTGAGAGCGCCGGAGGGGGGGAGAAGAGAGAGTGAGAGCGCCGGAGGGAGGGAGGAGAGTCGTCGGAGAGAGTGACATCGCCGGAGAGAGTGAGAGCGCTGAATGGGAAATGAACCCTAACCCGAACCCTAACCCTAGCTCCCCTCCCCCAGCCGCCCTCGTCCCCCCTGCCCCACCCCCCCAGCCACCCCCACTCACCCCCAACCACCCGCATCCCCCCCTGCACCTCCCTCCGAGCCACCCGCACCCCCCCCCCCCAAACCACCAACAACCAAAACAGACGGAGAGAGAGAGAGAGGGAGGGGGAGAGTCACGTACCAGAGAGGGAGGAGAGTCGCCGGAGAGAGTGAGAGTCGCCGCCGGAGAGAGTGAGAGTCGCCGCCGGAAAGAGTGAGAGCGCCGGGGAGGAGAGAGAGTGAGAGAGAAAAATGGAAGAAAATGAAACGTTGGGACGGAGATATAATTAGAATTTAGCAACGCTTAAACTACCGTCGCTAAATGCATCGCTACTAGCGACGTCCCAGCGACGTTTCGCGACGACTGTGTCATGTGCTTAATGTACGTCGTTGTTACGTCGCTTAGGTCGTCGCTAGTAGCGACTATGAGCGACGTTTGCTAATGTACACAATTTAGCGACGTTAATCTAACGTCGCTAAATATACATCGCCAATTGAGCAAATTTTAGTAGTAAAGGTACCACTTTTAGAGTTCGTCTCGGATCTTAAAATTTTAAGTTAGGCACTTAGAGGTTAAAGCCATTTTCAAATCTCCTTATAAAAAGTAGAGATGTGTAGGTCATGTCCCAGCTATGGGCTCTTCCACGAGTACGATTACTCACAATATTCAATATGTACAAGTATTTGATATTTTATCCGAGGTTAGTAATAAGTAAATTGCAACCAACAAAATCTGACACTATATTCAAACTTGAAGACTGTTTACAACATAATTTTGAAAATTAGTTTCGAAATGCAAAATTTTGACAAACAAAATGACGTCAGGTTCAAGGAGACAGTATGGAGCCAAAGCAGGAAGGAATCCAATGTTTGGTTTTCTTTTTAATACAGTTTACTTCAATTTTTAATTTTCAATGTTTGATTTGATATAAATAATATAAATGTTGTCACAAATATTGTATCAATTCTTTCAAGTAACGCAATACTTGTTGCAATAAAACTGGTCACAACACACCATATTTATTAAACCATTTACATCATTTTCTATCTTTCCATCCATTCAAGCCACATACAAACAATACACTTTTATTGAGCACAACAAATGTTGCAAGTAAATATTATAATTGTATCTTCCAAGCATTGGGCTTACAAATATTAATTATTTATGCAAAAAAAATATTTTTCAAATATCTCTTACAATAACTTTTATTACTTATAATATTTGATATATACAATAAATATTGTATGATATTTCTACGAGTAAACAAGCAGACAAACTATCCCTAAATGTGAATATGGTAGCTTTCCTTCTACTTCTCTGTTCGGCAAACGAGGTATTGAAATAACTAAATATAAAACCCTCATTGCTACTATTTTCTTGACTGGAGAATTTTAGTTACTGAAAATGGAATTTGAACTGAGCCATTTGTTTTAAAATAGTAAGAAATAGTGGTCGACAAATACAATTTAGATTATTGTAAGAATGTATAAAATATAGGCTTAATTGTACTTTGATACCCTCAATTATTCCTGTTTTCAACTTGATATCTTAAACTTTTTTTTTTGTAACAAGTTGATACCCGAAATTTTTTTGAGACGAAAATACCCTTGGTCAAACTTAAAAATTACCCACCCCCCACCATCCCACCCCACTCCCCTCCCGCTTCCAGCCACCCCCTCCTCCCGTTTCCGGCCGCCTCCCCCCCTCCCGCTTCCGGCCGTCTCCCCCCCCCCCCCCCCCTCTCCCGTTTCCAGCCACCCGCCCCCGCCTCTCCCCCTAGGGCACGACAGCGTGGGAGGAGGGTGGGGGCTGGAGGAGGGTGGACGGAAGCGGGAGGGGGGGGGGGGGGGGTGGCCGGAAGCGGGAGAGGGAGGTGGCCGGAGGGGGGGCGGGGCGGAAGGGAGGGGGGCTGGGGCTGTGCGGGAGGAGGGGGTGGCCGGAGGGGGCAGGGAGAAGGGGAGAGGGAAGGGATAAGGACATTTTCGAAAATTTTAAAATTTTAGGTATGAAGTTGAAAAATAATAATAGTTGAGGTATTAAGTTGTTGAGTAAAATAGTTTAGGGTATGAAGTTGAAAAACCGGAATAGTTGAGGGTATCAAAGTGCAATTTCGCCTAAAATATATATCACTAAAAATTTAGTACGGCGCATCATATATTTAAGTAAATAAATGTCTTCTTTTAATTGTACGATTTCAAACATTATGCCGTGCTTACAAGTTCAATTATTTCAGCTATTAAATTGTTTAATTTGTTTTGGTACCAAGATTTTGAATAGATGTCATGTATCCTGATCATGGTGGCACTACGGAAAATCTAATGGTTCGTGCCACTGCACGTGTGCGCATTTAGTTTCGAACGATTTTTTCAGACTTACCTTCAGTTCGGAAGAGTGAGTTCTATATTGATTTGATTTTAGGAACAACACCAAAATGTTAAGAGAGGGTTTACATGATGTCTCCGTATGAGATTATAAAGTTGTACCAGTTGATATATGGATTGAAGGTTAGAAAATTTATTCGACCTAATGGATCGCCTTGAGAAGCACCGATGATTGTTAAATGATGGCACATCACGTTTATGACTATCGTCAGCTAAACGCGTGACCATCAAGAACAAGTATTACTTATCCAGGATATTTTTCAAGATAGATAAGGCGGTATGGGTACCATCATGTCAAAAGAGTAGGACATACCCAAGTCTGCATTCAGATCTAGTTATGACCATTGGGATTTCTTGTGATCCCTTTCGGGACTACCAATGAGCCAGTGGTATTCACGGATTTGATGAGTCGTATATTCATGCCTCACTTAAACCAATTTATGATAGTGTTCATAGATGATATTCTGGTCTATAGAAGGATTGAGGCGGAGCGCGGGCAACATCTTCACTTAATCATTTATGTTCTTTAAGAACAACAGTTATACGCGAAGTTCAGCAAGTGAGGTTTCTGACTTTGTATATATTCTTCTTGGGGTAGACCACAAGAAAGTGAAGGTTATTGAGAGTCGGCAAGTACCTAGTACAGTTGCAAACGTCCGCATTTTTTTTTTGGATTAATAGGCTATTACAGTATATTATGTAATACCCGCACTATGAATTAAAATTAAATTCTTTATACAAAACTAAGAAAATCTTTGGTAACCTAGCTACGAACATTACCTAAAGCGTCAAAACTTAAATTTGAACAAATTGCGTTAACTACCCCTATATTTTACACTTATTACAGAAATTGTCCATACTTTGAAACTAATTAAATGAACCACTCATATAGTTTATATTTTCTAGGCTAAATTGCACTTTGATACCCTCAACTATTCCGATTTTTCAACTTCATACCCTAAACTATTTTACTCAACAACTTAATACCTCAACTTTTTTTTCTTTCAACTTCATACCTAAAATTTTTAAAAATTTCGAAAATGTCCTTATCCCTTCCCTCTCCCCTCCCCCTGACCCACTCCGGCCACCCCCTCCTCCCGCACAGCCCCAGCCCCCCTCCCTCCCGCCCCGCCCCCCCTCCGGCCACCTCCCTCTCCCGCTTCCGGCCACCCCTCCCCTCTCGCTTCCGGCCACCCCTCCCCCAGCCCCCACCCTCCTCCCACGCTGTCGTGCCCTAGGGGGAGAAGCGGGGGCGGGTGGCCGGAAGCGGGAGAGGAGGGGGGGGGGGGGGGGGGAGACGGCCGGAAGCGGGAGGGGGGGAGGCGGCCGAAAACGGGAGGGGGGGTGGCTGGAAGCGGGAGGGGGTGGGGTGGGATGGTGGGGGGTGGGGGGGGGGGGGGGGGGTAATTTTTAAGTTTGATCAAGGGTATTTTCGTCCCAAAAAATTTCGGGTATCAACTTGTTACAAAAAAAGTTTAGGGTATCAAGTTGAAAAACAGGAATAGTTGAGGGTATCAAAGTGCAATTAAGTCTATTTTCTATATAAACATTCGAAACATGGATCGTCCCTGTAATACTAAATATAGAGGAAGGGGGTCACTGTATTTATTTTTGTAAATTTTGAATCATTTTCTTTCACCTTGCGGTACAAATTTTCGTTTAACATGGACGACCCTGCTCCAAGATAGATTGGACAAGGTTCCAGGATCCAAAGATTATAGAAACACCAATATAGATATATCTGAAATAGAATAAAAATGTATATTATAGGCCACCATAATTATTATATTACTCTTATATGCTAAAGATGTTTAGTTTAAATTTTGGTGGTAGAAAAAGTTTATTATATTTTTATTTTAGTTTTTCTTTTCTTTTTATTATATTTATGTTTCGAGAATTTGTATTGGACCTCCATGGGCTGTAGGCCGGTCCGGCCGCTTAAGAACCCTCGAAAGAAACCGCTTACGGAACGAAACCGCTTACGTACGTGTAGCCAACTGCATGCGCGCTACGTATCGTTACTGCTGCCACGACCCATTCCACGTGTCCTCCATGCAACCATGCTCGAGTCCCATTTAAACCCGGGACCCCCATATAGTAGTAACTACATAGAGAAGCTAAGCTACTAGAGAGAGGATTTGAAGGGAGGAAGAAAAGAAGATTACAATGCCGGGTCTTACGATCGGAGACACCGTTCCGGATCTTGAGATGGACACGACACACGGGAAGATCCGGATCCACGACTACGTGGACGACGGATACGCAATCATCTTCTCCCACCCTGGTAAATTATAATTTTTTTTGAAATATTTTTTTACTCTACACTCTACAGACAACTTTGTAATATTCAAAATTTTTGCTATACATATTAAGCGTGGGTACTTTAGTATATAGATGTGTGGGGCCATGGTCGGCCATGAGTTCAGGAGGTCTTAGACGAACATTCAAAATAGATTCCTTTATATAATTTTAAAAATGCTAAAAAATTAAAATAAAAATAAAATTAAATAAACATTGCCACCAAATATTGTACAAGTCTAACATAATAACTACTATGCTATAGTTGTTTTATGTTAAAGAAGATCCATAGTACATATTAGTTCTAATTTAGATAGAAAATTATTAATATATCTGTAAAGTAATATTTTTGGACTGTTGTTTCGTGGGTGCTTCGTAGGTTCTGGAGAAGTCCTTGGACAAGGAACGGTGACGACATGGATATTTTAACAAATATTTTTATTCAAAATATGAAAGCTAGCATGTACATTATTACTTTAGAAAAATTAAAATAGAGACATTTGTCTAATACGAGATAGTCAAAATTTCGATTAAAATAGTGGAGATATATTTTTAGTTTTTTTACTTCTATGTACACCAAAAAATTAAAGTATTTTTTAGTTTTTAAAAATAGAAGAGGTACATGTTCACTTCTATATTTTTGAGGCATTTTTTAAATATCCATCAAGGAACAATTATGCTATTTGGTTCCCAAAATACTTGGGTGATGTCATATACCATTATGTGGTATCTGACTCGACAGCTTTGGCAAATTTTAACTAAAAAAATTAATTATACAATTTTTTTAATATTAAATATTAATGTTAATTTTAATTTTAATATTAAATATTAATGTTAGTATTAATATTAATATTAATGTTAATATTAATGTTGAGGTTAATCTTATTGTTAACGTTAATCATATATTATTATTTAATATTAATATTAATATTAATTTTGATGTTAAAATTTGTCATATTAGCTGTCATGTCAGCAACCATGTCATATATCACATAATAGAAGATTGTATCATCCAATTTTTTTAGAAGTATAATAGTATTTTTGATCAAGGAATGATGATATATTCTTAGAATGATATATCTAGCAATTGGTTATTTTGTTTACTCTAGGGGACTTCACTCCCGTCTGCACTACGGAGCTGGGGAAGATGGCGGAGTACTCAGCAGAGTTCGAGAAGCGCGGCGTGAAGCTCCTCGGCCTCTCCTGCGACGGCGTCGGGAGCCACCTCGAGTGGATCAAGGACATCGAGGCCTACAATGTAAGTTCCGTCGACCCCCATTATTGAAAGTGAAATTCTAAAAGGGGAAATGATGACATAAAACGTTAACCTCTTGTGGTCGCCACTGGCACTGCAGTCCGGATGCAAAGTGAGCTATCCGATAGCGGCGGACCCGAAGCGAGAGCTGATCAAGCAGCTCAACATGGTCGACCCGGACGAGAAGGACAGCAACGGCCCTCTCCCGTCGCGTGCTCTGCACATTGTCGGTCCAGATAAGAAGGTGACGATCGAGATTGGTTATTTCTTCGTCTATCTATGCCCACAGCAACGTTATGGCCAGGCCGGTCTTATGGTTTATGGGACCTAGGACATGAAGCTAGAATTTTAATCCTTTTTCTTGCATATATATATATATATATATATATATATATATATATATATATATATATATATATATATATATAGCATTTTACAAGCAAAATCATCAATTAAGATATCGGAATCATCAATCAAGCTGTCATATTTTTTTTTTCAAGATTGGAGCGTTGGCTTTTTTGGTTGTTTTCAGATTGGATCTTTGTTTAATTTTTTTTAAAATTTTTTTATGATACCTAGTCTATTTTAAAATTATCAGGCCTTCCAAAATTGGGCGCCAAGGACGCGGTCGTCCACCTTGTCCATGCCCTGGGCCGGCTCTGGTTCTGGTGTACTATTTGTCTCACTTCCTTAGTAGGCTAAGAAGCACGTACTTTCCAATATTTATGATCGTCAAGAAAAATATACTGGGATGCACCAAAATGCACACACACGTGAATCTATGTTGCCCCTTCTGAAACGTGTTGAAGTCGTGTCTAGGGTTGTTTCTCACATTCTAAGGACCTTTTTTATAAATACTAAAAAGAAAAAAATTAATCCATGAAATTTTTGACATTTTAATGACAATATTATAACAATTTCTAAAAATAGGAGATCTAGATCTAAAAATAAATTTTTTATATTAGTAATATATACAAGATTAAATTTTTGGGTTATTCAGTTATAGGGTTTTCTATAATATTTAAATTAGAGTTTAGGACTTCATATTGTCCGATGTTAGAGTTTAGGAGATTTAGACTAAATTTGGACAGTGAACAGTGTAAATGGAAACATAAACTAACATTGGATAATATATAGACAAACGCTAATATCAATTATTACTGGAGATCTTATAACTAAATAACCCTAAATTTTTTGGGACGGTTGCTTTTTTGGGAGTATGTATCATTTGAAAATAAGGTCTTTAATAACAAAAATCCTAGAGGAACTTGCGAGTTCCTAATTTTTAAATCTCAGGCCAAAAAGTTAGTTGGATTATATGTATTCCATTTCTTGATTTTCCTGGGACTAGAGAGAAAAATAAGGACATTTTAATGTTAGTAAATTCGCATTGCATCTTATATTGGATTTTTATTTGAGCTTCTATTCTTATTCGAGTTGCTGCGGTCATACTCCTTTGAAGTGTAAGTAGTATATATTTGCAAGGGCCTTCTCTCATTAATATCGACTGCCAATAGTGTGTACTAAGAGTCGTGAGTACGTACTGATTGTGCATATAAAACGGTGGTGGTGGTGGTGCAGGTGAAGCTGAGCTTTCTGTATCCGGCGACGACCGGCCGGAACATGGACGAGGTGGTGAGGGTGTTGGACTCCCTGCAGAGGGCGGCGAAGCACAAGGTTGCGACGCCGGCGAACTGGAAGCCCGGGGAGAAGGTGTTGATACCGCCGGGGGTTACGAACGAAGAGGCGAAGAAGCTTTTCCCGCAGGGGTACGTGACCATGGACCTCCCCTCCAACAAGGACTACCTCCGTTTCACCAATGTCTGATCCTCCTCCGTCCGTCCGTTTGTTGTGGTCAGCGCTTGTATTTTGTAGAAGTACTGTGTCTGTGTATATATGGTTAGCGTTTATGTCACTGTTGTTTAGTTATAAACTGTTTATGTTGTTGTGCTGCTTTTGCATTCTGTTTCCATGTCGTTTCACAAGTATTTTGACAACTTTGCTATTTGTGCATACGCGTTCGCGCACAGCTGGTGCATGTGCGCGGAGTAGTAGTAGAAGGGTGGAGCGGTAGGGGGGAGGGAGGGAGGAGGCGTCGGTGGAGTCCGAACAGTAAGGGGAGAAGGGTGTAGTGGTAGGCGGTAGAGGCGAGGCGTCGGTGACAACTGACTATTAGTGTGTCAGGGCGGAGGACTGCGGAGCAGGGGAGCAAGGATGCGCGTGTACGGATTGTGTACGTTTGTGTGCAAAAATTCAGTTTTAATAGTTTGGTGAACATTACTCCACAATGATGATGTAGGCGCGGCTGGCCTCGAACCTCAATCTCCATGATCTTCTCTTGAAATTGTCAGAGAGTCTGAGGAATGATCCGAATGATCCGACAATCCGTAGTCTTCATTCATTCTTTCGTGCATCTAAGTCCAAAATTTTCATAATTTCAAATACTAGGTGTTCGTCAATGGCAGCTCTTTCTATTGCAAAATCTTTAGGTTATGATAATTGCAGCGCTATATCCTCGAATGGCCTATCAGGGGGACAGTCCCGACTTGGTAATCTTACCAATGACATTAAGTTTCATGAAGACAATCTTTCAAAAATCCAAGCACAACCCCCAACTGATGACACCTACACTCAGGAACGAAGCACTCAAATTCTTCTCAACAAACTCTATCTTCGGAAGGAACTCTATTGGAAGCAGCGATCTAGTGTATCCTAGTTAAAAGAAGGAGATAGAAACACTAAGTTCTTCCATCTTTCTGCCACAGCAAAGAGAAGCAGAAATACTATTCACAGTATCTATAAACCTAATAGAGCTCAAGTCAATGATTATGAAAATATTGCAGATACCTTTGTTGAACATTTCGAATCTCTATTTTAGAAAACAAGAGTCATATCCAGTCCCTGACCACATCTTGGCAGAGCTCCCTAAAATCTCGGAGGAGGATAATGGTTCTCTTTGCTCTATTCCTTTGGAAGAAGAAATCAAAGCCACAGTTGAAAGCATGGGGTCTTATAAATCTCCTGGTGATAGATATCCTCTCTTTTTTCTATCAAAGGTGTTGGGATGCTGTAGGCAGTGAGGTAACATACATCCCTTATCCAACAATTCTTCTCATCTGGTACTATGCCTAACCTTCCTAACCGTACTCACATTGCTCTCATACCCAAAACTAAACATCCTACTAAATCTGCAGACTATCGCCCCATAGCCCTCTGTAATGTCCTATACAAAATAATCACTAAAATCCTCGGCAATAGAATTCGTCCTTTGTTGCATAAATTGATCGGTCCATATCAGAATGCTTGTCCCTGAGAGATTTATTGATGACAATGTTGTTATTGCTCAAGAACTACTCCATTCTATTTCTAACCATAGTACTCTCAACAGCTCATTTGCCTTAAAATTAGACATGTCTAAGGCCTACGATAGATTGGACTGGGAAATTATTAATCAATCTCTAAATGGCTTCAAGTGCACTGGTCTCTCGAACAACCTAATCATGCAATGTGTATGCACAACCTCCTTTGCTATCCTTATCAATGGGGAACCTTCAAAAACTTTCATTCCGGGTAGAGGTATCCGTCAAGGATGCCCCTTATCACCATATTTATTCATCATGTGTATGGAGATTTTATCTCTATTCATTACAATTTTGGTTAGGAATAAATTATATGAAGGGGATACTATAGCTCACTCTCCCATCACCTATTCCACCTTGCTTTTGCTGATGATTTAATCATTTTTGGTAAGTGTTCTCTCCACAACATCAACATGGTTAAAATCATTCTTCAAACTTTTGAACGTTGGTCTGGGCAACGTATAAACTTTGACAAATCATCCATATTCTTTTCCAAAAAAAACTCACTGTATCATGAAGCAACTCTACCTTAACTTCCTAGGTGTTAATCTCATGAAGCAACTCTACCTTGTCTCTATCCCTACCTATTATCTCTCTTCATACCATATTCACAATGAAACTAACCAAATTCCAAAGGGACTTCTGGTGGGGTTCAGATGACAAGAAAAAAAAATCATTTTACTCCTTGGTCGTTTTTATCTAAACTAAAGTATCAAGGTGGATCGGGAATTAGAGATCTACATACTACAAATCTATCACTCCTCTTGAAATTAACATGGAGATTCCTCACTGAACCCACTGCAGCCTGGGCTTCTTTACTCAAGTACAAATACCTTCATACAAATTCATTCTGGACTGCTAATCCCTCTTCGTCCTTATCGTGTATATGGTCGAGCATTTTGCGCAGTAGGGATTTTGTTACTCCCCGATCCTGATATACGTATTCTTTCATGAATCATGTACATGGTATCCTGTATTTAGCATATGCATAGTTCTATTTATTATTTATTAATGGTTGCATGTAGGCTTTAAGCATGTCATTAGTGGAATGATTAGAGCATGTTTAGAGATTAGGGTTTTCTTAAGCCAACCAAATTCTATATATATTCTCTTCCTCACTCTCTCTCCTCATTCACTCTTTCATTCATTTTCCTCAACCACCACCATTAGGCAAGTACAACTTGCTCAAAAGTGGAGATTTGTGCATTTTTTTATCCTTAATTTTTTTTTCTTTGATATTATTTGTCTATATTGTTCTTTTTATTATCCTCTACAAGTTTAGTACTTGGTATTTTCGATTTTGAAGAATGGATTCTTGTAGATCTAAGTTTATGTCATTTTCGGATTTCCTTGGTTTTGATCTATAAAACTTACTTGTTTTCAAAATCTAGTTGTTCCATGTGGTAGAGCATTTCTTTTACCCAAATTTGACCTTTGAAAAGTTAGATTTCATGTTGTTTTGACCGAGTTGTGACAGTTTGAAGTTCATGTGTTCCATAGTCATCTTTCTCGGATTTTTGGAGAAGATGAGCATCGACCGCGTGAGCCTCGGCCACGTGAGCCCCGACCGCATGAGCCTCGGTCGCATGATCCTCGGCCGCATGACCCTCGATCGCATGCATCCTTGTGTCTTGGTCCTCATTCCTGATCTGACTACCTATGCGAGTACTGGATAAACCTATGTGTGTACTATGGTACAATCTATGTGAGCGCCGAGGTGCTATCCTATGTACTAAGTGTTCCTATGTGATACCTGTCAGTACATCCAAGAGTCCAGCATTTACATAGCGAATGGTCGATAGCAATGACGTGGTATGTGTTGTGTGTTACATTACACCAAGAAGGGGTACATACGTATGACTCCATGAGACAGTGCGGATCCCTTCTTGGGGTACTCATACATTGTACGACATCTAGGGGAGTGAGCACATGTGACCACGACATGTGAACTCCCAAGATAACCTAGGGATTAACTAGGAAACTAACTTGGTAGATGCATTGGGTGGGAAGAATCCTGAGATCGTGCCATACTAGTCGTACGTGTCGGGTTGGCCGCCACGGATATGGTTTTATTCGCCTTTAGTAGATGACTATATCCGACTTCTACGAGCTATGTGTTATATGTATTAGCGCGGTAGCCCTCCGGGGGACCGGTGTATACTCAATGTGCTATATGTCTAATGGTTTGGCTAGCCCTGCTGGTTTGACACGATCTGAGGATTCCTTTTAATCAGTATCGCGGAGATAACTCTGCCAATTATAGAAAGCCGCAGGAATGAATGGCCGCTTAAAAAATGACTTGACTGTGCCTTGTACCTTCCGTTAGAAGCCGAGGGACATGGACTGTCATGGTACGTGGTCCAACCCATGTCCTTGTTTGGTTGTTGGGTTGGTCTATCGTGCTATGACAGGCTATGGACCGAGGTTACGACCGGAAGCCTTTATTAATACTAGTATTACTATTTTATAATTGGGTTTTATCTCACTCTTTTGTGCTCCCTTGTGGTACTTGCTATTCGGGACTGATCCCGCTGGTTTTGTTTGGCCAGATCTCGTAGCAGCGCCTGAGGATCCAAACTTCTTTCCTGACGTCAATGGTGCATATTAGGAGCATGGCTGGCGGAGGACTCGAGTGGGTTTATTCTCCACCACTCTAGTTTTCATCCCTTATGTTTTGGCGTTTAGCCACCGGCACCTGTTTAGCCGGTTAATATATCTGGATATTTTGTCATTGCATAATTGTAATTAAATCAGACTGCAGCTGAATACGATTATGTACATATGACTTTCTGGGCTAGCTAACTTATAAAGCTAGATCCCCATGATCATTTTGATGAAGCGTCGGGGACGCCTTACTGCTTTATCTCATATGCTCATTAATTGATGTTTTCTTGCTTGAATGATTGAGACATAGATGTCCTGTGAGATCATAGGATACTTGATTGTAGTATGCACCCCCTTGTCTCTTGACAGCCACGATCGCCATATGACGTTTGCATACCTCATATGGAGTAGCTGGCCTAGTCCGTCTCCGTATTCCGGTACTGGGGCGTGACAGATTTTCTCTTTGGCAATATTATCTGGTCAGTAGGAGATGGAACAAATGTCAATATTTGGACCGACCCATGGGTTCCTTCTTAGCCGAACTTCAAAGTGCTTGGTTATGAGTTCGCTCCAAGATGGGTTGATAAAGTTAGTGACCTCATTAACAGAGATACTCTCTGTTGGAAGGAGAACCTCATCCATATCCTTTTCCCGCCATTAGAAGCAGCTGCTATTTTGAGGATTACTCTGTCCCCATATTGTATGAAGGACCAATTGATGTGGAAACACACTAATGATGGAGTCCTTACAACTAAATCTGCTTATCGAGTTATTCATGAGAAACTGGCCAATGATCAGTGTAACATCAATGATACTGAATTCAAAGAATGGCGCAAGCTTTGGTCTCTTAATCACATCTGTCCAAGAGTACTTCTATTCATTTGGAGAATCATCACCAACTCTCTTCCAACTTACGAGAATATCCATAGGCGAATCAGAGATATTGATCCAACTTGTCCACTATGTAAGGTACACTCTGAAACCCTCGATCATCTAACACTTCATTGTCCTATTACAGGTACTTCATGGCATCATCATCAGTCAATTGCAGTGAAACTCTACAACTCTACAACAGTCATATCATTTATCAACGATTTGCTGAAAGAGGGAGATCCATCTATTCACTACAACAGAAATACCTTTTAATGACGGCTAAAAACCGTCATTAATGACCAACCATGATGCTTTTTTTTTCCAAAGAAAGCGTGATAAAAACGGGTGTTATAAATGTTTTTTAAAAGCGTTATAAAATAAACGTCATGAATATGATGAGTTTCTGCTACACTTATTTTCAGCGTAGTTTGAAAGCGTTATGAATAGATAATCTCTATAGACTCAATTCAGCATATTTATAACGCTCAATTCTGCACATTTATATATTACTTTCCAAAAAATTATAGATCAATGCTCAATGTTGCTCAATTCAATTTCAAAACATTCATTTTGAACCATATTCATAAGAAAACATCTAAATGTCATAGAGTACCATTTAATCCATTTACAAATATATACATAATATATATCACCATCTTCATTACATTTTTTCAAAATAGGACATCCAAATACATATATTTACAACTACTACTAGTAAGTAGACCCTCAAAACTATTAGTACATTGGCTTCAACTTTGAGCACATCAAAACTGTCGGCATCACGTAGCAAAACCCTGAAAAAGATAAAAAAAAATATTACCAAAAGACCACCTCATGTCTTAAGAGTTGGTACCAAGTTTCCAACAAGAAACTAGCAATTGAGGATTATGTAATAAAATACTTTCATATACATTGAATCTAAAATTAAATCGACATGAAAGAAACAAGGGATAAAAAGCATTAAAATACCTACCTGCAGTAATAAAAGGGCCTGAATGTAATTTGGTGTAATTTAATTGGTGCAATTTAGGAGCATTCTCAAAGTTTCCGTAGTCTAAAAAAGGGCCTTAGATGAAGTGTATGGAATCACACTCATCTCCTCGACACATTAAGACAGAACAAAAAGGAATGGCATTTACAAACTGAAAGGATATCTCCAGCAATTTTATATTTTTCAAACTAAATTGTATGAGAATAGATTAGTAGGTAGAAGAAAAAGCTTACAGCTTTGAAGTGACACAATCAGGATTTTTGAAAAATGTTATCCGGGACCCCAATCTCATTGTACTTCCCATGTGTGTTCCTGATCCCTGCATTCACAAATTGATGTGGTCAAGAACTACCATCTTTAGTGGTTGAAGCACAAAGTAAACAGTGTTGATAAACAAAATACCTCAGGTATGAAAATAATAACATGATGTGGTGTTTGAGAGTCGAATTCTTCACTATTTGATCTTCAAGAATATCAATATTTACGCACACTTTGACAGTAACAAGGTTCCAAATATATCAAGAAAGGACCTACTTCAAAATATAGCTAAAATTTGTGGTTCAGGGCGGGCGATGTCATCATTAAATTTCAAATAAATATATTAAATACCTAATAATTCATCAATATGCGTCTGAGAATTGAATTTCATGACCTACTACCAGAGAAGGGCATTACATGCAAATGACCCTAAAATACAGTGGTAAGATAAGGAAATAGTAATCATATAAGGAAAAACATTGAACACCTCCAAAATAGAAGGCCAGCTAGCTATGCTAAAATCCGGTAATTAATTTTTTTCATAGTTTCTCTAAGCTTCTTTGTTAACTCGAGTTCCGACTGCTTTACTGTTTTGTACAGACATGTTGTGCAGTGTATCTTTCTTGTACTAGAAATTGCAATTTTTCTCAAGTTATGAGATTCTGAAGCTTTTCTGAATGATTGCAATGTGCCGAGCTTGGCCATGGCTTGACTGAGTCGGAGGAAATTTTTGGTGGGTAAGGACTGAAATTTTAGTCAAGCGGATAGTAGGGCCGCCCCTGATAAAAACTTGGCCATGTTTAGGGTCTTTGGGCTTATATATATATATATATATATATATATATATATATATATATATATATATAATATTTGCAAATGTTTCTGGTAGATAGCTGTAACAGATGCTTGCTTACCTTTCGTGACATGAGAAGAAACATCGTTATCAGCACGCATTTTAATAAACTATGAGTTACCAACAAAGAAGGTGCATACCTATTACTCAAGTGCAAAGATATTTTCTCTTATTTCATCATAATGTATTTAGTTTACATCGAGTTACTTAGAAGAAAAAGTCAGGAAAATGATACTCTGATGCATGTACAAACATAATTTGGATATTTATTTACATTGATTAGGTAGTTATTCTCTTATATTGCTTTAGCTACTGCCAAATACTTGGCCATGTAAGAAAAGGTTTAAAATGTGGGTACTTTAACATGATTTATGTGGATTAGCCTCCAAACAGAATTTGAATGGAAGATTCATAAGTACGGAGATAACAACGGAGTTGAATTTTAATAGGCTGAATGGAGAAATAGGATTATTGCAGCATATGCTGAGAAATGTGGGACAACAGTTTTGTTTTGTTGTATGGGACAGTAAGAGTGATACCATTAGAAAATGTTACTATGGGAAAAGGAACTAAAACAAATGAGGATTGAAGCTTTTGAGAGATAGACAAGGTTTGCTAACATAATAGAGGAGATCAAGTTATAATAGACTGAATGGAAAAATTGCTTTATTGCAACATATGCTGATAAATGGGGGCCTATGGTTTTGTTTTGTTGTGTGGTATGAACTATGAATCACTCTTTATAGAAAACAGAGGTCAGATGGAACTTAGGAAAGGCACCATCCTACGGCTCCACTTTTATTATGAAAACATCAACATTTATCAGCATCTGGCATCTGGAATCTTGATGACTTCTCCAAAGTGTAAGCCAAAAAATTGTTTGTAGAATTATGTTACACTTACATATTTCACAAATTTTATACTTTCCCCTGTGTGTCTGTGTGTGAAGCCAGAATAAGGTGTTTGCTTGATATAGCTACAAAAATAAGTTCTCAAAAAACATCAGATTTCTTTTCTTTGGATTTGGAAAAATATGTCATTACAATTCGATTAGATTTGTTTATTCCTTGACATGGCTACAAATATAATTTGTTAGATTTCTTCTTTGTTTTAGATATGTACAATTATTATTTGTTTAGTTATTTATGAATATAATTTGTTCGATGTGGGTCACTCTTAATCTATATTTGACAAGAGTGTTGAGGAAGTATCATCTCTGATACATGTGAAGCAAAGATTCTATAGGTATCCGCATAACTTGGGTTTAATAGGCCCTTGTTCGCAAGCTTCTTGGCTGACAGTAACATGATTCACTAGTCATTTATGCCCAAATAGTAGTAACATGTCAAAATAAGTCATTAATAACATGATTCACTATAATCAAAAGCTTAAGAAATCTTTTTGCCATCCCGCAGGCTATTATCATTCTAGAACTGAATGAAAGAAAGGACGCATCGAGTTGAACCCCAAAATTTCAGGGTGAAGGTTCTATAGTTGTAATCATTTCTTGAGATCCAAAAGGCCATCGATTCATAATAAAGGATGGGGATTAGATCTTGTTAAGTACATTTAAACTATTAGCAGAACACAAATATAACAAAAATGCATGAGAAAGGACATCAAACCTAGGCCTCTTGCTGCCTTCTTCTCCGTCGACCCCGAGCTCGAACGCGTTGATGTCGCCTCCCTGGTGGCACAGTGATTCCTGATCAGGATCAGCGGCAGCGGCGGCGGCACGACGTCCTTCCGCCGCATTTCTTCGACGAGTGACCCGACGGCGCCGGCTCTTCCCGAGGATCCCGATCGTGAAGCGAAATTGAAATCGAAGAAGAAAAAATATAAGCCCTAGAAATCGAAGAAGAAATCCATCAGAAACCCTAGAAATCGACGAAGAGGAAAATTGGGGGAGAAGAGGTTTGAGGAGAGATGCTGCTCTCTTAGAAAATGGATGAGAAATGAATTTTCTCTCTTCCCACTTAGCTTTTATGCAGTGAAAAAATTACAAGTTTGCCACCGCTCTAAACTATTAATAACGCTTTATTTTATAAACGTTATAAAAAGCCCAGAATTAGCCCAAACCGTCATAGAAAAAATGTATTTTTCAACTTAATAACGCTTATGTATCAGCCGTCATTAAAACTCCTTGTCGAGCGTCATTAAAAGGGTTTTTTGTTGTAGTGATTGTGTCATTGGCCTTTTATCAACCGTGGATCATCTGGAAATCAAGAAACAAAGCAATATTTGATCACAGACAAATATGTGTCAGCAGTATTGTTAAGGAGGATATCATCTTGAAGGACAAATTTGAAGCTCTGAATAAAGAAGGCTCCGATCCAAGTATCACCAATGCCTTAACACAACACTCGGTACATTGGTGTCCTCCCCTACAAAACAAATAGAAGATCAACTTTGATGGCGCATTCTTAGATGGGAAAATGTCAGCTGCAGCTATCCTTCGAGACTCAAATGGAACTTTCATCAGAGCTCTATCACAAACAGAAGACAGAGGCTCACCTTTGGAAGCTGAAGGTATGGGCCTACGTTTGGCATTAATCCTTAACATGTTACAACTTTCTCATGTAACTATTGAAGGAGATTGCAAGCAACTAATGGACTCTATCAACTCCAAAGCATCTACTCCTCTATGGCGAGTCAGACATTCTATAGAAGACGCAAGGATACTGAGAAGATCGACAGCTGGTATAATCTTCGCATATGTACGCAGATCTGCCAATCACTGCGCCCATCAACTTGCATCTGATGCTCTTCTCCACACGCTTTCAAATCTTGTTTTAAATTATGAAGATATCCCCCTTTGTATTTCCTCCCGTCCTACAAGACATGAGCTACATTTCAGTTTAATGCAAATACTTATTTCAAAACAAAAATATTTTGGTCAAAAATTATTCAATGGTTCGTGTAATATTTTGGTCAAAAATTATTCAGTGGTTCGTGTTCGCATGTGCACGTGCCGGTGCAAACAATTTTTTTTTTATATTTTGGCCAAAAATTATTCAATGGTCTGCGTTTGTTCCTCTCTAATAAACATGACATGCTACAAGAAGAACAAGTAGTATGATACTGTTAAGAGTGATGTGTTATAGGAGGATAAGATTTTACAACTGTCACATGAGACCACTATTTTTTTTTTGCGCGGGGGTTATAAAAAATAAACTAGAAATTGCTGAGAAACCCAATTTCGGGGTGGGCTTTTATGAAATGCCCACCCGATGGATGGGTTTTATGAAATACCCAGAATTAAGTATTTTCACGTTAAATATTCCAAGATTCTCTTTAGATGCTCTGTATTTACAAAATTTACCATTTTCATAGTTCCAAAAATATCCTTCGCACAAATTTGGTCATATATATATAATTTTGAATTCGCAAACTCAGATTTGGATTGGAAAATTCGTATTCTTCTTCTTCTTCACGAGAATTTTGAAATCCATTGATATCATCTTTATCAGAGATCGCAAAATCGTTCGTAGTTCAATGTGGTTTTCGTTAGTCGAACGTCGATCATCCTTCATCATCATCGATCATCATCATCATCATCATCATCTTCGTGGTTTCCGGCGATTAGGTCAATTGTGGAGAGAAGATCTTCTTCTTTTCTTTTTATAGATCTTAAAACAAGGTGAGAGTTCAGATCTGTAGAAATTCATCCATCAGCTTCGTATATCTCGAAATTTATGTTGAATTTGAATTTGTTATGAAGATTATTAACTGAGAAAATGTTAGAGAGATATTTAATCTTGTTATTTTGTGCGAATATGTCGCCTAATATGACGGAGAATTGGCATTTGTCATAGAGAAATAGCATTCTCCGTTATATTTTCACGGAGAATGACAATTACTTCTGAGAAAGATCATTCTCCGTATGTTATAGATGGAGAAAGATCATTCTCCGTATGTTATAGACAGATAGTTATCATTCCGTGTGTTTTTAGACGGAGAATGAGCATTATCCATAAGTTACAGACAGATAATAATCATTCTCCGTTATATTTAGACGGAGAATGACTATTCTCCGTGTGCTTTAGACGGAGAATGTCATTCTCTGTTTGCTTTAAACGGAGAATGATCATTCTAAGTTAGTTCCGAACGGAGAATATTTATTCTCCGTTATTTTTAGACGGAGAATAATCATTATTAGACGAAAATTTTATTATTCTATTTGTGATCTCTTATGTTTTTATGTTATCAGGGGGGAAAGGTATGGAATCAAGTTGTTTAGTTAACATTTGTTTCAAGGGAGACATAGTTTTTTGCCGTGTCACACATGAAATTACCGTGGATTTTTTAAGGAATAAAGTGTGCGATCGATGGACTTCTTTGGGTCCACTTTCCTTCCGTTTCAGGTTTTTGCACTCTGATGGGACTGAACTGTATGTTGAAAGTAATTTTTGGCTTCGCTCATTGGTTGGTGGTTTTAACGGTACTCATGATGTGAGTTTTGATCTATTTGTGGAGCAAATATACTCTCCATGTTCTTCATCAACATCTTTTCCTTGTCAAAGCTTTCACATGGGACCTTCGTCTTCCTCTTCTAGTTCTTGGAGTAGATGTTCTCCTACTGTAAAGGACAAACGAGTATTACAATTTTATGAGGGCTCAACTGAGACAGTGAAGAAGAGGAAATCGGATATGTGGCCTGGATCAATTACTGGTGTTGGTCAGATTTTTCTAAATGGTGTTGAAGAAGTTAGGAATGCCGTTAGAAAGGTATGTTTTGAATCTCGTCATCCATTCCACATTTTGAAATCTGAGCCAGGGTGGTATACTGTTTGCTGCAAGAATTACAAGACACATGCTTGTTTGTGGAGCTTCCACGCTATATCTATTTCGAAAGATAATCAAATTTTTGAGGTGAAGAGGTATGTGGGAGAACATAATTGTGGAGCTGGCTATATGGATAATGGTAATCTGGTTATTCCAGCAAAGTTTATGAAAAGTTTGGTTAGTGACATTGTTCGGATACATCCTAAAAAGTTCGCTAAATATGTTGTCGATGATTTCAAGGTTGACTACGGTTTATCTGTTACATATGGGCAGGCATACCACGGAATTAGGCTGGTGCACCAGGAAATGTACGGAGATGATGTTAGATCTTACAGTGACTTGTGTTGGTATGTCAACAAGGTAAAGGAAACCACTAATGGTTCCGTTATCGACTTTCAGAAAGATGAGTCATCAATGAGGTTTGAGCGGCTTTTTCTTTCATATGGGACTTGTGTAGAAGGCTTTCAATATTGTCGCCTGATGCTATATTTGGATGCTACTTTTCTTACAGGGAGGTTTAGAGGATGTTTGATGTCTGCTACAGCGAAGAATGGTAACCAACAGTTCTACCCTCTTGCATACGGTATAGTCTCAGGCGAAGATGGCGACAATTGGGAATGGTTCCTTAGAAATCTAAAGAATATTGTTGGATGTAGTAGGCGTATTGTTTTCTTTCGGATCAAGGCACCGGTCTAGTTTCTGAAGTCCCTAAAGTGTTTCCTAATGATTACCATAGCTATTGCTATTATCACATGAAGAATAATATACCGCTGAAAGAGAAAGGAAATGAAAGAGTGTATCCGTATGTACTTGAAGCTTGGAGGCAAGCAGTATATGCTCTAACTCCATGTGTGTTAATGAGACAGATATATGCACATTTTCTATGCATTTACCATTAATTTAACAAGGAGAATGACCATTCTCCGTGTCAGTAAGACGGAGAATAGTCATTCTCCGTACGTATTACACAAAGAATGACCATTCTCCGTCCTGCATAGAATGGAGAATATCATTCTCCGTTAGCTTTGAACGGAGAATGGTATTATCCGTCTTGCATAGTACGGATAATGTTCATTCTCCATTTCCATCACACGGAGAATGGTCATTATCCGTCTTGCATAGAACGGAGAATATCATTCTCCGTTAGCTTTGAACGAAGAATGGTATTATCCGTCTTGCATAGTACGGATAATGTTCATTCTCCGTTTCAATCACACAGAATGGTCATTATCCGTCTTGCATAGAACGAAGAATATATTTTTCCGTTAGTTTTTGAACGGAGAATGACTATTATCCTTATTTTAAACACAGAAAATGCGCTTATTTTTCATAATTTTGTGAATTGACCTAATTCTTTATTAATTATTTGTTTTTCTGTATAAAGGTGGATATAGACAAGCAATCAAGAAGATTTATGATCTGAATTGTGGTCATGTTGTGAATTGGATGAATAAACAAAAACCTGAATACTGGTCAAATGCATTCTTCCCGGGATGTAGATACGGTGATGTTGCTTCTAGTTGTGCAGAGTCATTCAATGCATGGATAAAGGCTGAGAAAAAATTGCCTATATCAGCAATTGTAAATGTCATCTGTGTGAAGATGATGAAGATGATTTCGGATCGCCACAAGGATGCAATTGGTTTGAATAGCAAATTGACTCCATACGCTGAGGATATGCTGAAGCAGCTTACAGATGATGGCATGTGTTATAGGGTATATCGGTCCGGTGATTTCGAATTTGAGGTGATCGCAGATACTTCCTCCCACATAGTGAATTTTCTTGATTGTCATTGTAGTTGTCGTAGATGGAAGGTATATGGATTCCCATGCAGCCATGCAATACAATGCATCAGAGTTGGTTCAGATAAATCTGTTTACGACTTTGTGGAGCAGTATTGGACATCAGATTATTACCGGAAGTTATATTCATGTGCTATTCGTCCAGTTCCAGATTCTAAAAAATAGTTTGAAAATAATTCCACTGATGTTGTTCTACCCCCTGTTCCGAAACGTGGTCCTGGACGACCAAAGGCGGACCGTTATAAGAGCAAATATGAGAACAAGAAAAAAGAGAAGAGAAAGATAAGGTGCCAGAATTGTTTTGAATTATGCAATCACAATCGCACCACTTGTCCTCTGCCTCTACGTGCTGCTACGGTGGTCGAGGGGGCAGCGCCCCCTCGTTAATACATACACGTATATTCCTTCTTTTATATAATTATTTTTTGAATACATATCTTACATTTTTTGATATCAATGGTAATAGTTTGAACTCGGCATATCTGATGTTTCACATATATATTAACAGCATAAGAACTTATTATCCGTTATACTCTCTGATTTTATAATGCATTGAATGACCATTCTCCGTGATTTAACACGGAGAATGATCATTCCAAGCATTACATTTATATGTTAAAAACATATAACCATGAAAATGACTCTTCTCCGTGTTCAATTAACGAACATTTTTAGTTTTTGTTTTCTGTATTTTTTAACACAGAATCAAACAACAGAACTTTAACAAAACAGATTTATATATAGAACAATGTAATTATTTAACTACACAGAAAATGTCATTCTCCGTGTCTCCGTGTATTTTAAAACGGAGAATGGTCATTCTCCGTGTTAGATACACGGAGAATGGCCATTTCTAGGTCAAAATACACGGAGAATGATCATTCTCCGTGTAATTTAACACGGAGAATGACATTCTCCGTGTTAGAAACACGAATAATGGCCATTTCTAGGTCAAAATACACAGAAAATGTCATTCTTCGTGTATTTTAACACGGAGAATGATTATTCTCCGCTATTTTGACCTAGAAATGGCCATTCTCCGCTATTCGAAATCATCTTCATCATCTTCACACGGATGACATTTACAATTGCTGATATAGGCAATTTCTTCTTAGCCTTTATCCATGTATTGAATGACTCTGCACAACTAGAAGCAACCTCACCGTATCTACATCCCGGGAAGAATGCGTTTGACCAGTGTTCAGGTTTTTGTTTATTCATCCAATTCACAACATGACCTCAATTCAGATCATAAATCTTCTTGATTGCTTGTCTATACCCACCTTTATACAAAAAACAAATAATTAATAAAGAATTAGGTCAATTCACAAAATTATGAAAAATAAGTGCATTCTTCGTGTTTAAAATAAGGATAATAGTTATTCTTCGTTCAAAAACTAACGAAAAAATATATTCTCCGTTCTATGCAAGACGGATAATGACCATTCTCCGTGTGATTGAAACGGAGAATGAACATTATTCGTACTATGCAAGACGGATAATACCATTCTCCGTTCAAAGCTAACGGAGAATGATATTCTCCGTTCTATGCAAGACGGATAATGACCATTCTCCGTGTGATGGAAACGGAGAATAAACATTATCCGTACTATACAAGACGGATAATACCATTCTCCGTTCAAAGATAACGGAGAATGATATTCTCCGTGTTAGAAACACGGAGAATGATATTCTCCGTGTTAGAAACACGGAGAATGGTCATTTCTAGATCAAAATACAAAGAAAATATCATTCTTCGTGTATTTTAACACGGAGAATGACATTCTCCGTGGTTGAAACACGGAGAATGGTCATTTCTAGGTCAAAATACACGGAGAATAATATTCGAGGTGTGTATTAACACGAAGAATGACATTCTCCGTGTATTTTAACACGGAGAATGACATTCTCTGTGTATTTTAACACAGAATCAAACAACAGAACTTTAACAAAACAGATTTACATATAGAACAATGTAAATTAGTCGAAAAATTGAGTTTCATTACAAAGGACAACGAATACATTACAAAAGAAACCTGACAGACAGAATATATATAAGGAATTTCTCATCCAATTTATATTGTTGTTTACATTGTCATTTCTTTTATGATACAAAAGGAATTGCACACTCACTTTTAAGCAAAAGCTTAGCCAAAGTTAACCTTCTCTTTACAATAATATTGTGAACTATCCTGTTTGTTTTCTTTTGGAAATCAAAGGGAGCTTTCGACAAGCTATCCATATAATATACAACGTACAGCAGGCAGCTGGGTGATAGTTGCTGTGGGCATTCTTTATAAATCTTGAGCTCTGTTCTTTCATATTCCTGAATTATCGGGCTTTTCTTCCTCATCAATGCAATTTTCTTTATTACAATCGGCTCGATTTTACTCTTCATATATTCTGCATCCTTGATTCCCTTAGCGCCCGTGTTTTTACTCAAGGAGTTGTAGTGTGTCCAAACGTAGAAGCTGAAGTTGAATGCCAGCAGTGTATAGTGTTTATTTTCTTCACGGAAGAGTGGCACGAATAGCCATTCGATGTCATCCTCCAACTCCATGATAAAATCTACTATATCAACTTTGAAATTGTAAATGGCTCCATCTGCTGGTTTGTCTACATCGACAAATTCAACGGTACGCTGTTTTCCAGAAAACAAAAAAAAAATATCATGAGTTAGTTTTTTACAACCCTATTAGTAGGTGTACATATTAATATTTATTTTTCAGTTTTGATTCTTACCAATGAATGGGGCATCATGATTGCAGACCATTTACATTCTGCACCCTGCGAGCTTGAACGAATGGTACGTCTTGTCTCGGCTTGTATTTTATTCATAATCTTTATCACCAAGTTCATTACACTAGCCTCTATTTCTTCCTCATTTAATATATCTTGTAGTTCTTTAGCATTTAATAACAAGGTAACATCATTGTTTCTTCTTCTTATTTTACACTCTTCTGGAGCAGTTGGAAAGTATTCGTATACATTTTCACTGCACATAAATTTAGTTTCGATTATGTTAATAATATAGTCTAATAATATAATTGAAAAAAGTCACTCCAATAGAGAGAATGATCATTCTCCGTTATGAATTGGACGGAGAATGACCATTCTCCATGAATTTACACAGAGAATAATCATTCTCCGTTATGAATTGGACGGAGAATGACCATTCTCCGTCCCATTCATAACGGAGAATGATCATTCTCCGTTATGAATGGGACGAAGAATGATCATTCTCCGTCCAAATGACACGGAGAATGATCATTCTCCGTTGTGAATGGGACGGAGAATGATCATTCTCCGTTCAAATGACACGAAGAATGATCATTCTCCGTTGTGAATTGGACAGAAATTGGTTCAAGTTTAGAATACTTACGTTGGAGACATCTTTCTTGGGTATACGATGCTCCTGTATAGATCCTTCAGCTCATTGTCTGCTTGCTTCCAAAGTCTGAGTTTTGGACATTGCATCAGAATTTTTCCCTCTACCACTAGCTTGGCTGTTTCAGCCGATTCTTCTTCAAGTTCTTCAGTTGCTGCCATCTTCTTTTTTTCTTCTACCTTCTCGAGACTGGAAGGAGCTTTTCTTTTCCCACCAGCAGCTACATTCTTACTTGTTGTAGCATCGGCTGTTTTCTTCTTTCCCAAGGTGGTAAAATCATCATCGGCTAGAGCATTTGATGGTTTTTTAATCCTTATTGGTTCTCTTGCTCCTGTGTGTTATTTTTGAGGAACTGGTTGAGTCTGCCCAAGCTGCAATGCTGTAGCCATTGCTTCGAGGTTAGCAATTGTACCGTTCTTCTCTTTGACTTCGTCATTCAATGATACAACTTCCTCTAGAAGTTTTTTGTTATCATTAACGAGCCTTTCATTCTCCTTTCTGAGATTCTCTGTTATTTTCACTGATATAAAACAAACAACAACAAGAGGTATGATGTCAATATTATATAATCTTCTTTTTAAAAACAATAAAAAATATTTTACCATTTAGAAGTAGCTCCTCAACATGTTGACGAAGCTTCTCATTATCAGCAATAAGCTCTGATTTCTGCTTTCTCAGGGAGTCTAGTTCATGTTCCGACCCATCCTTAACAATGTCAACTGAAGGTTGTCGGGCCCCCTTTGCCTCTGGTTCTTCAACTCTTCTGCGGAGTTTCTCATTATCAGCAATAAGGAGAGATTTCTCGTTCCTTATAGAGTCTAACTCCTTTTCCAACCCATCATTAACGAGCTCCACAGTGTAGTACCCCGTCCCGTAAAGTCAATCGGAGGAATCGAAACGCCGACGGCGTTCGGACTTAGCCTTGCAACGGCTATTCGGAGACATCGCTCGGTCAAGGCGACCGCTCGCTCAGGTGGGGTAGTTTCGGTGAACTTGCCTCATCTTTGTCTTCACATAATAAAATGCATGTTTTCAACTTGCACAATATGCTTGATAATAAAAGAGACGAATCCACATAGCTAAGGGAATAATCTCGACGGGTCGAAATGAGTTAGAACATGGAAAATGTCCCACGGTCGGCCTAGAGTTGGTGCACGGCGTGCTTTGAAAATGACACTCGGTCCTTCGTCCCGTGGCTTGGAAGAAGGAAAGTTGGTCTTCGACACAAAAGCTAAGAATTAGCCTAAGTCATAGGCGTCGCCCGCGTAAATGCTCGATAAAGCATGCACGCTTCCGTAATGTAAGGCTTGGCATAGCCTTTGCTCGTCCCTCGGGTTAAGTTGTAGGCTTGAGTAAGTTAGACAAAGTTATGCCGGTCGACCTAAGTCATTCCAAGTGCTGTCCCGCTTATTCTGCGGTTGTCAAGTTAAATAGTCCCACGATCCCAAGGCCTGTCATATAAAGTATGACTTGGGCGATAGCGTCGCATAGAACGTAAGTCGGTTTGAGGCACGATGTTCAGACTTAGCGTCAAGGCATGAACCACGGTCGACTTAATGAGTTTTGAAGAAAGGACTATCGAATAGGCATTCCTAAGTTGAATGAAATGAAAACGGTAACATGGAAAGAATGCTCGCGATCGTGGGTCGTCGAGGGATCTCAAATGATGAAGTCTGGAATGTGGAACTCAAAAGATAGTAAAACAATAAAAGTAAAGAATGAAACGGTCCTAAAATAAGGAAGTGGGTCAAGTCTGTATGGTCATTGGACAACTTGTGTACCGGTGCACAAGGGTTTTGCTTTTGTTCTTCAGACGGTTGCCGCGGCCACGAAACCGATCTGGCCTAGGAGGAACCACGGGCCTACGGGACCCTTGGATGGTGTGCGACCTGACCCAAGGGGTGCGTCGTAGGACGGCTATTAGTGGAAATTCGGCGAGATCGTTCCTCGTTTAACGAACGTACCCTAATATCCAATGGAGGTCCAAGATAGCTTGTCGTGCTAGTGACCAAGTTCATATAGATGTCGGCATGATGGCGGCAATCCGCGAGTGTGCCTTTGGATTTAGTCGAGTATTGAGTGCGCTATATCAAGGAGTCGAGTTGAAGGTGTGTACAAGTTAAAAACATAATATTGGGCCTAAGATTTGGTTTCAACGTAGGCATCGTGCTTCGGCACGAGTCGTGGCGTCGAGTCTTAAGATGTTGGCATAGAGTTGCACAAGTTTGATTGAGTCATCGCGGGTTTAAGTCAGGAATCGTCGTAAGGCAAGTTGGCTGAGCGACACTAAATTCACAAGTCTCGATTGGGTCAGTTGGTGATCAAAGTAGCAAGGGCCGCGAGGCGGCGAAATGGTTAAGTCTTACTGAATTGCGAGGCACGGCCTCAGCAAGGGTTTGTGGTATGGTCACACAGAAATGAAGCCTCATCGCGTAGTTGCGTCTCTGATTTTGGTCGAAAGGTAAGCACGACTTGATAGGTTAACGTTGTTGGCACGAAAAGGGGGTCTAGAGGTAAAGTATGAGTTAACGTTGTGGTACAAGCACGGGATGGTCCTCATACACAAATATGCCAAAGCGTCCGTAGTCTTAAAACTGATCCTAAGGCAAGACTAGAAAGACAATAGAAAGGGATTTAAGCTGCACAAAGTAAATGAACGTGTAGGTTTTGTATGGGTGGGCGAGGAGCTCACTCCACCAGTACAGTTGAGTACTGACACCCACACAGTGTTCATGTGCAGGCACAGGTAGAAGCTTGTAGCGCGGAGCTCGCTTGGATGCGTCGAGGTACGGAGTTCCTTGGCGATTCGAAGCATGCGGCCGCGTAGAACCAAAGACTTATACATGACATAATGTATGGACATCGCCTTCCGAAGCTTCCGCTGGTTCAAGCATTTGTATCGAGAGATGAGAGAGAGCAGAGTGACTTGTAAAATGAGAGAAAAGTGAGCATGAGAGAATTTGTAATTTGGCCTTGCGCCCACAAATGTAATCTTATATTCAATATCAATAAAGAGCTTCTTTTGAATGACTTGTGTTCATGTGTTCTTGTTCTAATTTCCGCTGCATGTTTCAATTTATCTGCTTGGAACTTCTGTGCGACGACCCCGTCGCCGCCGATGTAATCGGCTGTTATGAAACTGCCTTGCACGAGCGCAATCTAGGCTCGTGCGGCATCACGCCTTAGCGAGGACGATCGCTCCTTCGGGAGCGGGACGTGACATAATGGTATCAGAGCACGGCTTTACGTCCTTGGACTTCTAGTCGAATTTCTCAGTTTTAAAAGCTCATCGTTGGAAAATAAGTGTGTGCTCTTTCTCAAATGTCCCTCGACATGTCCATATAATAAGTCTAAATACTTTCGAAAGCTCGTTCAAGCGTTCCATCGAACGCATCGATAGGCGACGGCCTCTGTGCCGAACGATGTTACACATGACTCGATAGGAAACACATGCTAAGTTAACATGTCGCATGCGTGTCCAACTAGTCCTACGTCGACATTAGCAAGTGATTGTGCAAACTTGAATATAGTCTGCACTGGATGATTATGCGGCACAACTTAGTCCGCGTATCGCGCCCCTAGACTTATGGTACAAACGAGTTGTGAGCGATATTGAGTATCGCTCGGTCGGGAACGAAAATACACTTAGAGTGTCTATCGATAGGGATGCTATCGAGTTAACGCTTAGGCGTACACGGAAGATTGACTTGGATTTCGAAGAATAGTGCGAACGACTTAGTCCGTCGATGCGACGTGAGCGATTACGCTAGAGATTCGTCGAACAAATCTGAAGGACGAGTTAGCGAGTAATACGAATGTGATTGTGGTTTAGATCAGGATGGCTCGAATCCGAGTGGTGTATGGACGTTATAGAAATTGTTCGAGCGAGACTAAAGGATTTACGGATAGAACGAGTATGTCGACACGCGATGGTATCACGCAAAGCCTTGGAATGTATCACGCTTAGTTGGTCGCGACTTCGTGTGTCCCGAACGAGATATCATTTGGACAACTTGTGAATGGGCAACGCGAGTTAGAAAATAATCCGGAACGATGAATAAAAAGGATTGGTCTTGATCGAGGAAACTTAGAGGATCGCGCGTACGATTTCGGATCGAGTCGAATGAAATTGTGACTTGCGTTTGGACAACGATCTTGAAACTAGCTTGAGGAATGGCGATCGAACTTGATCTTGAATATCGAAAAGATTGTGGAATATCCATTCGGACAATAGCATCAGTCGTACGACTCGAAATTGGTTGCAAGGGAAGATCGCCGGGTTACGCATATCATCGATGGTATTGAGGCGTATCAAAGATCGATATGCGATAACTCGGGGGTACTCTGACTCGGCGAATGACGATCGTGCAAATGTCATTGATCCGATGGATGCTATACTCGGGATATTGAAATGTGTCGAGGAAAAGATAGATTGAAATGTGTCGAGGAAAAGATAGACTTGGCTCGAGGATTTTCTAGTTGAACGAATGACGATCGGACTATCGAACTTGGCTTGGATGAAAAATAGAATGTTTGGATTTGCTTCGTCGATAACCACAATGTTGACGTTCTTGTCTTATGCAAGCGCTACTCCAGCCTCGCACATGCGTCACGCCGATTAGGGCGATCACTCCGCGTGAGTGCTGGTATGGTGATTCATACAGCGGGGGTGGTCGAACTTGCACGGCACGACAATTTGATGCCTCGGCTTGTGGTTTGACGCGAAGGTAGACTTGAGAATGACTTGGTGTACTTGACGATTAAACTTGAGGATTGAGTAGGTCCAATCCGCGTATCGAAAATAAAATAATCTAGACTCAAATAAGAGTTACGCCCCGATGAGAATGATTATTCTGCGGGAGCGTTGCATGGTGATTCATGAACCACCGGGAATAATCGGACTCGCGTGAGATTGGAACACAACATACTGTCGAGCTAGACGACCTCGTAATCGAATACATGAATTAGTTAGAATTGGTGAAATGAATGGATTCTGCACAACGAATGTCTCGATGCGAATTAGGTGATCGTGCTCGATGTTTAGAAATCTGAGTGACGTGAGCTGGATAGAAAACCCCGTACTGTCGACTTTGGTTTGACCCTAGGATTCGGGTCAGTGTTGGCATTATTGTTGGGGAACTATGATTCCAATCCTGAAGTTGACTTAGCCTCGAGAAATTGGCCTAGCGGTTAGGCGAGACGCCCTGTTTCAAGTGTTAGCAATCGAAAGATTGATCTTGAAGATTGGCATGGATTGAAAGAGTGAATCAAGAATAGGAAACCCTGCTCACGAGACTCGGCTAACATGTAAATATTTCAGGGACGCTTGAGTATGTGCACGATGTGACTCGAGTGAGAATGACGGATTCTCTATCATACGATTTGGTTGAATGCATGTATTTTAGGGACGTCTGGAATGCGTGCACGATCCAACCAAGTGATACGTTGAATTGAAATTAGACTTGGAGAATGGAAGAGTGTCGAGAACTTGAAATCTTGCTAAAGGAAAATTCGATAATAGTGCGAGCGTGGCTCAGAATCGAGGAAACGCGTAGGCAGAGTGTATACGATAAGTTCTGGCGTGCCCCGCATGACCGTTATAGTTCCGTGTCTAGGAACGATTAAGTCTGGGCCATAGAAATGGTAGGATGGCTTGCCTTCAGGAAAGTTTCGAGGACGAGACTTGTTCTGAGTGGTGTATGATGTAGTGCCCCGTCCTGTAAAGTCAATCGGAGGAATCGAAACGCCGACGGCGTTCGGACTTAGCCTTGCAACGGCTACTCGGAGACATCGCTCGGTCAAGGCGACCGCTCGCTCAGGTGGGGTAGTTTCGGTGAACTTGCCTCATCTTTGCCTTCACATAATAAAATGTATGTTTTCAACTTGGACAATAGGTTTGATAATAAAAGAGACGAATCCACATAGCTAAGAGAATAATCTCGACGGCTCAAAATGAGTTAGAACATGGAAAACGTCCCACGGTCGGCCTAGAGTTGGTGCACGGCGTGCTTTGAAAATGACACTCGGTCCTTCGTCCCGTGGCTTGGGAGAAGGAAAGTTGGTCTTCCACACAAAAGCTAAGAATTAGCCTAAGTCATAGGCGTCGCCCGCGTAAATGCTCGATAAAGCATACACGCTTCCGTAATGTAAGGCTTGGAATAGCCTTTGCTCGTCCCTCGGGTTAAGTTGTAGGCTTGAGTAAGTTAGACAAAGTTATGCCGGTCGACCTAAGTCATTCCAAGTGATGTCCCGCTCATTCTGCGGTTGTCAAGTTAAATAGTCCCACGATCCCAAGGCCTGTCATATAAAGTATGACTTGGGCGATAGCGTCGCATAGAACGTAAGTCGGTTTGAGGTACGATGTTTGGACTTAGTGTCAAGGCATGAACCACGGTCGACTTAATGAGTTTTGGAGAAAGGACTATCGAATAGGCATTCCTAAGTTGAATGAAATGAAAACGGTAACATGGAAAGAATGCTCGCGACCGTGGGTCGTCGAGGGGTCTCAAATGATGAAGTCTGGAATGTGGAACTCAAAAGATAGTAAAACAATGAAAGTAAAGAATGAAACGGTCCTAAAATAAGGAAGTAGGTCAAGTCTGCATGGTCATTGGACAACTTGTGTACCGATGCACAAGGGTTTTGATTTTGTTCCTCAGACGGTTGCCACGGCCACGGGACCGATCTGGCCTAGAAGGAACCACGGGCCTACGGAACCCTTGGATGGTGTGCGACCTGACCCAAGGGGTGCGTCGTAGGACGGCTATTAGGGGAAATTCGGCGAGATCGTGCCTCGTTTAACGAACGTACCCTAATATCCAATGGAGGTCCAAGATAGCTTGTCGTTCTAGTGACCAAGTTCATATAGATGTCGGCATGATGGCGGCAATCTGCGAGTGTGCCTTTGGATTTAGTCGAGTATTGAGTGCGCTATATCAAGGAGTCGAGTTGAAGGTGTGTACATGTTAAAAACACAATATTGGGCCTAAGATTTGGTTTCAACGTAGGTATCGTGCTTCGGCATGAGTCGTGGCGTCGAGTCTTAAGATGTTGGCATAGAGTTGCACAAGTTTGATTGAGTCGTCGCGGGTTTTAGTCAGGAATTGCCGTAAGGCAAGTTGGTTGAGCTACACTAAGTTCACAAGTCTCGATTGGGTCAGTTGGTGATCAAAGTAGCAAGGGCCGCGAGGCGGCAAAATGGTTAAGTCTTACTGAATTGCGAGGCACGGCCTCAGCAAGGGTTTGTGGCACGGTCACACAGAAATGAAGCCTCATCGCGTAGTTGTGTCTCTGATTTTGGCCGAAAGGCAAGCACGACTTGATAGGTTAACGTTGTTGGCACGAAAAGGGGGTCTAGAGGTAAAGTATGAGTTAACGTTGTGGTACAAGCACGGGATGGTCCTCATACAAAAATATACCAAGGCGTCCGTAGTCTTAAAACTGATCCTAAGGCAAGACTAGAAAGACAATAGAAAGGGATTTAAGCTGTACAAAGTAAATGAACGTGTAGGTTTTGTATGGGTGGGCGAAGAGCTCACTCCACCAGTACAGTTAAGTACTGACACCCACACTGTGGCACAGGTAGAAGCTCGTGGCACGGAGCTCGCTTGGATGCGTCGAGGCACGGAGTTCCTTGGCGATTCGAAGCGTGCGACCGCGTGGAACCGAAGACTTATACAGGACATAATGTATGGACATCGCCTTCCGAAGCTTCCGCTGGTTCAAACATTTGTATCAAGAGATGAGAGAGAGCAGAGTGACTTATAAAATGAGAGAAAAGTGAGCATGAGAGAATTTGTAATTTGGCCTTGTGCCCACAAATGTTATCTTGTATTCAATATCAATAAAGAGCTTCTTTTGAATGACTTGTGTTCATGTGTTCTTGTTCTAATTTCCGCTGCATGTTTTAATTTATCTGCTTGAGACTTCTGTGCGACGACCCCGTCGCCGTAGATGTAATCGGCCGTTATGAAACTGCCTTACACGAGCGCAATCTAGGCTCGTGCGACATCACGCCTTAGCGAGGACAATCGCTCCTATGGGAGCGGGGCGTGACACACAGCACGTTGTTGGGCTACATCTGCCTCTAGTTTTTGTACTCTTTCGTGCAGTTGCTCATTCTCAGCGATAAGCTGAGATTTTTCCTCCAAGACATGCAACACATCTTCATTCTCAGCTGTGTTTATTGCTGGTGCTTGGGCTTCAGTTTGTGGTTCTTTTTCATTACCAGCATTATCTCCGCCTTCTATACGATGCTGCTCTGCTGGGACTTTGCCTTCTTCAACAGTCACTGTAACAAAATCTTTGAATATCAATTCCGATTTCGTCTGAGCCCCTTGATAGTCATGTTTGAGGAATATCGAGATTCTATTCGCATCCCATGTATAGAATCTCGGGTATGCACTTATTGGTTTGCACTTCCTTTCTAACAGTTGACTGTGCTCTGCAAACCAATACAAGAAATATATCGTACAACCTTCAATCTTCATGTACGATATCTCAATATCCCCATCTTCAGTTTTTGTAACAGCCCTCTTTATGCTGTCCATGACGTACGCCAAAATAATACGTGGCCAACAGATGTTTTTTATAACATCTATGCTCTCTACCAGAGCGAAGAACTTGTACGGCAAGTTCGACCCACCCATTCTGGTGAAGAATGCTGTTTGGCACAAGTTGAATACTATTAACTTGGCCAACTCATCAGGTCTTACATTTCTGTCTTCCAACAGCTCTAAGAACCTTTTTCTGACTTCTGCATTTGAGACTTCTGCATGTTTTCCCTTGGAATTTGCCAGCAATCTTTTGAAGTGTTCTTTGCACATGTCGAATGAGTCTGCTAGTGGTGGGGTCTTCTGTTTTTCAGTGATGATTTTTAGATATTTCTCATCAACTTCACTGTCATCCTTCATTGGCAGACCGAAAATGGTTGCCATCTCTTCGGCAGTTGGTCCTACCTTGACACTGTTGCTCAATTGGAAGTATCTAGTGCCATCTTCTTCCAAGTAAGTCCCTATCAGGTTCTCCAGACCTTCTGTGACTTTAGATAGTTCTGCCTTTTTGACCTTGGATTTGTAGAATACATCTACGAAGTTATAGAATCCAATATTCCTCAAGGATTCAATAACTGCATCAGGCAAATGGCCACCCTCTTTCTTCACCGCATCTATAAGAGAGAGTATTGGGGTGAATGTTGTACGGAAAACTCTTTCTTCTTTGTTCCTGACAGTTTTTTTTCTAAAAAAACAACAATTAGGTTTACGTCAACATTCTTCTTTATTTTAACACGGAGAATGACCATTATCCGCTATCCAACCACGGAGAATGATCATTCTCCATGTCAAAATACACGAAGAATGATCATTCTCCGTGTTAGAATCACGGAGAATGGCCATTTCTAGGTCAAAATACAATGATCATTCTTCGTGTTTCTAACACGGAGAATGTCATTCTCCGTGTTAGATAGACGGAGAATGGCCATTTTTAGGTCAAAATACACGGAGAATGTCATTTTCCGTGTATTTTAACACGGAGAATGATCATTCTCCGTGTTAGATGCACAAAGAATGATCATTTCTAGGTCAAAATACACAAAAAATGTTATTCTCCGTGTAAAAATACACGGAGAATGATATTCTCCGTGTATTTTGACACGGAGAATGATCATTCTCCGTGGTTGAATAGCGGAGAATGGTCATTTCTAGGTCAAAATACACAGAAATTGACATTCTCCGTATATTTTAACACGGAGAATAGTCATTTCTAGGTCAAAATACACAGAAAATGTCATTCTTCGTGTATTTTGACACGGAGAATGACATTCTCCGCGTTAGATGCACGGAGAATAGCCATTTCTAGGTCAAAATGCACAGAAAATGTCATTCTTCGTGTATTTTAACACGGAGAATGACATTCTTCGTGTATTTTGACATAGAGAATGACATTCTCCGTGTTAGATGCACGAAGAATGGCCATTTTTAGGTCAAAATACACGGAGAATGTCATTCTCCGTATAAAAATACAGGGAGAATGACATTCTCCGTGTAAATGTACGGAGAATGACATTCTCCATGTATTTTGACACGGAGAATGATCATTCTCCGTGGTTGAATAACGGAGAATGGCCATTTCTAGGTCAAAATACACAGAAATTGACATTCTCCGTGTATTTTAACACGGAGAATAATATTTTTCGTGTTAGAAACACAGAGAATAGTCATTTCTAGGTCAAATACACAGAAAATGTCATTCTCCGTGTATTTTGACACGGAGCATGACATTTTCCGTGTATTTTGACACGGAGAATGGCCATTTCTAGGTCAAAATACACAGAAAATATCATTCTCCGTGTATTTTGACACGGAGAATGACATTCTTCGTGTTAGATGCATGGAGAATGGCCATTTCTAGGTCAAAATACACAGAAAATGTCATTCTTCGTGTAAAAATACATGAAGAATGACATTCTCCGTATAAATATACGGAGAATGACATTCTCTGTGTATTTTGACACGGAGAATGATCATTCTCCATGGTTGAATAGCGGAGAATGGCCATTTCTAGGTCAAAATACACAAAAATTGACATTCTCCGTTTGTATTAACACGGAGAATATCATTCTTCGTGTTAAAATACACGGAGAATAATATTTTCTGTGTATTTTGACCTAGAAATGGCCATTCTCCGTGCATCTAACACGGAGAATGTCATTCTTCGTGTCAAAATACACGGAGAATAACATTTTCTGTATATTTTGACCTAGAAATGGCCATTCTTCGTGCATCTAACACGGAGAATGTTATTCTCCGTGTCAAAATACACGGAGAATGTCATTCTCCGTGTTAAAATACACGGAGAATGATATTTTCTGTATATTTTGACCTAGAATGGCCATTCTCCGTGCAATACACGGAGAATGTTATTCTTCGTGTAAAAATATACGGAGAATGACATTCTCCGTGTATTTTGACACGGAAAATGTTATTCTCCGTGTAAAAATACACGAAAAATAACATTCTTCGTGTCATTCTCCGTGGTTGAATAGCGAAAAATGGCCATTTCTAGGTCAAAATACACAGAAATTGACATTCTCCGTGTGTATTAACATGGAGAATGACATTCTTCGTGTATTTTAACACGGAAAATAACATTCTCCGTGTTAGAAACACAGAAAATAGTTATTTCTAGTTCAAAATACACAGAAAATGACATTCTCCGTGTATTTTTACACGGAGAATGACATTCTCCGTGTTAGATGCACGAAGAATGGCCATTTCTAGGTCAAAATACACAGAAAATATCATTCTCCGTGTATGTTGACACGAAGAATAATATTCTCCGTGTTAGATGCATGGAGAATGGCCATTTCTAGGTCAAAATACACAGAAAATATCATTCTCCGTGTAAAAATATTCGAAGAATGGCCATTTCTAGGTTAAAATACACAGAAATTGACATTCTTCGTGTGTATTAACATGGAGAATGACATTCTCCGTATATTTTAACACGGAGAATAACATTTTCCGTGTTAGAAACACGAAGAATAGTCATTTCTAGGTCAAAATACACAGAAAATGTCATTCTCTGTGTATTTTAACACGGAGAACGATATTTTTCGTGTATTTTGACACGAAGAATGACATTATCCGTGTTAGATGCACGGAGAATGGCTATTTTTAGGTCAAAATACACAGAAAATGTCATTCTCCGTATATTTTAACACGGAGAATAACATTCTCCGTGTTAGATGTACGGAGAATGGCTATTTCTAGGTCAAAATACACAAAAAATATCATTCTCCGTGTAAAAATACACGGAGAAAGATATTCTCCGTGTATTTTGACACGAAGAATGATCATTCTCCGTGGTTGAATAGCGGAGAATTACCATTTCTAGGTCAAAATACACAGAAATTGACATTCTTCGTGTGTATTAACACGGAGAATGACATTCTCCATGTATTTTAACACGGAGAATAGTCATTTCTAGGTCAAAATACACAGAAAATGACATTCTTCGTGTATTTTGACACGAAGAATGACATTCTCCGTGTTAGATACACGAAGAATGGCCATTTCTAGGTCAAAATACACAGAAAATGTCATTCTTCGTGTATTTTAACACGAAGAATGACATTCTCCGTGTATTTTGACACGAAGAATGGCCATTTCTAGGTTAAAATACACGGAGAATGTCATTCTCCGTGTATTTTAATACGGAGAATCCTATTATCCGTGTTAATCTACACGGAGAATGATCATTCTTATTTTTCGTGTCAATATAAACGGAGAATGAACATGACTCAAAGTTTTACCCTTTTTTTTCCCTTCTTCTTGATCTTCTTCTTCTTCTCCTGCTTCTTCTTGTTCTTGTTGTTCTTGTTGTTCTTCTTGTTCTTGTTCTTCTACTTCTTCTTGCACTTCTTTTTCTTTTGTAGCTTTTCGTTTACAAGCAATCCTCTTAACACCCATCCTTTCTTTCTTTTGTTTTTCAACATTGTCACTTCTCGTTCCCGGAATACGTATTCTAAATACATGTACTGCTGGAATATATTTATTTAATATTTATCATGTATTATTCTGTATTTAAATTCCTTTAATTTTATGCTAATTATTTTTCTGTATTTTACTTTCTGTATTTTACTTTCTGCTTTGCTTTGGGTTCGGCCCGAGTTGGTTTATTTTTCGGCCTTGGATGGTTCAACATGAACCCAACTCCCCACCTACCACCACTCCTCCATTTAAAGCCTCATCCCCTTTCTCTCTCTTCATTAGTTTTTCTCATTACTCTTCTTCTTCCTCATAACTCCCCCACCAACCTAAGAGGGCTAGACAAGTACCAACTTGCTTCTTGATGGATTCCCATTTTTGTTGTTCCATTGTCTTCCTCTCAAGATTCTTAGATACTTTAGTACTTAGCATTTTCTATTCCCATTGCTCATTTCATGTAGATCTAAGTTTAATATATTTTCGGAATTTTAGATTTTGATCTAGTAACTTTATTATTTTTCAAGTTTTGATGAGTCCATGTTGTAGGAAATTTGATTCTACCCAATTTTGACTATTGGAAGTCCTGATTTTGACTTATTTTGAGTGATTTATGGTCTTTTTGGTTCATGGATTTTCATGGCCATTAGAGGCTGATTGGAGAAGATGAGCAGTACATGCTGTCCTGGCGCATGCTGTTTGCTGGCAAAAAGCTGTTGTCATGTTGTTTGCTGGCGTATGCTGTTTGATGGCGCATGCTGTCCTGGCGCATGCTATTTTCTGGCACATGCTGTTTTCTGGCGCATGCTGTTTCTGGCGCATGCTGTTTCCTGGTGCATGCTATTTTTTGGCGCATGCTGTTTTCTGGCGCATGCTGTTTCCTGGCGCATGCTGTTTTCTGGCGCATGCTGTTTCTGGCGCATGCTGTTTCCTGGCGCATGTTGTTTCTGGCGCATGCTGTTTCCTGGCGCATGTTGTTTCTGGCGCATGCTGTTTCTGGCACATGCTGTTTCCTGGCACATGCTGTTTTCTGGCGTATGCTGTTTCCTGGCGCATGCTATTTTCTGGCACATGCTGTTTCTGGCGCATGCTATTTTCTGGCATATGCTATTTTCTGGCGCATGCTGTTTTTCGTTGTCGCATGTTGTTGACTGCTGTTGTCCGCGGCCGCATGACACTTCCTGGCCGCATGAGATCCTGACCACATATGCATTCTCAGCCGCATGAACTTCTATAATTTCTCGGCCGCATGAACTCTAGCCCATGATGCCTTTTGACTAATTCTTGTCCCGAATTAACATTGATTGATATTGATTGTGACCTTGACTAATAATTGATCATGCGTTCCTACTTGGAACTAAGAGACTGGCTAGTCGTCTTATTGAATTGAATGAATGAGACACATTCATATGAACTATGAACTATTGCAATCGACTGGCTGATCCCGAATATTGATATATAGATACATGCAGGCTTTAATTTCTTTATCTATTTTACAAAAGCAGCATGTGCACTTTATGGTCAAGGCATGATTATTCTGTGGCTAGTTTTGATTGTTGCATTACGCTATGTAAGACCTACAACCTAACCGCACGGGTATCCTTGTAGAGATGTGCATATCGTACCCCGTACGAAAGTACTCATTCTGAATGACCATGATCCACGGCATAGAATTTCACTCAACATAGAGGCTATTAAGTTAAATAAAATAATGATTGCATGGAGAGAACGGATTCTCGAGTTCTTACATGGCAGCCCTCTTTGGGACTATTAAGTATCCGACAGGCCGGCTGGTTCCCACAGATACTACAAATCTGCCACACGGGCAGGGAGTAGTATCTTCTTATATATTAATTATTGTACATTGTATATTAACGACGGGCGTCCCGCTGGGACTCGTCTAATTCATGATTGGCGCAATTGATTGACTGGGTAGACTAGCCTTGCTTGCACATAGTAAGAACTGAGGAATCATTTATCGCATAATTCCAAGATAACTTGAAACCCATAATAGCAAGCCGTATTAGTTGCATGATCGTTTAAATTGATTTGGTTGTGTACTGTACCTACTCTGTTGACTAACTGAGATGATCAGAGTGTCGAGACATGACGGGCCAACTTCTGTCCTTGTTTGGTTGGGAGGTTGGTTCGAAGTGTCGTGACGTTATGTGAATCCCAGTAGCAAGCAGAGATCTATCATTATATTCTTTTATTTACTGGTTTAAATTCCTCATATCGTGCTTCCTTGCGGTACTTGCTATTAGAGGTCTAACCTCTCTGGTTTTGCATGGCCAGATCTAGAGCCGGTTCCCGAGGACTCAGCTTACTTCCACCTCCAAGATGGTCAATACTAGAAGGATGATCGCAGGAGGACTCGAGTGGGTTCCTTACTTCCCCGCTCGTTTTGTTATTTACTTTATACTTTGCCGTTTGGCACCGACATGTTAGTCGGATTGTCTTGCACTTACTATTGCATAATTGTAACTAAGTCAGGCTGCAGCTGATAAATAATTGTGTATACTTTACTACATCATCTGGCTATATTTTGTAAAGCCAGATCTCAATAACATTTTGACTGAGCGTTTGGGACGCCTTACTGCTTTATCTCACATGTGGCAGGTAACATTCTCGTCGCCTCATATCCCGCAGTAGCATTGTTTGATTCGGGAGCATCACACTCATTTATATCTGCACAATTTGCAACACGGCTAGGAATGGAATTCGAGGCATTGCCAGGGAGGTTAAATATACTCACTGGTAATGGGCTCGTAGGAGTTAGTAGAGTTATTCTAGCATGTAGCATTGTAGTTTGCGGGCATTCCTTACCCGTCCGGTTGATAGAATTTTATGTTGGAAATTTCGACGTTATCTTAGGCATGGACTGGCTGAAAGACAGTCATGCGACAATAGATTGTCGTAGAGGGAGTGTATCTTTTGATATTCCAGGCATGAAGCGGTTCACCTTAGTCAGATCAGTGGCAACTCAACAAGAGCAGGGAGTAGTGACGGCAATGGAAGAAGTTCAAGTTCCGAAGGTAGTTGAAGAGTTTCTGGACGTATTTCCCGAAGAACTTCCAGGTCTACCACCAGTTAGGGATATTGAGTTCAGCATAGAATTGGTACCTGGAACTAAACCGATATCAGATCGAGTTTACAGAATGGCGGATTCAGAACAGGCCAAGGTATATCAGCACATAGAGGAACTGAAGGAAAAAAAGTTCATTCAAGCTAGCATATCACCATGGACAGCACTAGTGGTACTTGTGGGGAAGAATGATGGGTCATCCAGATTGTGCATTGATTACAGGAAGCTTAACGCGGCGACAGTAAAGAACAAGTACCCACTACCCAGGATCGATGACTTGTTTGATCAGTTGAACAAAGCTAGAGTTTTCTCCAAGATAGATCTTCGTTCAAGGTATCATCAAGTAAGGGTTCGGAAGGAGGATATTCCTAAGACAGCATTCAGGTCGAAGTATGGACATTATGAATTCTTGGTAATGCCGTTTGGTTTGACCAATGCTCCAGCAATATTTATGGATTTGATGAACCGCATCTTTATGCCGTACTTAGATCAATTTGTCGTTGTGTTTCTTGACGACATTTTCGTCTACTCTGCTAGTGAGGAGGAACATGAGGACCACCTCCGAAAAGTATTACAGGTTCTGAGAGAGAACCAGTTGTATGCCAAGCTCAGCAAGTGTGAGTTTTGGTCGAACCATATTTCATTTTTGGGGTACATCGTATCAGGAGCTGGAGTAGCAGTGGATCCCAAGAAGGTAGAAACAGTAGAGAGTTGGCCAGTACCCAAGACCGTAGCTGATGTGCAGAGTTTTTTAGGATTGGCGGGATATTACAGGAGATTCGTAGCAGACTTTACAAGACTTTCAGCACCCATGACCCGCTTGACACGAAAGGATGTTCCATTCGTCTGGTCGGCAGAATGTCAGACATCATTTGAGAACTTGAAGCAGAAGTTGATATCAGCACCTATTCTTACATTGCCAGTTGGGCCCAGAGGTTTCACTGTATATTATGATGCGTCAGGTAAAGGACTTGGATGTGTCCTTATGCAACATGGGAAGGTGATAGCATACGCATCTAGGCAACTTCGAGACCACGAGAAGAATTATCCAACTCATGACTTGGAGTTGGCAGCAGTAGAGTTTGCTTTGAAGCTATGGAGGCATTACTTATATGGTGATCGAGTGGACATGTACACAGACCATAAAAGTCTGAAGTACATCTTTACTCAGAAGGAGCTGAACATGAGGCAGAGAAGATGGTTAGAGCTGATCAGGGATTATGACGTGGAGCTTCAGTATCATCCAGGCAAGGCTAATGTAGTAGCAGACGCTCTTAGCAGGAGAGGTAACGTATTTATGTTGACAACACAGAGGCATATCTTAGAAGACCTTCAGGAGATGGGCATCGAAGTTATACTTCCTAGTGATGTAGGAGTTCTAACAAGCCTACAAGTTCAATCCGACTTGGTAGACAGGATCAAGGCAGCTCAGGCACAAGACCCAAGGATTCAGAAGCTTAGGGCAGAATGTGAGTCAGGACTCAGTAAGGAGATGAGAAGTCACGAAGATGGTACACTTAGGTTTGGATCACGTCTATGTGTGCCTAGTGGAGACATCAGACAGGAGGTTATGGCAGAAGCTCACCGTTCTCAGTATTCTATACACCCTGGTGGGACCAAGATGTACCAAGATATCAAACAACACTTCTGGTGGAACGGAATGAAGAGGGAGATAGCTAGATTCATTTTCCGTTGCTTGATATGTCAGCAAGTGAAGGCAGAGCAGCAGAGGCCAGCTGGATTATTGCAACCGCTTCCTATTCCGGAATGGAAATGGGAACATATTACAATGGACTTTATGACCGGTTTACCGAGATCACCAAGTGGTAAAGATGCCATTTGGGTGATAGTAGATCGGCTTACGAAGGTGGCACACTTTCTTCCTTTCAGAGTAGGGCAATCTACAGAAAAATTGGCAGAGTTGTATATGCAACAGATAGTCAGACAGCAAAGAGTCCCTGTTAGTATTGTGTCCGATGGAGATACCCGTTTTATATCACATTTCTGGAAGAGCTTACATCATAGTCTGGGCACCAAGTTAAGATTTAGCACGGCTTACCATCCACAGATGTACGGGCAATCAGAAAGAACAATTCAGACTTTAGAGGATATATTGCGAGCTTGCACTCTGGATTTTGGAAGATCTTGGGAGAGCCACCTGCACTTAGTCGAATTCTCATACAACAACAGTTATCAAGCCAGTATCCAGATGGCGCCATTTGAAGCACTATATGGTAAGAAGTGTAGGTCGCCACTGGCATGGGATGATATCGGAGAGAGAAAGATGTTAGACCCAAAAATGATTGTCCAGACAGTTGAAGTGGTCAATGGAGTTAGAGAGCGACTTCGAGTTACGCAGGATCGACATCGTCATTGGGCGGACCAGCATCGTAGGCCGCTAGAGTTTTTCGTTGGGGACCACGTGTTCTTACGGATCTCACCTACCCACGGGGTCATTAGATTTGGCGTTCGCGGGAAGTTGAGTCCGCGGTACGTGGGCCCGTTTGTCATCCTTGATCGGATAGGCGATGTTGCTTATCGTTTATCCCTTCCACCTTCGTTACGAGAGGTACATGACGTGTTCCATGTATCTCAGTTACGTAGGTATGTATCGGACCCAAGCCATATCCTTGATCATTCTGAGCTGGTTGTTAGTACCAACCTGTCTTACGAGGAACAGCCAGTGTCTATTTTGGACCGAAGAGAGAAGATACTCAAGAACCGAACAATTAGCCTTGTCCGGGTTGCTTGGGGTCATCACTCTTTAGGAGAGTCAATGTGAGAACGTGAGGATGATATCCGATCACGGTATCCGTACCTGTTTGACTCACAAGGTATATCTCTTTCTGTATACCTTGATTGTCTTAACTCCTCATGCTCGTCACCTTATGAGTAGAATTGCTTGGTGTCGTCGATAGTTAAACATAGATATGTTACTTGCTATTGGCATTGTAGAATGATTGCTTACTCAATTGCTTATACTTAGATTAGTTTAGCTCCGATGTTTCTATCATGCTTGGATTTGAAATTCCGAGGACGGAATTTTTCTAAGGAGGGTAGAGATGTCACTTTCCGTTCCCAAAATACGTATTCTAAATACATGTACTGCTGGAATGTATTTATTTAATATTTATCATGTATTGTTCTGTATTTAAATTCCTTTAATTTTATGCTAATTATTTTTCTGTATTTTACTTTCTGTATTTTACTTTCTGCTTTGCTTTGGGTTCGGCCCGAGTTAGTTTATTTTTCGGCCTTGGATGGTTCAACATGAACCCAACTCCCCACCTACCACCACTCCTCCATTTAAAGCCTCATCTCCTTTCTCTCTCTTCATTAGTTTTTCTCATTACTCTTCTTCTTCCTCATAACTCCTCCACCAACCTAAGAGGGCTAGGCAAGTACCAACTTGCTTCTAGGTCAAAATACACAGAAAATGTCATTCTCCGTATAAAAATACACAGAGAATGACATTCTCCGTGTATTTTGACACGGAGAATGATCATTCTCCGTGGTTGAATAGCGTAGAATGGCCATTTCTAGGTCAAAATACACAAAAAATGACATTCTTCGTGTATTTTAACACGGAGAATAACATTCTTTATTCTCCGTGTTAGAAACACGGAGAATAGTCATTTCTAGGTCAAAATACACTGAAAATGTCATTCTCCGTGTATTTTAACACGGAGAATGATATTCTCCGTGTTAGATACACGGAGAATGGTCATTTTTAGGTCAAAATACACAGAAAATTTCATTCTTCATGTATTTTAACACGGAGAATGACATTCTCCGTGTATTTTGACACGGAGAATGGCCATTTCTAGGTTAAAATACACGGAGAATGTCATTCTCCGTGTATTTTAACACGGAGAATCCTATTATCCGTGTTAATCTACACGGAGAATGATCATTCTCATTTTTCGTGTCAATATAAACGGAGAATGAACAGGACTCAAAGTTTTACCTTTTTTTTCCCTTCTTCTTGATCTTCTTCTTCTTCTCCTGCTTCTTCTTGTTCTTGTTGTTCTTCTTATTCTTGTTCTTCTACTTCTTCTTGCACTTCTTTTTCTTTTGTAGCTTTTCGTTTACAAGCAATCCTCTTAACACCCATCATTTCTTTCTTTTGTTTTTCAACATTATCACTTCTCGTTCCCGGAATACGTATTCTAAATACATGTACTGCTGAAATGTATTTATTTAATATTTATCATATATTGTTCTGTATTTAAATTTCTTTAATTTTATGCTAATTATTTTTCTGCATTTTACTTTCTGTATTTTACTTTCTGCTTTGCTTTGGGTTCGGCCCGAGTTGGTTTATTTTCCGGCCTTGGATGGTTCAACATGAACCCAACTCCCCACCTACCACCACTCCTCCATTTAAAGCCTCATCCCCTTTCTCTCTCTTCATTAGTTTTTCTCGTTACTCTTCTTCTTCCTCATAACTCTCCCACCAACCTAAGAGGGCTAGGCAAGTACCAACTTGCTTCTTGATGGATTTCTATTTTTGTTGTTCCATTGTCTTCCTCTCAAGATTCTTAGATACTGTAGTACTTAGCATTTTCTATTCCCATGACTCATTTCATGTAGATCTAAGTTTAATACATTTTTGGAATTTTAGATTTTGATCTAGTAACTTTGTTATTTTTCAAGTTTTGATGGTTCCATGTTGTAGAAAATTTGATTCTACCCAATTTTGACTATTGAAAGTCCTGATTTCGATTTATTTTGAGTGATTTATGGTCTTTTTGGTTCATGGGTTTTCATGGTCATTAGAGGCTGATTGGAGAAGATGAGCAGTACATGCTGTCCTGGCGCATGCTGTTTGCTGGTAAAAAGCTGTTGTCTTGCTGTTTGCGAGCGTATGCTGTTTGCTGGCGCATGCTGTCCTGGCGCATGCTGTTTCCTGGCACATGCTGTTTTCTGGCGCATGCTGTTTCTGGCGCATACTGTTTCCTGGCGCATGCTGTTTTCTGTCGCATGCTGTTTCTGGCGCATGCTGTTTCCTGGCGCATGCTGTTTTCTGGCGCATGCTGTTTCTGGCGCATGCTGTTTCCTGGCGCATGCTGTTTCTAGCGCATGCTGTTTCTGGCACATGCTGTTTCCTGGCACATACTATTTTCTGGAGCATGCTGTTTCCTGGCGCATGCTGTTTCCTGGCACATGCTGTTTCTGGCACATGTTGTTTCCTGGCACATGCTGTTTCCTGGCGCATGCTATTTTTTGTGGTCGCATGTTGTTGACTGCTGTTGTCCGCGGTCGCATGACACTTCCTGGCCGCATGAGATCCTGACCACATGTGCATTCTCAGTCGCATGAACTTCTATAATTTCTCGGCCGCATGAACTCTAGCCCATGATGCCTTTTGACTAATTCTTGTCCCGAATTAATATTGATTGTGACCTTGACTAATAATTGATCATGCGTTCCTAGTTGGAACTAAGAGACTGGCTAGTCGTCTTATTGAATTGAATGAATGAGACACGTTCATATGAACTATGAACTATTGCAATCGACTGGCTGATCCCGAATATTGACATATAGATACATGCAGGCTTTAATTTCTTTATCTATTTTACAAAAGCAGCATGTGCACTTTATGGTCAAGACATGATTATTCTGTGGCTAGTTTTGATTGTTGCATTACGCTATGTAAGACCTACAACCTAACCGTACGGGTATCGTTGTAGAGATGTGCATATCGTACCCCGTACGAAAGTACTCATTCTGAATGACCATGATCCACGACATGAGATTTCACTCAACATAGAGACTATTAAGTTAAATAAAATAATGATTGCATGGAGAGAACGGATTCCCGAGTTCTTACATGGCAGCCCTCTTTGGGACTATTAAGTGCCCGACAGGCCGGCTGGTTTCCACAGATACTACAAATCTGCCACACGGGCAGGGAGTGGTATCTGGTTATATATTTATTATTGTACATTGTATATTAACGACGGGCGTCCCGCTGGGACTCGTCTAATTCATGATTGGCACAATTGATTGACTGGGTAGACTAGCCTTGCTTGCACATAGTAAGAACTGAGGAATCTTTTATCGCATAATTCCAAGATAACTTGGAACCCACAATAGAAAGCCGTAGTAGTTGCATGGCCGTTTAAATTGATTTGGTTGTGTACTGTACCTACTCTATTGACTAACTGAGATGATCAGAGTGTCGAGACATGACGGGCCAACTTCTGTCCTTGTTTGGTTGGGAGGTTGGTTCGAAGTGTCGTGACGTTATGTGAATCCCAGTAGCAAGCAGAGATCTATCATTATATTCTTTTATTTACTGGTTTAAATTCCTCATATCGTGCTTCCTTGTGGTACTTGCTATTAGAGGTCTAACCTCTCTGGTTTTGCATGGCCAGATCTAGAGCCGGTTCTCGAGGACTCAGCTTACTTCCACCTCCAAGATGGTCAATACTAGAGGGATGATCGCAGGAGGACTCGAGTGGGTTCCTTACTTCCCCGCTCATTTTGTTATTTACTTTATACTTTACCGTTTGGCACCGACATGTTAGTCGGATTGTCTTGCACTTACTATTGCATAATTGTAACTAAGTCAGGCTGCAGCTGATAAACAATTGTGTATACTTTACTACATCATCTGGCTATGTTTTGTAAAGCCAGATCTCAAAAACATTTTGACTGAGCGTTTGGGACGCCTTACTGCTTTATCTCACATGTTCTCTATTACTGTTTCTTGCTTGAAGGATTGAGACAATAGATGTGAAGTGACCATAGTATGACTTTCATGTAGTATGCACCCCCTCGTCTTATTAGACAGCATTGATCGTATTATACGGTATTTCTCTACCCGTAATACGTAGCTGGCTGAGTCATTCTCCCGCTCTCCAATATTCTGGTTCTGGGGCGTGACAAACATCTACTTCTCCGTCTTTTCTAACTCAGTCTACATCGATTGATGATGATTGCGACATTGTGTGAAACTTGCGAATGGAGATTCGCTGGCGATTTTTTGTAGGGTTTTTCTAAGATTTTTGGAGGAGATGGCCTAAAATCGAAAGCGAACAGAGTATGGAAGAGGAGGGAGTGATCGAAACATTTTTTTTTGAAGAGTTGCTGGGTTTGTGGATATTCTTAATAAATTAGAAGGACAAAAAGGTCATGCCGTCCCCTTTTATATATTTTTTAGATAATGCTGGGCACGCGATGAAAGTTTCTTTTGCGGTGGGTTTTTCATAAAACTTTTTAAATTTTTGGGCATTTCATAAATTTTCCCAAAAATAAATTAGGAGAAAATCATTAGGTGCACTCAAGTATAATCAAGGTTAAAGGATTAAAGCTTTTTTGTGTTTAGAGTAACAATAACATACTACAATTTGTAATTTTGATCGACTTTGTGGAGTTTGGAGCCCTTTTTTTTTGGTTTGTGCAGAGTTTACTTTAGAGTTCTAGTTATTGAAGGCACAAGTAGAATTAGGTACTCCTACAACTATCGATTTATTAGACACGATTTCTTGGTACTAAATAGTGGTACATTAATGATCATACACAATTTCACGGTGTTCCATAATTCGACTATTTATCATCCAAATACTAAAATCTTTCGGTAAACTATAAAACTCTCAAAACTTGTATCATATTTATTGGTTTTTTCTAAGGGCACCACCCTTTTTGCTAGGGGCTAGCCCAAAATAGTTCAAGAATATTACAAGTTTGCCATCAAAATTTTTTGCTAGGGGCTAGCCCAAGCAAACCTATAAATACCAATTTTTCTTTTCATTTTCTCTCTCCTTCTTCTCTTTTCTTTTCTCCCTCAACTATTTTCTTCTCTCCTTCTCTTAGGTCAAAGAATTAAAACCCTAATTCTTTTCTTTTCTCCCTACATTTTTGGCAAATTGTTCTCTCCCTCAACTCTAGGTCATTGACTTCTCCAATTTTTTGGTAAGTCATCGAACTAAAATATGTTTCATGTTTTAAACAAGAATTTTACATATAAAAGTTGAATTATGTGTTAAATGTAGAAAAATATTGAACATGGATCAACCGGGATCATCAAACGTTCCTTCCACGTCCAAAGAACACGTTTCCGCAACGTCCGAAGACAACTTTGATGCATCGAAAGCCCTCTTGGTAACTACATTTGAACTTGTCATTGGATTAAAATTCGTGTTGTGACACAGAGGACTGCCAACACTTTGGCAGTCCAGATCATAGACTAGGACTGCCAGAGTGGTGGCAGTCCTTCACAGAAGAAGGACTGCCAGGACCCTGGCAGTCCTACAAATATGTAGGACTGTCAGGGTCTTGGCAGTCCTTCTTCTGTGAAGGACTGCCACCACTCTGGAGTCCTAGTCTATGATACCTGAATGCAGAGTTTTAGTCAGTAAAGGTGTTTGAAATTTATGAACACCAATTGCTGTACAAAAGACGGTCTTGCTATTAACACAATTTGCTATTTATGGACACCAATCTTATTCACGGTCCTAATCTATGAAACCTATTTGCTTTAGGATGTTGTCTAATTGTACTAACCTTTAAGTTTTATTGTAGGACTTGAGATCTTCCGATTTTGCTGTACCGGCTCCAATTGCAGTCAATGTAGCCCATTTATTCTCGACCGATCTATGTTTTGAATCAAGCGAGGGTGCGGTACATTGGTGTCGAGAAGTCGGACGGGAAAACAACATTGTTCTAGTGATATCCAGATCGGTCCGAAATCGACCGGGACGACAAACTATGGTGGTGGGCTGTGAAAGAGGTGGTGTGTTCAGAACGCACAAGAAAAACACAGTTATCCAAAGTAAAGTTCCAAGAAGAAATGTTGGAACGAGAAAATGTGGTTGTCCATTCACGATACATATTAGAAACGAAGAAGAAGGAAAATGGACAGTAGAAGTAAAGAATGGAACCCACAACCATGAGATTGCCGAGACACTATTGGGTCATCCGTATGTCGGACGGTTGAACAATACGGAGAAGAAGATAGTCGAAGACTTGTCCACCTCCGGAGTTGCACCGAGACAAATATATTCCGTCATACGACATGAAGATGAGAAGAACATGTCTACAATGAAGTCAATATACAACGCCCTAGCTTCTTCAAACGCTGTCCGGACGAAATCAAGAATGGCGATGCAAGAAGTGCTCAAGTTGCTTGCCGATAATCATTATGTTGAGTTCCATAGAAGACATCCCCAGAGTAATGAAGTATTATCAATCTTTTTGGCTCATCCTGATTGCACAAATTTGGCCAGGTCTTTTGCCGACATGTTAGTCCTTGATTGCACGTACAAGACAAATAAGTTTAAGATGCCTCTCTTTCATGTTGTCGGGTTCACCTCTACTTGGAAAACATTTCCAGTGGCATTTTGCTTCATGAAGAGTGAGAAACTTGAAGACTACACATGGGCGTTGGAGAAACTGAAAATACTTTACACTGGTCATACAGAGCCGTCAGTATTTGTTACCGACAGAGAGTATGCCCTAATTAATGATATTCGCATTATTTTTCCTCAAGCGGATACATTGCTATGCACTTGGCATGTCAATCGTAATATTCAAGCCCAATGTAAGTTGAAGTTTCGGAAGGAGGATGGTAAAATCGACATGCAGATTTTTGACGAATTCTACAATGATTGGAATTGTGTGTGGCGAGCATCTACGATTGCCAGTTACGACGCCGCATGGTACTTGTTCAAGCAAAAGTAGAAGACGAGGGAGCCGGCATATATTTCTTACATCAAAGATACATGGCTTGAACCGCACAAAGAACAATTCGTCTTAGCATGGTCGAATGTGGTGAAGCATTACGGCACGACAACTACCAACCGTGTCGAAGGAGCACACTCTTTATTGAAGAGGCACCTAAAATCATCTCTTGGCAACTTCGTCTCTGTTTGGCAAGCTATATATTTATCAGTAGACCGGACGGTGAATAAAATTAAGGCATCATTTGAGATGAGTTTGAATATAGTCAAGCATGAGCATAGAAAGGAAGTACTCTTAGATGCTTTAATGCGCGTGGTATCTCACAAGGCGTTGGTCTTAATAGCTGATGAGATTGAAAGGTCAAAGTTTGTCGGGCTTGACCCCGAGGTTTGCGGGTGTGTATATCGACATACACTGGGCCTCCCTTGTGCATATCAGATTAATGAATATCGCCGTGAATCCATTCCTATTCCAGTAGATGCTGTCGATCAACGTTGGAGGCAGTTGTCTATGATGCCCCTGGTGAAGACGGACGATGATTTCTTCTCTTTGCCACAAGTGAAACTTCTTCACGCAAGGTGGTGTGCCTTAGTAGGAGCGGAACGGATGTCCATTGAGCTTAAAATCTAAGAAATTGCATGTCCGATGACTACTAGAATGCATGAGCCGTCCGTTATTTCCAATCCTAAAGGCAGGCCTTAAACAAGATTGACTAGTTCACAGAAGAGAAGGCTGGAGTCGACTAAGAGAGATCTATCGTCCTTTGAGCATGTTGAACGAAGCTTACAGCAACCTTCGCCTGTACGGAAGGGCAAGCTTGTCGTTCGCCGAAAAATGGAGAAAATGGACTTCCCAAGAAAAGATACAGTTGCAAGCCAAACAACGAGTTTGTATATTGACAAATTTCAACCTGCGCTTCGAAGTTACATTTGGTCTATTGTCGATGTCCCCGGTGATGGCCATTGCGGATTTCATGCCCTTGCAAGGCATCTTGGTTATGATGACAAAGATGGATGGAGACGGGTGAGGCAGGAGCTGTACGAGGAGTTAGAGACTCGTCTTCCATTCTACTCCTGCATCCTAAGCGAAGAAACGGTTGCAAGTTTGTTGTTAAGTATCCCTTGCACCGACAGTGTTACCGGGACAGACTACTACATGTCAGTCCCGTCTGCCGGCTATTTATTTGCTAATAGGTACATGATACCTGTTGTACTTATATCGCCGGATATTAACAATATATTCTTTCCGATGTGCGCTCCTCCGACGGACCACGGAGTGTCTAACCTATGTACTATAGGTCTGATCGGGGATCACTTCGTTATACTAAAGATGATCGCTCATTCTCTGATTCCTCCACCTTCAACAGTTTGGTACCAAAGAGCACCGGTCGAAGCCATCGCTTGGACCACACCTTTCGTTGACCAGATCAACCATTGTAAGAAGTTGTTGAAGATTGAGGAGCCAAGAGACTTACATGCTGACCACTACGACGTCGAAATCGACTAAGTATAGATATATTTACAGTCTGACATTTTGTATATGGAGGACCACTTTTGTATACAGTGAAATATGAAGTCCAGTAATATATATGGAGTAAATTTTGAGTTATATGTGTTTGATTTTGCCTACCTATGTTATATGTGCCTACCTGTGTTATATGTGCCTACCTGTGTACTATATGTGCCTACCTGTGTTATATGTGTTTACCTGTGCCTACCTGTGTTATATGTGCCTACCTGTGTTATATGTACCTACCTGTGTGTTATCTGTGTTATATGAGTGTTCACTGTCACATCGTTTCAGTTTGAGAAACTCTGTCACAGAGTATCAGTATCAGGACTGCCACACCCATGGCAGTCCTACACTGAAGTAGGACTGCCAGGGTGATGGCAGTCCTACCTAAAACTTGATGTTAGTTAGGACTGCAAGCACCCTGGCAGTCCTAGTTCTGTGTAGGACTGCCATGGGTGTGGCAGTCCTAACTGTAATACTCTGTGATGATTTTTATGTGTGAATCAAATCATCACAGAGATTCATAGTTAGGACTGCCACACCCATGGCAGTCCTACACTGAAGTAGGACTGCCACACCCATGGCAGTCCTACACTGAAGTAGGACTGCCAGGGTCCTGGCAGTCCTACTTCAGTGTAGGACTGCCATGGGTGTGGCAGTCCTAACTATGAATCTCTGTGTGATGATTTGATTGTGTGAATCAAATTGCCACAGAGTTAAGATTCATCACAAAAAAACAATTTATCACAAGTCCTGATACAGATACTCTGTACATTAAAAAGAACAATTTATCGCAAGTACATAAACAACAATAACTCTTCACAACTTAAGATTCATCATAAAAACTCAATAATCCAACTACAATAAAATCATCACAACTACAATAATTTATCACAACTACTTAGTCCCGAACATTCCACATCCAAATTAAGTTTCAAACAAGCAAAATATCCGCAATAATTCATCAAATGTACGTAACTATTCCACATCCAACTTAAGTTTGAAACATGGAAAATATCAAAATCCATCTACATATCATGCCAGGCCTTTGAACGAGACTCCCTATTGTTCATGAATGGGAAGTCGACCACGTCGTCGATGCGATCAAGCTCGTTGGCGACCGCGACACAAGTCTCACTTTGGCAACCTCTCCGGAGTGTCTGCGCCAATTCCTTCACCCTTTGAGACTGAAAATGAAAGTATAAATAAATTAAGTCTACAAACATGGAAATCTCAGTCTTATTACAAATACGGAACTCACCATTCTCACCAACCCAGCATACAAGAATAGCTCCAACTGCTCCGACGGCCACGGGACCCGGGTTGGTAGGGTTCGACAACTTAGGATGTCCGACCCCCAGGAAGTACTGCATGTAGTCCTCGCTGCAGTCGGCCATCTCGGTGACCGATCATCTTTCAGATTCCCGAAGTACATGTCGTTGCCACTCCGAGTAAAAGTCGGTCACCCAGTCGAATTTTGCATGTTTGTAACTTAAAGGTTGGGTTCCGCACGGAGGCTCCAACAGCCGTAGTGTGCGCTTCGGCACAGTTTGCACGAAGCCAAACTGACGAAGTACTCTATCGGGCATATACGGCTCCGTGATTTCATAGCATGTGATCATGCCATGAAATAAAGAAACTGGTTGGACCTCACGATTCAGCTCACGTAAATCCCGGTATGGATTCCAAAAAATCTGTAGGAAAACAGTTAACAACAAAACAAAATCAACATAAAAAAGTTAGTCAAAAATTAGTACCTCTTCTGGCACCAAACTGTCTAATACTTCACGAATGGAAGCCAGTGTTTGCCAATTTTTGGTTTCCAGCTGGGATGGCCTCCATCGACACACTCTAGGAAGGTGTTCAAGATACTCTGGGTTTTCGTCAGCCCGTCTAAGCATCGGAAAGTGCTCGTATATCCATGCCTATTCAATTTATAAATGAATAGTAAAAATTAAAACAACAAATTTAAGTATACAATATTAAATTGTTAGAAGTTTTCTTACATGTAGCAGAGTCTGACAGCCGGCCATTGTCTTAGTCCCGACACGGGATGCGATGCCGAGCTCGCGGTAAAGATTGGCCAGGATACCGCTTCCCCAGGATATATCGATGAAGTCATCCACTTCAGATAAGTTTAGCATGTACCGAGCATGTATCGACGTTCCGGACTTGTCCGGAATGCCGACCGTTCCTAGGACGAACAACATATACGCACGAGCCACCGCGTCGACCGTATCATCGTCATCGTCATCCACCTCCATATCCATGAACTGGTCCACCAGAAATGATAGAGGAATTCTGTACGACTTCTTGAAGCCTGGTAGAGTTGTAAAACTCGTAGCCGGAACTCCAAGATGAGTTGAGACGAACTTGACGATCTTCTCGTACCATTTTACGGATTTCTCATTCGTGTAATGTTCTTTGGTCATTACGTGCCCGGTTACTGGCAGCTCCAATATCTGGTAGACGTCGTCAAGTGTAATGGTCATCTCCCCTGTTGGAAGATAAAATGTGTTGGTCTCCGGGTGCCATCTCTCCACAAAGGCGGATATGAGGGCACTATCCATTATCCGGTAGGCGTTTTGTGCCAAATTGTGCAAGCCGCTCGGTATGATTTTGCTCCGGACGGCCTCCGATAAGCTTGCAAACTGCCAGGACACGGTTTTCTACCCGTGACTCACAGCCCTAAGGATACGATATGTCCTCTGTATATCGAACAACAAAAAACATATCAATTATGAAATACATATATATATGTAACACCCAGTTTTCTAAAATTGGGATATTTTTGAAAATTTATTATTTTTATTATTTATTAATGGTATTTTAGTCATGATATAATTTTTGGTGATTTTTAGTTATTTAAAACTATTATCTAAGTCACGACTTATGACTTTATGACTTTACTAGTATAACCCTAGTGTAAACCCTAGAGATTTCATAACCTAGAGACTAACCATGATCATGTGAGCCTAGACATAGGTTTAGAATATCAAGTTAGGGCTTTTTAGCCTAAAGGGTATTTTGGTAATTTTCTAGGATTTATTTGGAATTATTGGATTTATGTGTTTTTATTATTATTTAATTATTGATTAGTGTCATGTTAGTCCCTAACCTAGTTTAGCACTAATCTAGAGGTTAGCTACTAATCTAGAGGCTTGAGGATAGATATTAGTCTTTGATTAAAGTAGGATAAATATCTAGATATTTATACATGTGATATTTTGCTTGAATCACTCAAAATATCAACCCTTTGGCATGAAAGTCTTTGCCTTCACCTTGAAGGAAAGCCTAGGACACCCCCCTTGCCATGGCCTGCCATGGGGTACCCCCTAGCCCTACACCATCCTATATAACCCATTGTATTCATTCATGATTATTTTTACATGAATTTTAATCCTACAAAATTCCATTTTCTTCAAACCTCCACAACTTGATCATTTTTGATCCAAATCACCTCTAGTCTTTTGCATTGGGACCCTACAACATCAAGGGTGCTAAGGGAGGCTAGCAATCCAGAATTTATGAGCTTTGGGCATCACCAAGTGGAAGGAAACACACCCCCTCTTTATTGATTTTCTATTGGAATTGCACAAATAGGTAAATGCCCTCAAACCTAGTTAATACTCTATTTTTTCTTCATAAATGCATGCATATAGGTCTACCCTAACTGTGGGTCAAGTTTGGTGAAATTTAGGGTTGGTTTGGTGTCCGTATCGGACACGTATCCTAGACTATTAACCCTTGTTTGATGAAATGCCACAAAGGATTAAACTTTGTTATAATGTAGAACTAATTACATTTTCTTATAGCCCTAGACTAGTATAATTTATACCTACTTGACTGAACACGACACGGTGTCGTTTTTGTGTCGAAAATCGACACGAACCCACTGCCAGGACACCGCACTGAGGCATACAGCCTCCCCTGCTACTCGACACCTAGTGCGGACACTTAGGACACGTGGACACGTGAAAATTGACACAGAGGAGGGGGCAACCTCTGACATGCCCCCCCTCAAGTTTGAGACACGTTTGTGTCGTATCGAGAACGCACGGACACGTGCACTGGTCGTGCACTATCAGCACACACGCGCGCGGGGGCCAACTTCGCGCGTGTCGTGTCGCGTGGACACGACACTTGGGCACCTCATGGTGACACGAGTGTGTAGCCCATCATGTGGCGAACACATGGACACGAGCACGTGGTGTGTCGTATCCTGTGTCGTGAACACGAGACACTTGACCGCGTGCACGATGCGGTCTGAACACGCGTATCAGTCGTGTTTTTCACGACTGATACGGACTTCGTATCGTGTCCTGGAGCAACGTGGACACGGTGCAGGGTGTTGGACACGTACCCCACCCCTAGGCGCACCTTCGTGCACGAGCACGAGACACGTGTACGTATGTGTCGTGTCCTAGGGTGAGTTGCACACGTGCACGACACTGTGGTTGTGTGTGTGTATCAGTGTTTACCCGTTTCGGGTTTGTGAGTCGTAGACACGTCAAATTGTGTCGTGGTGTCGTGTCAGGCCCCCTAGACACTAGAGAACACTTGGGGTAACACTTACCAACCGTTGGTTGGACACCTTAGTTAGGTTTTGGATACGAAATCGGGTTTACCCTTTTTCGAGTACACAGTCCATTTTCCAGAGTTTGGGATATTTTCCCAGTTTTCAGAAATGAATTTCGATTTGATTTTTGTTATGTTTTATACATGTATTTGTATATTTCAGTGTTGTATACATATGTATATGTATATATGTGTGTGTATGTGAGATTTGAGGGTGTATACATGTGTGTATATGTGTATATACATATATGTATATATATAGGTGTGTGTGTATTGTGTATGTGTGTGGGGGACTGATTTCTGTTTCCAGAAATCTGGAACACCCCCCCTCCTGTCCAGTTCTCTAATTCTCTCTCTCACATCTCTCTCTCTCTATTTCCCTCTCTCTCTATATATATGTTATGTATATATATGTATATATGTTAGCTATCTATATATGTATATATATTATGTATATATGTGGGTACTATATATATTTGGGTATTATATATATATATATATATATATATATATATATGTATTGATATGGTTAGGTATAGTTGAATATATATATATTTTATATATATATATATATATATATATATATATATATATATATATATATATATATATATATATATATATATATATATATATATATATATGTATAGATATGGGTAGAAAAAAAAATGTATAGATATGGGTAGGTTCATATTTTATATAGATATAGATACCTATATAAGGTATCCTAGATACATGGGCCTATGGCCTATGGTTAGTAGGTTTAGACTTGACCAATAGGTCTAGTAGACCTAGTTTAACTAGCAAATTGACCCTTGTTGACCATTGTTGACCAAAGTCAACTATAGGTCAACATTGACCTAGAAATGGCTTGGATGAACATAGAGGGACTAGTTGACTAAAGTTTGACTAAACCCTAACTAGATGATTAGGTTAACCATATGGATTAAGAGGATAGTCCTATGTAGATTAAGATATGTATGGGGTTAAGTGGAATACTTAAAGGTTGTGTCATGGTTTGAGTTAGTCTTATGGAGTATTGACTAGAAGTTGACCATTAGTCAAGATTGACCTGATTACCTTGTTGACTAGTCTTTGTTTGACCCAAAACCTTAGTTAGTCTAAATTTGACCTAGACTTGACCTAGATTGATCATGTTGACTAGTATATTGATCATGTTGACTAGTATTTGACTAGTTTGATTAGAATGTTGACCAAGAGTTGACTTTGACCTAGATTTAACTAACCTTGACTTGTTTGACCTTGTTTGACTTTATTTAACTTAGTTTGATTCCCTGTGACCTAGTATGACTTCCTGTGACCTAGTTTGACTGTTGAGTTGACCAAGAGTTGACTTTTGACCAGATTGACCTAGAATCATGTAGTATGCATTGTATACTCTATTTTTACCATTGTGGATACATTGTGACTTGTGTTGCTCTGATTAGGAGCCATACATCTCTCCTCAGGCAGTATATCCTCTTCAGACATTCAGTTATCAGGCGAGTACATTCTCTGACCGTTTCATACTTGCCAGGATTTATATTCTTGCTCTAGATTACTTTACTTGATGCTGACACGATTGTTATCACGGATTGGTACTATATAGATCTTTTCATGAGATGTTATCCCCCTCGGGAGCATCAGATACAGCATGTTTGTGCTTTTCACGAATCATCATGTATCTCTATGCTTTCATAGATTCACGAATCGCTTGTGACTCATGTACTCTCATGTTCACAGAGCCTCTCATGAATCTCCCATTTATGGGCTTATCACGAATCTTAACATAACTTGAACGGATCCTTGTGTATTGATTGGGGATGGGGGAGTGGAAATAGTCATGTGGATATTATTCCAGTAGCTGTAGTCATGAATCACTCTTAGCTGTAGTCATGAATCTCCTATGCCATTCACATGTCTATATTTTACTCTGACTCACTAGTCACTGCTAGTTCTCTATTATAGTAGATATTTTATTACAGTTATCTCTTTTACTACATGTATCTTCCTTCAGCGTTTTCTGTATTTTACTCTATTGCATGCTTTATATTTCCTATCATACTATGAACTACGTGAGATGTATTGTGCTCGTTCCTGTCCTGACTGGACCTGTTGAAAATATTACAGAGGATGAGGATGAGGCCCTGGTGTCTACCTATTATGGAGCAGGACTAGATGATACTTATGTTGTGGACCCTCAGCAGGATCCACCTGCAGCTGAGGATGTTGCCCCAGTAGTCTAGGCTAGTTTAGCTAGACAGTCTTTTCTATATTATCATTTTGTCTCACATTCTGAGTTGTATTTTGAGATGTTGAGATATATAGACTTTAGACTTATTGTATTATGAGTTGACATTCTGGATGTTATGTATCCTAGACACTTAGACTTATTTCATCTATTCTACTGTCTCTTTGAGTTACCATCTGTCTATCTATCTATCTTTCATTCTTCTACCTAGATGTGATTGAGATTGTATTCTGTTTGTCACCTCCATTCGGAGAGTATAAACTGTACAGGTACCTTATATATTGTTAGATGATTGACCTAGGACAGCGTTCTACCGCCGATACTGCGGCGTAGGCTGGACGTACCCACTTCTCGTGCCCCTATACAGGGTGCGGGTCGTGACAATATATAGTATACTAAACTGGTAGCTTACAAACGTCATGTACATACCGGGTTCTTCCATATTTCATACGCAATATGGTTCTCAAAAGAAACCAACATTGAGCAACCGGGCGGACGGACAGGCGGCTCAGAAGGACCGGCCTCCTCAGAAGGACCGACCTCCTCAGAAGGACCGACCTCCTCAAATGGAGCAGAACCGTCTTGACGTGATAGGAGTCGGGCAATTGGCACGTCGTCGTCGTCGTTGTCGTTGTCGTCGGAAGGAGGCGTAGGAGTAGGAGCTCGTTGCTTCGACCGAGCTTGATGTGCCGGTGGCGATGTCCGAGACCGAGCTTCGGGCGTCGGTACGGTAATTGTTATCGGACGCTCGAGAGGACGTTTCGCACGTTCCTTCCGCTTTGACGCGGTGGGCCGTATTCTTTTGTTAGCGGTCGGTGGACTGCATGACAACATACACTTATTAAGTAATAGAAACAGCATGCACTTACCCAACTCCCATATGTCATAACATTAAGACTGCCAGGCATGTGGCAGTCCTAATGAAAATTAGGACTGCCACAGTCCTAATGAAAATTAGGACTGCCACAGTCCTGGCAGTCCTCTTTCACAAGAGGACTGCCAGGACTGTGGCAGTCCTAATTTTCATTAGGACTGCCACATGCCTGGCAGTCCTACTGTCGTGAACCCGAACTCCCACAACGACATCCTACTTTGTCGTGTTCTAGGGTTAGGGTTTCAACATAAATTTTGGGTTTCTTGTGTTCGAAAATTAGGAAAGAGAACGTGCAAGAGATTATAAACCTATTTTACCAAAACTTTTTCAAGAATTAAACAAATTCTAGGGTTTCGAATATAATGTAAAAAAATCTCGAAGAAATTAGGGAAGAACGTACCTGGATTTCGGTTGCTTTGACTTGCGTGTCATCTCTTCGAGAATCTTCGTGGAGGGATTGAGAAATTAGGGTTTAGGAGAGGAAGAAATTAGGGTTTAGGAGAGGGAGAGGGAGAGAGCTTTTTCTTTTCTTCTTGAGGAGAGAGAGTGAAGAATAGAAATGAGAGTGAAATTTTTGGTTTGGGGGGTTGGGCTGTCCCCTAGCAATATTTCCACATTCATGGGCTGCCCCCAAGTAAGGGCTGCCCCCCAAGCATTTTTGGTTGTGCCCATAGAAAAAACCTATTTATATGTTTCTTCTTTGATATTAGATTAAAGTTTTTTTCAGTTTTCTTCTGTTGCTCAATTTTGACGAAAAATGTTAGTTCAAGTTCCAAAAAAAAAAGATTATTAGGCAATTTTAATAATAATAAAAAATAAAAATACTATTTGGCTCCCAAAATATTTGGGTGATGCCATCTTCCATTATGTGGCATATGATATGGTTGCTGACATGGCAGCTGACATGGCAAAATTTAATATTAAAATTAAAATTAATATTAAATTAACATGATAATTAACATTAAGATTAACCTTAACATTAAAATTAACCTTAACATTAAAATTAACATTAAAATTAACATTAGTATTAAAATTAACATTAACAATAATATTAGTATTAATACTAATATTAACATTAACATTAATATTAGTATTAACATTAACATTAACATTAATATTAATATTAATATTAACATTAAAAAAATGGATAATTAATATTTTGGGTTAAAATTTGTCATGTCAGCTGTTATGTCAGCTGCCATGTCAGATGCCACATAATGGAAGATAGCATCACCCGAATATTTTGGGAGCCAAATAGCATAATTGAAAGAAAAAAAAAATCCTCGAATATAAGTTATTTGATAACCTATAAAGTAATTTTCATAAATAAATAAAAAATATAAAAACCTAGTTCTCTACTTCTCTCTCTACGGTGCTGGCAAGTGGTCAGGGATGTTGGAGTGTGGTCGACAATGGCAAGCGGGTGGAGGCCATTGTTGTTGGGAAGAAAAGAGAGGGTGAGCATTCGGTTTATTCGGTTTAAACCGAACCGAATAACCCAAAATCGAATTGGACCGAAACCGAATAAGCAAAACCGAAACCGAACCGAATTGGCCCAAAACCGAATCAAACCGAACCGAATTAAATCGGTTCGGTTTTCGGTTTATTCGGTTTATTCATTTTTTTTATATTTTTTTTGAGCTTTTTTTTGTTAATATATATAGTAACTAAATATACATAGACATATTTAGTATATACTTATATATATTTAGTATGTACCTATATACATTAATACTTATATGTATAGCGCGCACACACACACACACACACACACACACACACACACACATATATATATATATATATTAATTAATTAAATTTTTTTATTCGGTTTTCGGTTTTGGACCGAAACCCAAAACCGAAACCGAAACCGAATAAGAAAATTTAGTATTTTTAAAACCGAAACCGAACCAAATTTTTTTAAAACCGAACCGAACCTCTTATTCAGTTCGGTTTTCGGTCCAAAACCGAATAATGCTCACCCCTATATGGAGGGACTTCCATGGTGATGGATCGTCGGAGCTGAGGTCAAGAATGTTGGGAGTTGCTTTGATTTGATGATCAATGATCTATGTCATCCGGTACTAACGTTTTATTTTGAAGCAAATTCAAAATGTGATCGTTTATTTACTTGTAAACATGTGGTGGGTTAACTAAAGTGTTTAGCGACATTTTTAGTGGACAATGTTCAAATTCCATAATATATATTGGATCATCAATGATCTATGCCATCCGGTACTAACGTTTTATTTTGAAGCAAATTCAAAATGTGATCATTTATTTACTTGTAAATATGTGGTGGGTTAACTAAAGTGTTTAGCTACATTTTTAGTGGACGATGTTCAAATTCCATAATATATATTTGATCATCAATGATCTACGTGATCCGGTACTAACACTATGTTGTAAAGCAAATTCAAAATGTGTATATTTTAATATTTAAACTACCATTTATTTAATTGTAAACATGTGGTGGGTTAACTCAATTGGTTAGTAAGATGGAAGAGTTTTTTAGTGGACAATATTGTTCAATTTTCACAATATGTATTTGTTTTGTCACCATATTTTTGGAGAAATAAATACCTTTGGATATGGCCCCCAAAATTCAGGTGCGGACATGGACAAAGGGCTTCTCTTTGGTGGGGCACACATTCTCAGTGTTGGAGAAATTCCTTTGGATACAGGCTCCAAAGACTCGGGTGCGGACATGGATGAAGGACGTAAAGTGGTATTTGGATGGTGCACATTTTTTCAACGTTTCAATTTTGCTACACCTAAAGGCTTGTTTTTTTTTTTTTATAACTTTTCTATTAATAGGTAGTTACTGCAAATAATTGTCACATTTAATAGGGACTTACTCCATGCTCTTCTGTGCGTCCACGTCTTTAGTGGACGATTACCACTTTTAAGGCAACGACTCCCCTATTTAAACCACCACCAACACTTCGTATCATGAAGCACTACCAAAATAAGTTGAAGTAGCGACGTTATCAGGGACTACAACATCAAATGTCACTAAATTTTATAAATCGAGCAACTCTAATAAAATGTCCCTGATTGCGACGAATTACGACGCTGATAGGTACTATAGAAATATATGTCGCTACGAGCCGATGCACGTCCCTAAAATTTCTACTAATAGCAATGTTTAGCGACAATGGACTACACGTCGCTAATTTTTTTAACATATGTGATGTTTAGTGACGTCTAATTTGAGACATCGTTAATTATTTAATATTAGTATATCAGAATTCACTTTTCTTCCATTCTTTTAAAATTTTCATCTCCCTCGTAAATTGTCAACTTGTATCATTTTTTATGAGTTTGTGTATCAACCTAGTTGGATCACTTGTATCTTTTTTTTTTTGTTGTATGAGACATTATGGTTGGTTACGGACATTATTGTTGGTTTCTATATCGTACATATTTATCAGCTATGTATTGTAGCATAGTTGTGTTTTTCCTTATATTCTCTATTTATATTATATATTTGTGATATATTCATGTATATGATATATTTTGTGATATATTTTTATATATCAGATTTGCATATATTCTGTGATATATTTCTATTGTATCAAAATACATTGCTACATTTTTTTTATTTTTTTGGGAAATTAGTAACGTTCAGTGATGTAAAAAAAAAGCACCAACATGTACCAGAACGTCGCTATATGTCGCAGAACGTCGCTAATAGTTTGTCATGGAAGATTATGCCATGTCATCAATACACGATGCTAACCTCCTTCTTGTTGCTATTTTGTCGTTGTTCGTGACAAACGACTAAATATAAGTCGCTAAATTGGCAACGCTTATACTCATATGTCGCCCAACGTCGCTAAACCTGAAAAATCTAGCGACGTTGTAGGTGTCGCTAAATACGTCGCAAGTGAGACGTTTGGTGATTCAACGACTAGTTTATGCGACTCATCATAAACGTCGCTAAATGGGTCGCCAAACATTATTAGTGACATTTATTTATACATTAGCGACATTTTTTAGTATCGTTAATTTGACATTGTAGTAGTGTTGGAGGAAAAATTCAGAACTTCATAGAGAAATAAAAGAGAGGAAATTCTCTAGCAGCTAATGCTTTTGCATCAGTGCATTAGCGCCAGTCCGAGAGCCCAATAGCACGTCACTGCTTGTCCACGAAGGGAGGTGACAGCCAGAACTTCATCTTAACTTTATAGTTCCTAGAAGTGGATCGATTGAAACTGAATCTTGCTTTGAGCAACAGTGGTTCTGACCACCCCGATACGTTATTCGAATAATTCGATTAGTGAACATTTTAGCAATTTTCACTCCTAACATCTTTCAGAGCTCTACTCTATATTCAACAACTTTGTTGCTAGCTTTTCAACAGCTTTCTACTGCTATCATTTTACTGGATTACAGTGTTTGCAGTCTCGTTGTACTCCTTTTAGCAATTTTATTCTCACAAAACCTCAAGTTTTTACAAGCGGTCAAGAGATTAGTCGAAAAATTCAGAAATTCTAAAACAAAGAAAGGGGAAGTTGAGGTTGTGGGGGAGGATTTCCTGTAATTTATGCATTTGGATATGTAAATCAACATTGTCCATTGCCAATTTGCCATCAACTACACATTCAAAATCCTTCCCATTCACTATGTACATCAACCATAATTTTACACTATGGAACGCAACGGTCATGTGCAGGCACGATTATGGTCGAAAGCTGCTTGATTATGTCAATAATCATTCATCAAAAGCTGCTTATTAGCACATGGTCAGCGTTGTCAAGTGACAGTTGCTCTTTCTTGTCATCATCTAGGACACAATGGCTTTTTTTCCTTCTACATTTTCTGTGGCCTTCTACGTGACAACAGATGTCATAAACATAATCTTTACAACATTTCCTTGATAGCAAAATACCCAGCATTTCCTTGATGTCCTCTCTTCCAGGCTCTAAATCAGTTCAGGAGATTGCAATGTTGGACTCTCGACTGTAGCTGGAGCAGCACCAAGCTCGAGAAGAGCAAGGCACGTCTCGTCTCTGCACAATCAGAAGAGAGAGATTACAACAGAATTCAACCAATAACCAGAAAATATGATCAGTGGACACAGAAACAGGTGCAACTTTGACTAACAAAATCTAGACACAGACACATGTACACTATCCAAAATAAGTCAGGAACTATGCATCATCTTAAATATACATATTAAAAAGATGGAAAAGCATACTGACACTCATGTTTGCAGTATCGGTCCATTTCTACGAGTATTTGGGCGCTTTCTGGGTTTCTGGTGTTTTTTTTAATCGATCACCTTTGGTCATTTCTTGGCCTCCAACTGATAGGTTCAGATTATTTACTCGAGTAAAATAGCACCTAACTGGAACCTTCGGGTACTAGACTTGTTACCCATTCCCAAAACAATCCACTCTTTAGTGAGTTGGCTGGTGTATAAGATTAAAGAAACCAGTTATACATGGACATGGGACAAAAGTGTCAAGTATCTAGATTCTAGAATCTTCCAGATGCGTATGACAGGGTTAACTTAAATTTTCAATAAAAGAACAAAATGATATCTTGTATATGAAACATGCACCCTATGTTTCTATATATTGCAAAATCAGCAGTTAATTTGCTTAATCTTCATAAGTGGCTTAAACCTTCGTTTAGCAGGATCTGAAATCAGACAAGGTTTTCATTTATTAAATAAAGACATTTGAGTAAAGCAAGTTTGTAGATTTGCATCACACTGTTAAGTTCATAGTAAAGTAACGATATCTCCAGACTGATTGGCGAGAGATAAATTGCTCTATCCTCCTTTGCACCAAATCTGTTCAAAGAACTATCAGTGAGCTAATTATCACCAATACCAGGTATATAAGCAGTGATCTCAAATCCAGAGGTATTTCGATCGGATATCTAAATCCTCGTCACACGGGGTGGGTGAAGACGCCAGATCAACAGAGCCAAAATCAGCAGAGGATCTGAATAGACCGAAATCCTGGGATAGTTCGCCACTTTCTGCTTCCCGGATACTGTGATAGTCTAGGTTTTACGCACGTCTTCTTATGACACCGACATATCCTATCGCCTATTCAAAAATTAGGTGCCACATTGGCTGGGCACTATTAGTTCAGACACAAAGTGTTTGACCTAGGAGTATATGCCAATTCAGATGCTATAATGGAAGAAGAAGAAGATGGCACTGGGAGGAAGAAATTTCTCAATTCAGGATCTTTAGGTTGTTTTATATATGAGTTGTTGTATATGCAACTAGCCAGGTTGCATATTAAGAGACACTGACCTATATGTATACACATAATAGCATATTTATACATATTCTATATTGTATATGGCTCGAACACTACTGAGTGCGACGGGTGCCGTTCGATGACCGGAGAATCCCGGGAGAAGTCGAATCATCAATACGGAGCTTGAATGAGCCAAGAGTATCAGAATGATATACCGGTATACAACTGGCATACCGTTGAATGTACCAAACGTTCCAGCAGTATTTGGCCACATTCTTGGAAACACACAATCTTCCGACAATATTCTGCTGACATACCACTGGTACGCCGGTGTGTCGGGGATGGCTCACTTTCATGTGCAATTCAGATCTAAAGTGATGCTATCGACATTTCAGATTTCTCCTAACTTTAGGGATTGGAGGAGATCATATTTAAGGGTCTCCACATGCCCTAGAAAGTGAACTTAAAGAAAAGGAGGCTAATCTAGTTCTCTAGAGTGGAAGCCATAAGGGAATCTCAAGAGCAAGAAGGAGAACTCATTGAGGAGAGCTTTCGCATTACGGTATTGTGTGTAATCCTTGTAAGGTTTCTTTTTGTTGATTCAATAAAGTTATTTCTTCCCCTTGTCCCATGGAGTAGACTGAGTTTGACCGAACCACGTAATATTACGTGTTTGTGTGTTTGTTCTTGGTTGCTAATATGTGGTTGATTCGTGTCTTGTTATTTCCATCGTCATATGGTTATTTTGTGTGAGCTTCCACGTATTACACAACAATTTTGTATCAAAGCTAAAGGAATTGTAGGGATTTCAAATTTTTGGATCTAGGTCAACGGTAGGCGATGATATTGGTTCAATTCCTATCTTCCTAGAAGGGGATTCTTGAAATCGTTGGGTTCGTTAAGCTCCGAGGAATATTTTCTCTATTTCGGAACCTCAGGTTGATGTATAACAAGATTAATAGCACCAGGTTCGATGTGGATAAGTTGAACGTTAAAGGAAACTTCTTTGTGGCAAAGAAGATTAAGGCGATCCTTGTTTCATTTGCAGCCGATGCATTCTAGAACCTTTTGTGCAACCTAGTTACTATCCTAAACATGCATAAATACAGACATTCTAAAGTATAAAATAAGTATGTAGATATGCTTACATGTGTATATATAGTTCTATCTACGTTGTACATGTATCCTAAGTTTCTAAAAAATGTTTGCATTTGGAGTAGATATCACGCCCGTGTGCGAACATAATTATGTCTCCATGCAACCTACAGTCACACCCAATTGCCAATAGCACTAAGTCTGGGTCAAGAAGGTTCTCTTATTGGAAAGAGATTTTTAATATATCTATTCTACATCACAGTAAGAAGAAAAATAGTTCCCCTCAAACTGCTATAAAACTACTCGAGAAATGAGTGCACACTGGACAATTAAATATATTCCAATAGATCTACGAAGATTTTGACTCAAAAATCCATGTAGCAGAGTATAAAAGAATTGCCATAGTTATCAACTAATTCATAAATTCCATTTTACCTGCCATAGTGAGCAGCCCACTGAAGCGCAGTTCTTCCACATGCATCTCTTAAGTTTGGATTGACACCAGCAGAGACTATGGGTCTTATTGCCCATTGATAACCGAGAGCAGATGCCAAGTGGATTACTCCTAGGCCTTCCTCATCCCAAACGCTAGGCCCTTTGCCTCCTTCATGAACTTTACAAACTAACCACTTGAAAAGCTTTTCCTTCAACATGCTCTGAATTAGTGCTTCTTTAAGGATTCTATTACTTCCCTGCAAAGTCTCGGAAGCCTTTTCGATCTTGCCCCACTCAGATTCGTTGTCAATTAGCATCTCAGACAGGTCTTTCCCCAGGTTGCACTTCAGACAGTAACTGCCAGAACAAGTCAGCCTTTTCCTCTCTATTCCAAGGGATAATACCTTTGCAAAACGTATCTGGTAATATATTTCATCTTGAGCTGAAGTTCTACCAGGCAGGTATTCAAATTCTCTAACCTGGCTACAGGCTAACCTATTGCAACAGGTTATGTAAAATGGCACTCGTCCAGGTGAACGAGCAGGAGCTTGACAGCGAATGGTATGTGGTGACAAAACCTCAGCTGGGACTTCATCTTCGCCAAACATACAACACCACTTACGACTTCTCGGCTCCACAGATAGAAAGTCACCTACAATCAGAACCTGATGAGAAGATCGGTTAGCTCCAGGAAGATGTCATCATAAACTGAAACTAGTGTTCTCAGAGAAACCAGTAGCAGTACATCTAGACAATAGAAATTTAAATGTTTTCTGTGCCTGCCTGTACATTGTCACAAGGATATAACCAGTTCATAAAATACCTTTGATTCGGTTCCAGAATAAGCCCAATCTGGAGAGAAGTCGTGAATATGGAAGAGTTGCTCTTGGGAAAGGGAAGGGCCCAGTGGGCCAATATCCAAGTGTGCATGACTGGAAAGGCTGGAAACTTCTTTCTCCGCACTTTGACTGTCAACAGAATTCCAGTAGGCCCCAGGGACAGAAGGCATGAAGGATTGATCACAATCTTTGCCAATTTCTTTATGCATCCATCTTCCAAAACTGTCAAGTTTGTCCAAATTCCCATGCCCAAGAGACTGGCCACCAGTTTCTAGAGAATTTTTGGGATCATAAGAAACTTCAATTCTATGATGAACTCGACCAATAGTTGCAATGTTCCCTCGAAATCTACTGTCCTTGTGGAAATCAGGCGGCATGCCAAAGTGGTTTGAATCATTCACCGTATGCATACCAGAAGGATTTGTTGAAGTTACTGCATCTTCCACATCTACCTGTGCAATATGAGGAAGATCCTTTAAGCAAACTTATAAAATGACTAACGGAAAAAGTACAGGACTATTCCAACTTGTTCCACTACCACTTATACCTGGGTGTACGAGGAAGATCTTTTATTCAAATTTAAAAAAAAAAATGATGATTTAGTAATGCAGATACTTAATGTACGATTATTAACAAGGAAATGAATTGATTTTAACAATTTACATCTTACAGGGAAATGATTAAATAAACTTGTTAGGATATAAATATTTAACTCTAATCCCTCGTCATAACTCGAGTTTTGGTCCAAGTGGTGGAAGATATCTTTGAAGTTGAAAGAAAAGTTTTATAAGATGGCTATAACATCAGACATGCTTTATGGATCAGAGTACTGAGCAATTAAGAAATGTGTCCATAGAATTAGTGTTGCAGAAAAGAGAAAGCTAAGATTGATGATTGACAATACATTAAAAGTAGGATAAGGAATGAGCGTATTTGTGGAAAGTTAAAGGTGGTTTTCTTATTGTTACACAGGACATGACTCTTAACAGAACTGAACACAAGAAAAAGATTCAAACAACATACCCCAAAAACTTTGGATAAAGGCATTGTTATTGTTGTTGTACCATATTCTTCAACAAGCACATAAATATAGATATGTGTGTGTACTCGTGCACGCGTGTGCAATCAAGCAAAGACATTTGTAGAAAAAATCCAAACTGGTTTCCTTTATTAAATTGGGGTGTCTTGAAGGAAACCAACAATAAATACATACAAAAGCTAATGTTAAAGGCAACATTACAACTTCTTCATACATAAACTAATACCATGCACATCCACTTTGAAAAATTCACAAACCAATCAACATATAGTGCACATGGCCAACATTTTTAGATATAAGGATTTATAAAAAATATACTACAACAACAATAACAACAAATCCTTTATCTTGAATTCATGTAATGGATATTTGAGATAGAAAAATCTATGAAACAAATTGTACCTTAAGCAAGAACTGAAAATGGAATTAGCAAAACGAAAACAGGCACATAGCTAAAAATAAATCCAAGCTTAAGGCGAGTTTTTTTTTACAGGTATCGAAAACTTGAAGGCAGATATAACGATCATTATGGAAAGTAAAACTAGTCACAATCATCTTGAGTAAAATATAATATAATCTCTCGAAACAGTTACAAATAGAAATGAAACTATACCTGAAGTTGTGTCTTTCCATCTCCTGTAAATGATTGAGGGTGTGCATCTGGTAAGAAATATTTTCCTTGGACACCAAAACTAACTCCAACACAACCATTTGAGAGGGTATCTGTCAGGCACAGAAGTGTTCATAAGAAAGTATTTTCATGGCTGTCAAAAATCTTCTCGTTATATCTGAGATTTTCGGGTAACATATGTAAAGAAATATTATAGCTAGCATAAGATCTTCAATTTTAACCACATCAAGAACATCATGAAAAGCATCACATGTTAAAATATAACATTTCCTATGACATTAGACTTGTATTTGATGTATTAATCCCAAAAAGCGTTATATTTAACATCATTAATATCAATAAAACTGATTATATATGATGCAATGAAATGTTATAAACTAACTGCAAGAATAATATAAAAAGCACTACCAGTTGTTTGTGGTGCTCCATACATAGGTTGTTGAGTTGGTGTAATATTTCTCAAAGGTGCTTTATTTTGAGAAATAAAACAACATTGTTGACCCAAGGCTGTTGTATCTATAAAACCACCTCCATGAGGATTAGGAGTACCACTACATTCTGCAGTGTTGTTGTCTATTCGCACTTTTTCAGAGTAGGAAGCACGGGACAGAAAACCAGTAACTGAAGCTCCACAAATGTCATGGCCAGAACCTGCATCTTCAGATTCAGAGTGAGTCTGTCTGTGACAAGCAGAGGTACTAAGGCTCGACATACGAGAAGCTTGATTCATAGTGCATAGAACAAGCGACTGGACTAAAAAGTGCTGGATCCGTTTCTGTCAATTCTGCTCCCCTGGAGAAACAATGGTAAGTGAGCAGTATGATAATTGCTAACACGCTTGTATCCCTCTTCACACTACCAAAAAAGAGTACCTACTATGATACCTCAAAAGAAATTATGAATAATCACTACAAGAACAACAACAACAACAACAACAACAACAACAACAACAACAACAAAGCCTTTATCCCATATTTCGGGGGTAAATAATTAAACTCCCGTATAATCATTGAATGTGTCCCAACTGGCCAAAGACAGACTTCTATATATTATGAGGTTATTTTATATATTGTGCTAATGAACAATTTCTGACTTTCAACCTAGATGCCTTACTGACGTAGTTTTCATTTGGAACTTTGTAAGTGTATTTGCTTTCTACTATATTCCTATATAGGAGGATAGGCAAGCCTAGATAAATCTAAAGATAATGAAAAATAGATATGGCCAACAAAGAGTATACCTGAGATGAAAGCCTATGTAAATCAGAAGAAATCAGAGTCAGAAAAGGCTAAGCGTACGCACAATCTGATATTATGAAAATATGTGGTAACACTGCAAATAAACATCAAAACAGAGAGAAGACTTGGTGGCCAAGATGGTGACCACAAGAAAAAGAAAAAAGAAGAGGAATATAACATTTAAAAGAAACCGGCTTTCACAAAATGCTTAAAGAAAATAACAGGAGAGTATGAATAAACTAAAAAACTGCAAACTTGAAAGGAAAAAGGACAGGAATAGGAGAAAGAGATCCCAATAAGAAACCCATAATCTGCACAAAGATTAAATAAGGAGTTGAAAGATACTCTCTATCTATTACATTATTTTAAATTAATGTTTGATCCAAGGTTCACAAATCAGACTATACCAGGTGTATAGGCCACTTCGAATTCGCAAATGAGAGCTACTGATGTGAAAACAGGGGAGAAACCGTGATCGCCATGTTAGAGATTGTGGAAGTTTGATCTATTCCCTACTGTACATCCACCCCCCAAAAAAATTTGTATAGGTGTCCCTACAGGAAAAAAAATTGTATAGGTGTCCGCACACGAATAGGATGAGTTCGGTCCGTACATTAATTAGTAGAGGTAGTTCGGTAAATATACTTGTCCGTGATCGCACTAATCTGTCATTCTGTTGTTATAAATAGGGCTTCTATCACTTGTAATTGTAATTCTCTCAATATAATATATAACTTCTGTGCAGTCATGGACGTAGGAGAAAATCTCCTAACCATGTTAAATCTTGTGTCCTTTATCATTGGTACCACGTTCCTAAAATGCCCATGGATGACTTGAATCAGAAACTCAGTTATAGTTTCATTGAGTATGAGGGAAAACTTGACCAAAAATTGCTGATACTGTCATGAGTCCAGTAGAAAGGGAAAAAAAGTTGGAAAAATAACAAATCTCAAAGTTGTATCTGATTTTAAGGATTGAAGATTGGAGTAAGGGTATATAATTTATGACATCATTGTGCATGTAGAAGATTGAAAAATGCCATAGAAGTTCATGAATATAGCCGTAAAACTATCTATAATCTTGATGCAAAATTGTAAATGCAAGAGATTGGTAGGTAATTGACCAAGGTAATAGACCGTTACCTGTTAGATTGGGCTGTTAATATACTAAGTAGCTATACCACAAGCCTACCTTATGTTAAATGAACTGGATCCGTTTCAGTTCGAAACTGATCTCGTACCAATTTACTCTTTACATTGTAATTAAATATACAAATACCATTTAAAGGACCATTGCAAGATCAAACATCATGTAAGGATAATCACAGTTCCAAAAAAAAACCTAGAAAGATGTGCTAAAAGAAACAATAAGAGAGTTTCTAGGACTTACAAAATAGAGATTTTAAGAGTCTCTGAGGGTTAATCTGATTCAGATCCTGGGATGAAAATAACTTTAGACTAGGTCCCTTCTCTCTGTCAGAAAAGTATAATAAAATATTTAACCCTCAACCCTCATCAAAAGCTCTAGAATTCTTGTGTACTGGTAAGGACGTTAACATGGTATCATAGCAACCAAGGTTCGATTACTCTGGCAACCGTTTAAGCGAATTTATTACAAATGTTATAAAGCAGGGTGAACCCAACTCTCTGCCCCGATTGGGCCTTCGACCTGTTGGGACATGTCGGAATATATATATATATATATATATATATATATATATATATATATATATATATGTACCCTCGTCCCTCATAAATGCATGTAGTGAAAGGGACTAACATTTCTCAAATAGGGAATAAGGGATATAAGGTGAAGCCACGATTAAGGTAGGTGGGTTTCGCCTTATATTCACCCGTGCACAATCCATGGACCATCCATACCGTCCATCATGATCTCCACTTTTTGATATGCACATGGATTAAAAGGCATGCACTTCGTAGATTTCTAAACATCGATCAAGTAATCCCATTTGTTCTATTGGTTAGTAAACCACAATTTTAGAGTAGAGAGGTCGTAGTGGACGGGTTCGATCATCCAAGGGGTAGCCCATCAAGCGAGTATAAGGTGAGACCACGCATATGCTAGGTGTGGTTTCACCTAATAATAGATAATATATTCTTCTACTTTTGTGGAATATTAATTAATGTGGAAAGTCTTTTGTCTTAGCAAAACAAATTAAGAGCCAATAATGCAACTCGCACAATTTTATTTACAAAATAACCGTTGATTGTTCCTCTGTCCTAAGGAGAGCGAGAACAAGAGTGGGATGTGGAAGGTGCCGTACCCACACCCTATCATTCGTTATCCTTAGATATTCGTATGTTGAATAGCAAATCAAGCATCAAATTATACAAATAATGCATGAAAAAGAATTACATAAAACTTAATGTGCTATTTTAGTATTTACAGTTTTGAGGCTACTAATCTTTCTACAGTTGGACTCTATAGTCTATAAGTTATCCTGTATATGGTTGGTGAATGGACAAAAATTATCTCATGCCACATCATCAATGCAAAAATGTTTCCTAACAATTTCTCTCTACTCTACTCTACTCTATGGTCTCACCCACCATATCTGCAACAAAAGGCCAGGCAACAACAATCCCTGGTGTTGACCTCCCATGTGCAGTTGCTACACTAGGTCCATCCTTCGACCCACTTCTAGATGCTGTCGGAGTAAAGGATCGTCAACAAGGGCGTTCTAGTGCGTTGTAGATTCTTATCCAAGACTTGTATCATTTGATGATACCATGTGAATCGCTAAAAACATGTGAAGTGTATAGCTAACCCAATAACGAAAGTTTCGTAAGGGGACTCGAGCAGGCTACCAATACATTTTTGTTACCACGAGATGTTACCCTGAAATTTTCTTGTCTTTCTCGAATGATAAGGAGAAAAAAAAATAGGGTCAAAAGAAAATGCTATTTTGGAGTTTTATCAACAATTTGCTTGCGTGGGTGGGGATCCAGTATTTTCTGAGTCCTTATGTAAGGAATTATCGATTAGAAGATTTAGCTTGTATGAATCGGTATTGGTTTGATACCGATAATGGCAGTCGTGGGGGTCGATTAGGGCGTGGGCATAAGGGTCTCTATGACACAATCAATAATTCGATTCATTTTCTATTAGGTCTTGCCCTAAAAAAACGTATTCGTAAAAATATTTGGAAGAAAAGGGGATATTTTGCTGCAGTAATATTTATTTCTATGGAAAAGAAATATGAAGGATTGATTCCTTTGTAATACACTTTACATCGAAAAAGTTTTCCAAATTCCGACAAATTTGACTTTATTTTGAATTCAAACTTGTTCGAATTTGAACCTTTCAATTTATATATTGATATTGAGGATATACTTACAAAGTTAGTCTCACTTATTCATTGTTACTAACCCTAGATTTTGCTCCCCGAGCATACGGCGTACAAAAAGCTCGCGCCCTTCTTTATCTCTAAAGACGGGGTGACCTAACCACCCAACAGCTATTCCATCTTCGCACCCCATTCATCTTGGAAGGTCCCAGACTTCTTCCACTCGCTACTTTGAACAATGCTTGTCACTATCCTCCAGCCCTTATATGCTCCCCTTCTCTCTTTCTACTTCACCCCTTATCTTCTCCTCACTTCCTCCTCTCTTCCCTATCCAGAACGTGGATCTCGACAAAGCTGACCAAAGTTAGGAGTGAGGGGGAAAAGAAAAGATGATGGCAAAAGAAAGAAACAATGATTTGGGACATATAGAAGGAATAAAGACGATATAATATTGCATAACACCATTAAATCCCTTGTAATCAGTTTATTTGTATAATGAAATATTATTCTGTCTTATCCTAAAGTCCTAAACTTATTACAAGGGATTTAATTGCATCATGGTATATTAGATCACTAATAATCCATCCTATCACAGATATGGTAGAGTGTGGACAGTTGTGCGATGAGTGCATGGGTTGCATACATGGAGGAGAGAGGCCACATGGAATAGGCCTCGTGGTGCTGGCAGAGAAGGGTGGCAGCTTTAGCATGGCCCTCACAGTGGCAGCAGGGATGGCGTAAGTCTCACAGCCACAACACGATAGCTGATCTCACAATGACATGCGCCAGGCAAAGTAATGGCAAGATGGACAACAAGTACCAGATGGAAGAAAGCATTAGGGAAAGAGAAGATGGGAAAGATAAAGGTACACTAATCATCCATAAGAGAAAAAAATTGAGATTTTTGAACCATGGCATGACCAAGGAGACAAATGGGAAAATAAAACACACAAACAAATAATGTAGGAAATAGTAAGGTTGAGAGAAACAAGAATTATATAAAACAAAAGGATAATGTGTTTTATGTATCCCCAAAATTTTGGGATAAAAACTTCGTTGTCGTCTCTATCCAAGATAATGATACTTGAACGAGACATGTATTTAGGCATCAGTCCGACCATGAATGATATGATTATAGGGATTAGTATTGGAGGTACTTTGTGTATGCTCATGAGTTTTAGAAATTCCGTAGTGGCCTAACCCATAAAACTGTCCCAAATTTTGGTCTCTGCCTAGAAGGACTCTGACAACTGAACTCTTCATCAAACAAACTAGACCATTTTGTACCACGGGTGAATCAAAGCAAGATTACAATATGTACTACCTCAATGAAAGATGAAGAAGATGTTTATCTAATCTCTACACAAGGCAGTTCGGTAACAATGGAAAAACAAATATATAAAAGACTTTGAAAATGAAAATGACAATTGAAGAAACTAGATGCAACTTTGCCAATAAAATCTAGGGGACTGTTTCATTATGTGTCAGCATTAAAAGCTACATGACCAGGTCTATCAACCAAAGAAAACAAATCCTCGTCCTATTTGAGATGTAAGCTTGACTGTATTACCCGTATTGTGGCATACATTTTAGTCATTTTCGAGATTATTTTAATAATAATTTACTAGGGATCTTTTCAGGATTATGATGTATTTCTCATATTATGGTATCTTTGAGTTATTATTCTATACCAAGCATTGAAATGGATTTCTTTTCCAAGCATCCACTAAATTTTCTTTTCCAAGCATCCACTCACTAACTCTCTGGATTTGCCCTTACTTGTAGCTTTGCGCCAATTAGCTTGAAATTGTCAATGACTAATCAACTAATAATTATGTAGAAAGTGGAGGCTACATTTTGACTAAAGAGGATTAAAATTTTATTAAGGCTCTTGGCCAGTATTTACAAGATTGGAAAGCATGTGAAATGACATCACTAACCTAGAAGTGAAAAAATACATACAACAATAAATGCAGAAAAAAAATATAATTAATCTATACTTTGATACACCCTCGCAACCTAGAATTAGTGAAAGCAAGGCCAACCTGGAGAGAACACGAAAGAAAGAAAATGAAAAAAATCTAAGTATGTTGGTTGGGACTTCGACAACGAAGAAATCCAAGAAGAAATCATCCAAAGTGGGTTGAGATAATTGGTCAACCACGCCTTGTAATTCACTTAATTGATCCGTAATAGACAAACCATCCTTGTACCTAAGACCCATCACCTGTAGTATCAGAAACAATTTGTTTACCCCGGTCTTCTTCGCATACAAGGATTCCAGCTTCTCCCACAATGCCTTTTGCGTGTTCAATATTGACGATGTAATTATACACATTCACGTCCATGAAATGCATGATGTACTCACACACATGTATATGCTCGAAATTACAGTCCTTATCGGTTTCTCATAGTGCTCCTCGGAAGCAAATACCGGAAGATACAACTTCTTGACGAACAATAAATCTTTTATCTTGCTCCGACAATAGCGATAATTGGAACAGTTTAGGTTTATCATGCTCACTAGTTTCATACTCAACTCTTCTACTCGGTTTGACTATCACATGACAACTACTGCAACCACTATTTTGATACCACGACTACTACTTTGATACCACTATGTTGGAAACGAGACGAAAAATTCGTTCCCCCAAACCGATAGGACCTGACGAGGACCGAAGAAAAATGCACAAACCAAATATGTCAAAATCACAAAGGACAACGCAAACACATCAATATTTACGTGGAAAATTCTAACTGAAAAAACTACAGTACGATAGGAGTTCAACCCGGAAAAGCCTTCATTAATGGAATAAGAAGATATACCGACTCCTTACAAACTTCTCCTCCGATCTATGCGGATCACCACAACACTTCAATAGATGATTTACAAATGAGTAGAATGAAGATTACTGAAGATAAGTGACGAGGAAGAACCGTTTTAGAACTCCTCGAAACGATCTCTCCTCAAATCAACCCCAAAACTCTGAATCTCTCTTCCTCCCTTAGTAAGTTGCAATCTTTAAAACTCTCTCCTTTTGATCTTTACATAATGAATTAGGATTAGGAAACGCCTATTTAAAGTACCCATATCCCAAACGGATCTGAACCGTTGATCACGATCCAACGGTGTTTATAAAACACCCAAATTCGACCTTCAGCCCCGACACCGGTAGTAGTATACCGACGATAAACCAAAAAATGTCCAGTTCGTGTCAAAACTATTCTAGAACAAAAGTCTATCAGACCGGTATACCGGCGGCACACGAGCAACGGTATACCGCTGACTCTGATACTAGTTTTTCCAATGTTTGTCTTACACGCGCTCGAATGTGTCACCTTTGTCGCCTTCGACTTTTCGAGCTTCTCCGACATACGAATGGCTCTCGTCGCACTCCAGGATACATATGTTGGGGAACCAACCCGACACCAACAATATCCATGTCCATGCAACACAGTTTCCAGAATTTGGTTGGTCGAAAGTAGTGACAATTACCGCGACACCACTTACAACAACCCTCCCAAAGTCTGTAGCTTTCTGTTGCTACAGCACCATTAAGCACACCAAACACTATTTCCTCTCTTCCTCTTTTGCACAAAGTCCCGACCAAACAAAATTACCCCCATTTCCGTAGCATCATCTACAGGCAACAACAAATTTCTGCACGGTACTCTTTCCATTTAGGGACGACCAAACGGAATGGGTTTAGATTTCTACTGCATTATCAAGAAACCATTCAAAATAGGAACAAGACCAGCATCATCATCATCATCATCAAAACTCACAGTTCACTCTAATCAAGAAATCAATAACGCAAGAAATCACAATTGAAGAAGTATTAAGGAATTTCGCGGCATTGAGAAGTCATTTTGAATCTAAAGAAAGAAGAAGAAAAAAACTCACAGAAATTAGAGGTCTGCGCGAAATCCATCGCTCATCTCAACGTTTTCTCGATCAAAAAAAGAGAGGAATGAGAGAGAGGGAGAGGGAGAAGGGGGAGGGGAGATAAGAAGCAGAGTATTAAAAAGGGTAATGGAAAAGAGTGACCGTTCACACCTGAAAATTGCAGTTTGAACTTTTTCTGTAAAACAGCTGTAAAAATTGAAAGGAGATAAGAGATTAGACCATCTCCAACCCTATTGTGAGTTTCAAAAAAATTGGGCAAATGTTAAAGGCTACCCCCTTTTTACTAAGGGCCACCAACTTAAAACTTTAAAAAAAATTACAAGTTTGCCATTAGGAAAATACTAAGGGCTACCCTCTCCTGTCAATCGAGGACTGCAGGACTTGCCTGCAGTCCAAAGTGAAGACAGGACTGCAGGCAAGGCCTGCAGTCCTCGATTGATTTTTTTTTTACCTACAGTGACTGCAGGACTTGCCTGCAGTCCAAAGTAAAGACAGGACTGCAGGCAAGGCCTGCAGTCCGCCTTCCCCGCGAACGATCCACGGAGGGAGGAGGCGGGGCTGCGGCGGAGGGAGGGAGGCGGAGGGGGAGGGGCTGCGACGGAGCAGCAAGGAGCAGCAACAGCTGCGTTTGCAGCAGCAGCAGCTGGCGGCTGCACCCCCGCACGGCTCGTCCCGTCTGGTGCCGCTCCACCAGAGCCGGCGCCCAACTCCGGACCCCCATCGCCTTCCGTCGGAGCTACTCCAGCCGCCCACAGTGAGCCTCTCTCTTCCTCCTTTCTCTCCTTCGATCCTCACCAATTTGTTGATTTGTGAAATGAAATGGCGACAGGAACCTAGATCCGACGTCTCCCGACATAGTAGCCCAGATCCGACCGGCGATGAGCTACCTCACCGAGGCCAGGACGGCCTTCGGGCGGACGTTCGGTCCCGACGCCTCCGGCGTCTCGAAGGCCTACCACTTCGGCATCACGGTCAGAGAATGCGACCTGGTCGCCGTCCGGAGCTGCGTCGAGCTCGAGCAGGAGGGTTGCCCTTAGTAAAACTTGTTCAACTTTGGTTGCTCTTAGTAAAAAAAAAAATTCATGGTTGGCCTTAGTAGAAGGTTTGCCCTTAGTAATTTGGGGGTAGCCTTTAACATTTGCCAAAAATTGTTGCCATATAGGAATGACAACCATTTTTTCCAAAAGTACTTCTCCAATACAAATGTGAAATCAAGTGTGGAGTTAACATGACAATGACATGACAAAAACAATGTGAAATTGGTTGTCTAGATCTAGACAATGCACTTCACAATGTCTTTATGTCCACATCATCATTTGTGAATAAAAATGTTTATAAAAAGAAGTAGAAGAGTAAAAGTTGTCTTGGAAGTTGTAAAAAATTACTTTGTATTGTCTTCTCAATACTTTTGCATTGGAGACGGCATTTTAAACTCATTATCATTTGTGAGTATAATCTTGCCACCTATACAAGACATTGTCTTGTGTCCTATGCCACCTAAGATTCACAACACAAAATTAGACAATAGGGTTGGAGATGCTCTTAGGCCTCGTTTGGTTCACGGAAAGGAAATTAATTTCCATGTATTTTCCATGGAGATGGGAAAAAAGAATTCCTATCAAATTTCTTTTTCTATGTTTGATTGGTGTAGGAAAGGAAAGAAAAAATATATCATTGTTTCAACAATATCCAATGTCTACATAATTATAATGAAGAGTTAATTGGTCAAATAGGTAATAAATCAAGGCTACTTTTGTCATAATGTTTGATAATTAATGTTGGGAAAGGAGGAGGGAAAATGAATCCCTTGGGTCATGAGAGGAACCATTTTTCCTCCTATTTTCTCCCATGTCAGGAAAGTGTTTCCCAAATTTGTGGCTACCAAACAAAGGAAGGGAACAAGTTTTCTTTCCGGATTCCTTGAATCCGTGAACCAAACGAGGCCTTAATTCTCAGGACTCGTTTGGTTCACGGAATGGAAGAAAAAAAAATCAATTCTGTAGTTTTTTTTTCCTTAAAAAGTTATAATTTATATTGATTTTTCTTTTTGATGTTTGAAAATATCAAAAAGTTGAAAAAAAAATGAATACTTCAATATGGGACAGTGATTTCTTATTTGGATGGATATAATTACTTTTCTCCTAATTTTCCTTATATGGGAATCAGTTTCCTTTCCTCAATTTTTTGGCACCCAAGCATAGGAAAGTAATCACTTTCCTTTTCAAACTGGATGATTCTGCGAACCAAACGAGGCCTTATTGATACATATTCCGGATTTTCACTCTTTACTAATGGTTAATTTTACTTAAATACATTATTATTATATTCTTTTTTATTTTAATATCTAGTACTATTTCTATTTGGATCTCAAATAAGTTTCAAAATTAGTGTTTGGGTCTTCATATTATACATAATTAGTGTTTTGGTCTCCATATTATACATAACAGAAAATTTGTTTGAACGATACAAATTTTCACTACAACAAATTGTCCAAATACTAACAGGCCATTTTTTAATTTCTAACGGTAGTAACCTATTAGAAATTACCAACAAGAATCGGCCGTTAGAAATAACTGTAGTCTGTTACAAATATAGATATATTTTTTTTGTCATTATTAAAATTCAGCCAGCCCCAATAGCTAGGTGTTAGCCGAAATTTTTTGGCACCCCCATTTTTCCCTTTCCCCCCAAAATATTGTGATATAGACCGATTGCTGGCCCCCCCTTTCCCTCTCTCTCTCTCACACACACACACACCGACCCATTCACAAATTTTTTGGGGTTGTCGGCTCAAACTATCTCTCTCTCTCTCAATCGGCAGCCGACAAGTCGTCGGCTCGACTTCGACGACCGGCGTCCACTTGAGGAGGGTCATCGTCGGCTCGACTTCGACGACCGACGTCCACTTGAGGAGGGTCATCGACTGCTCCGACGACCGGCGTCCACTTGAGGAGGGTCATCGACTGCTCCGACGACTTGGCGTCCACTGCGAAGAGTAACTCTTTGGTTCCAGCAGCATTAAACCCTCTCTTCTTTTCGTGTAATTTGAGGTAAGAAATACCCTAATTTTTTGGGATCAAAATTCATGTATGCGATTATCGTTCTATGTGTACTCTATTCGTAGTGGTAATTTCCTTATGGCCTTTATTTAGATTTGTTGTTGCTGTACGATTCTTTTGGATTTTCCATTTGTGTTATTACTAGCTTGCTAAACAATTGATTATGTTATATGTTATTGCTAATAATAAATGGTGAAGTATTGCTGTTTAATAGCTAATTGATTTCGTTGGATATGGCACACAGCTAAGAAATTGATTTCATTGATGGGTTATTAAGCCAAATGGTGTTTAAAAATTATTATATATCTAGGGTTTGTCCAATTACTCCTTTCCTCCTTTCCGTAATTTAGAGCCTTATTCTTATATCAGCAGGTTGCTTGATTGTGTTTGTTGGGGATCAGTTGTGTTTGTTTCATATAGTTATTGCTAATTTTGTTGCTATTTAACATATTTGAAATAAACTGAGGATTTAATTTGAGTAATCAAAGTTTTAGTTTGGCTGTGCAAGAATAGTTAGAATACCTGTTAAGCTTTGTCTATGCTCAATTTATTATATGTTACTTAATATATTTGTTTGTTATCCCATCAACCAATCTGGTTGTATGGCTTAAAGAATACAACATAGTACTTCGGCAAGTGCATGCCTATTTCTCCTTAAAAGTTGAAACTCGAGCGTAGATCATCTTTCTAGGCTTGCGGGTTTATATTTTAATTATTCTCCTTAAAAGTTTTAACTCATGCTTAATATTTATCTCAGTAAATCTTGTATTCTAATTTTTTTAGGTTTTGTTTTATGGTGCAGTATGTCGGAACCAATTAACAAAGAGTGGATGAATGAAAATGATAGATTGAGCCCTGCATATACAAAGAGAATTAAAGATTTTCTTGAATTTGCCATTAAAAACCGTGCTGTGGGGTTGACAACATTACCTTGCCCGTGTGTTAAGTGTCGAAATAAATTAAGATTTCAAGAAAAAATTGTTGAAAGCCATTTAGTCAGGAATGGCATTAAAAAGTTATATACTTTATGGGCTTTACATGGTGAACAACCATCTCCTAATATTTGTCAAGATCCACCATTGCAACAAGTTGAAGAGGAAACCATAGATGACAAAAATATGGAGGATGAGGGAGGAGTAGAAATTGGAGACTTTATCGATGATTTATATGGTGTTAATGAAGCACCTCATTTAAATAATGAGGATGGTGGTGGTGCAGGAGTTCAAGAAGAACCTTACGTCGTTAATGAGAAGTACAATGAATATAAGAGATTATCAACTGAGAAGCTGTACCCATCATGTGAAGGTTCTGAGACAACTCTTTCTGCAATCGTGGAGCTGCACAACTTAAAGAAGCAGTTTGGTTGGTCGGGAAATAGTGTGACGGCACTTTTATTAATGTTGAAAAGGTGGCTCCCTAGTGGAAATACATTGCCAGAAAAGTATCCAGTTATGAAGAGTAAGATGAAGGACTTGTTGGTATGAAAGCCATATTCATTCATGCATGTGTCAATAATTGTGTTTTATATTGGAAAGATAATGAAGATAAAGAGGATTGTCCTCAATGCGGAGAACCGAGATACACAGTGACCAAGAGAAAGGGAGGAAGCCTTCGTAAAGAACCCAAGAAAATATTGAGACATTTTCCTTTGATTCTAAGACTTGTTAGACTGTATACTATACCATGGATAGCACGTGAAATGACTTGGCACCACCGAGCGACCTCTTCATGGGATTATTTACGACATCCATCTGATTCGTCTCAATGGAAAACGTTTCGAAATAAGTGGTCAAATTTTTCTGAAGAAGAGCATAATGTTTGGCTTGCAATTGCAACTGATGGTTTTAATCCACGTGGTATCCAATCCTCTAGTTATAGTTGTTGGCCTGTCATGGTGGTGCCTTATAATCTTCCACCTTCATTCTGTATGAAACGTGAGTTTCGGCTGTTGTCTTTGTTGATACCTGGGCCAAAGGCACCTGGTCAAGATATTGATGTTTTCCTTCAACCACTAGTGGAGGAGATGAAGCAACTGTGGGAAGAAGGAGTCCCAGCTTATGACAGTTACAAAGGTCAACATTTTACTTTGAAAGCTATGTTGATGTGGGGTATTCATGATTTTCCAGCATACGGAAATTTATCTGGGTGCGTAACACATGGATACAAAGCTTGTCCTGTTTGTGGAGACAACACTCCATCCATCCATCTTGAATGTAGTAATAAACAAGTTTACACAAACTACCGCATGTTCCTTAGCATGAATCATCCCTTTAGAAGTGGTGGATATTTGGGGCTTAGCTCCTCAAAATATACACTTCCTCCTCCTCGTTTAAATGGAAATGCACTTGTAGAAAAGTTGAGTAATATTAAGTATATACCAGGAAAAATTCCGAAAGCTCCGGGTCGAAAGCGGAAGACTGATGATATAGTTGAAGCTAAAGAGGCATGGTATAAGAGGTCAATATTTTTTGACTTGGAATACTGGAGTTCTCATCAAGTTCGTCATGTCTTGGATGTGATGCATATTGAGAAGAATGTGGCAGAGCATTTAATTAATACAATTTTAGATAACAAGATGAAGACAAAGGATACCATAAATGCAAGGTTGGATATGGAGCGATTAGGCTTGCACAACAACCAATGGATGACTCTAGATGAAAAGACTGGAAAACAGATAAAACCAACCGCATCATTTGTCTTGGATAAAGAAGAGAAGGGAGAATTTTGTAAAATATTGAAAGACTTAAAGCTCCCTTCTAGCTTTTCGTCTAACTTGAGCAATATTGTTACTCTCAATCCACCCGGCTTGCACTCTATGAAGTCCCATGATTATCATGTTATATTAGAGTAATTATTACCAGTATTGCTTCAACATGCATTTCCGAAACATCCAGATTTACGAAGAGCTATTCAGCAGATAAGCTTGTTCTTCAACTTATTATGCTCAAAAATTCTAGTTAGAAAGGATATCCAACGAGCCAAATACATGGTGGCAGAGGCATTATGTGTGCTAGAGAAACATTTTCCACCTGCATTTTTTGATATCAGTATTCACCTTACTGTCCATTTAGCTGATGAAGCATTAATGTGTGGACCTACTGCACCTCAATGGATGTATCCCTTTGAACAGTAAGTAATTTATTTTTTATCTTAATTCATTTTATATTTTTTTAATTGTTGCAACATCTAATCCATTATTTTCCATATGTATTGTTTACAAAAAGACATATGAAAGAGTTTAAAGATATACCGAGCAATAAGCGGTATGTTGAAGGATCCATTGCGAAATCCTATCTTGTTGGCGAGTCCGTTAGATATGCAATGGAGTATATGCCAAATCCACAAGAGGGAAATCACAAATATACACATGAAGCCTTTCTAGATGATAATGGGGATTTTTCTGATGAAGGACCTTTGCTCGACGATAAATCTATGATGCTTGAACCTCAACAATTTCAACAAATACGTCGATGGGTCCTCTTTTGCCTCAATGTTGATGGACTCGATGAATATTATAAGTACGTTGTCTTCTTTTATGTATCATAGATGTCCGTATATAGATTTTATCATAATAAGCTTGTTAATTATTATAACCAAATTGCAGTGAATATAAAGTGTCAATCCGATCTACCTTACATGGAAAAGGAAAGGGGGTTCAATTGACAGAAATAGAAATTCAGACTTCTTTCATCCCTTGGTTATATGAAAAGGTGTTTCTTGAATTTATTACTTTTTGCATTAGCTAGGTTCACTTTCTTATTTTAACTCTATTTATTAATTGCCATTGCATACAGCTGATTATTGCTGGGGAGACGGAGACAAAGGCTATGTTGTGGCGATTAGTTTAAGGGCCAAATCACATAGTTAAAACATACAGAAAGTACCGAGCTAACGGCTATGTATTCTCTACTAGATCTCATGATGATAGTGTAGTCACACAAGATAGTGGTGTTTGTTTGAGAGCATGGACTACATTTAGAGCAAGGAAAAGTGATAAAAACTTAAAAGACGCTTGGACCATGTGGTATAGGGTTATCAAACAAATAATTGAGCTTGACTATACAATATTTAAGGAGGTGGTGTTTTATTGCGACTGGGTGAGGGTGGAGGACAAGATCAATGGTTGTAAGCATTGCCCAGACTCAAACCTGGTGATGGTAAATTTTGATAGGTTTAAGAGTTCCAGTAGTGAGTTAGATGAGCCTGCCATTCTCGCTTCTGAGGCAAGTCAAGTATTTTACTCAAAAGATCTTAGAAATCCTAGTTGGTGGGTGGTGATACATTCACCAAAGAGATTGACTTGTCAAGTAGATGACTTAGAGATACCAATTGTTCAGTCTACTCTTGAAGACCAACCTCATTTGGAAAATTTGTTGCAACAATATGTTCCTGCTTAAGATCTTCGAATTAGAGGCGGAACTTATCCAACAAGAGGACTATGCCATTTATTCTTGTACTTTAATTACTACAGGTATTTTTTAATGAGTTATTGTAGTGATTTTTTTTTCAATATTAATGAAGTTTGCCACTTTTTATTTATCTATTAGATTGTAGAGCAATATAAGTTTCACTTATTTGAACTTTATGGAAATAGGGTCACTTGGAATATCTGATGTACCTGTTGCCTCTCCATACGTAAAACCATGGTCTGTATATACTTCGCAAACAAAGCCAAGAACCAAATGGTGTTAAACCATTGCCATGCTCATTTAGTATAGGATCAAATTGACTTTGCCAAGCAGGTAATGCCAAGATGAGAAAACAGTTGAAATACATCAGGAAAATTTTATTTGTAGTTAAGGAAATATTACCAGAAGAAGAGAAGAAATTAGTATAATCTCCATTTGCCTTTGAATTCATTTCCTGGATAAGTTATCCTTTCTAGGCGACTACCTCTATGCTCAGTCGAGCACCACGAGCACCACGAGTGGTGGCGAGGCGCAGTGCTGCGCCACGCAACGCGACGCCTCGTTCCAATGGTGTGCTCACGATGCGTCATTGACAACACTTGTGTATATATATTTGTCTCTACTATGTAAGAATTCGTAAGAGATCCTACAACAACCTACTCTTGTATAAAGTATAATGACTAATTGATTTTATTGTCTTTCATATTATCATTTGAATATCTTTGTTGAACTTATGTAAGATCCGGATCCTCGGGTAGCCACTGCTGCTAGGGGTCATATTCTTCAGTCTGTAATATCTTTGAATATCTTTGTTTGTTAATACATATTCCTTACTGGCTTTGACTGCAAATGGTATCTAATTATCTATTCTTCAGTCTGCTTTCCTTATGATGCGATTGCATGTTTAATATGTTCTTTGACTCGTGAGTTAATCCTATTTAATAATTTAATTAATTGCATTGTAGGTTTGCTGCAGAGATATTTCATGATCTGCATGAAGAAGTGATAGCCACTGCTGCTAGGGGTCATGGATTGATGCTCCGGGTCCAGCAGCTGGAGGCAGAGTTTCCTTCAATCGAAAAGGCTTTTCTCTCTCAGACTAATCCTTCACCTCTGGCTTTTAATGAGGGTTAGTAACTTCATCAAAATACCTACCTTCCTGACGGTTAAGTTTATCTTATCCAATGTTTTCATGATTGTCTTAAAGTGAGGGTTA